>JBAMHV010000026.1:6139369-6170891 GCA_037177535.1 Pseudomugil gertrudae | reverse complement strand
AAGAGTTCTTGCATCCCAGCACTGTAAGGGCTAATGATGACAAGATCATCAGCATACATGAGATGGTTAATTAATTTTGTTCCAAAAATGCAACCTGTTTTACTCATATTTAACTCTGTAGACAGTTCATCAATATATACATTGAATAGAAATGGGGAGAGAATTCCACCTTGCCGGATATATATAATATAAGAATAAAGAGTATACATATGTATATATGTATATATGTAAAATATGGAGAAATCATGGAGGTGTCAGAAATTTTCAACTTAAGTGCATGTCCACATACTCTGTCATTTCTTTGTGTCACCGCTGCAAATAAGTATTTGAAAATCTGTCTATCAGCTTGAATTCTGACACTCACAGATTTGTTAGTCCGCCTTTAAAGAGTCTACTTCCACTCCACTTATTATCCTAAATTAGAAGCATTTGTTTGAGGTTATAGCTTCATAAAGACACCCGTCCATCCCATACAAGACACCTGCTAACATGGCCAAAACCAAAGAACTGTCCAAAGACACTAGAGACAAAATTGTAGACCTCCACAAGGCTACCAAAGACCAAAGATCTTTCGGACACTGATGACAAGGTGAATGAGCTACTTAATTTCCTTGACGAGATAATCAAGACTTTAGTCAAGATGACAATGTTTTGCTGGCAACAAATATTTGAATATGAGGGATTGAGGCATCCAAGGCAGTTATCTTTGACATGTGTCCTGGAACAACGCGGTGATGTGTTACTTTTAAAGGACAGCACAAAAATGCCAACAATATAAAACTTTGCCGCCTCTGGTTATGTTTTCCAGTTTGGATGCTTCCTGTCTAAATGCTGGACTCTGAGCTCTGACACAAATAACCCAGATCCAGATGAATATTTGCAAGCAAATTTGTGTCCAAAATGTGGCGATCAATCACAGCGTGTCTGCACTCTGGCTCCGAACCAGCATGGGAACCAGCTTGGTTGAAAAACACCCACAGAGTGCTTCGTTCTCAGACTGCAGGTCTACTTGTGGTTCCCAGAGTCTTTTCGACCAAGCTGGTTCCCGTGCCTGTTCGGAGCCAGAGCAAGACTAGGCACCAGTTCTTTTGTTTTCCACCGCCTAAGCACCAGCTACCGGTTCTCAAACCTGGTTCCATCCAGGCCCTAACTCTGTGCTGGGCCAGAGTTGAGAACCGATTCATGCAGCTTGCGTCTGCAGCTGGGGGCGGGGTTACCTGGCCAAAAAAACCAGCATTGAAACATGGATCCACATCTTAATAAAAGCAAAGAAATGGACTCTAAGAACAAACAGAATAGGTCTTTATGGTTGTGGAGGCACCTCTGGAGTGGATAATATTGCAGCTTTATGGAGACAGCATTATGATTCCCTGTTTAACTGTATAAAAATGTATATGAGGAAGATTCCTGTTGGAGCAATGAATTTGTAAGAATAATAATGCATAAGGTATACAATGCTATACAGAATCTCCATAACAGCAAAGCCTGTGGTTTAGATTTAATTACTGCTGAGTTGTAGCTCCAGGCTTGCCCATCTTTAGCCCTTAATTTTACTGGCTTTTTTATTCATGCCATACTACCAGACTCAATGTCCATCTTACTGGTCCCAGTTTTAAAAGACAAAACTGGAAAAATATGTTGCCTGGATAATTACAAGACTGTAGCATTATCGAGTGTTTTATGTGAGGTTATTGAAAGTAGACTGGACAGAGTGGGTGTGGGTCTATTACTGTCTTTTACTGTTTCAGAACATTTGGAATGACTGTACACAAACTTTGACTGATTTTCCTGGAGAAACTTACTCTGTTGTGTCCGGCCAGCTGCACCACAAACCTTGGTCCAGTCCCTCCATGAAGAACCTAAACTTAGCGAAGCAGAGTTCGTGGATCATCATTTCATAGCTACCCCTGTTGCAGCCAGACACCGATGGCAAGACTTGAGCTTCAAGTAAAAAAAAAAGAAAGAAGCATAGAAAAAACTTATTTTTGAGCAGATAATAAAAAAAGAAAAGAAAAAAAAGCTCATTGTTAACGTAAAACAGGGATTTACCAAAAAACCAGAGGTTATCTGCTCTGTTTTATTCTTTCATAATTAAAAACATGTTTGTGCAACAAATAAGAACGTGTGAATGGCTAGCTATTCCTACTGGACCATTTCTTCTCTATTAGGCTGATAGTTTTGTGAGGAAAAAGATTTTAATTTGCAGTCAAATCCCATTTGTTTACTTTAGAGATGTATGTTAACAGCCTCTAAATGTGGAGGCAGACCAGTCTTCCCACTGGACCCGAGGCTGAATGGAACAGTGCAGAGCAGGAGAAGGAGGCTAACAAAGACCCACGTGGAAACGAACAGGTTGTTATGATGGAGAAACATGGTGGATTGCAGTCTGCGCTGGGATGATAAGGGCCAACTGTGAGCCCATTATGTTTACTCTGACTCAGCTGGTGCTCGCAAACTCTCAAAGGGAGCCTGGATGTGTTCGGCATGAGGGTTTAAAAGGGACTGGAGAACAACATGAAAAACAGTGCAGCGAGACTGATTTATGGTACTCTTTCAAAGAAAATCCTCAGTAACTTATCGAGTAGTGAGTTAGAGGGATATTATGTTTAATCAATTTGTATGTAAAATCTGACATTCGCTGTTCATTGCAGAGTGAAGCATGGTATTCCACTTTCCAGGAAAGCCAAGGCAAATCAAGGTAGATGCTTTAAAACTCCTCACTGAAATGCTGAACAGTGATTTGTTTCTCTTAGAACATTGTAAAACAGATCATGACTTCTTACATAATACATCAATAAACAGTCAAATCAAACTCAAACCAAAATACTATACTTTTATTTAATTATTTTGTATATTCAAGTCTTTTTTTTTTTATTCCAAGCAGCTTTTTATATACAAAGCGTTAGTGGTGTCACTGGTGTCATAGAAGTAGGAAAGGAAGTGAGCCAGAAAGTAATGAAAAAAGAAGAAAGAAAACCCATCTATTGATATGACATTGTGGAATTAAGAAGGTCTGAATCCCATGAATCTTTTTATACGATGGTTATAAGACAGAAGTTGGTCTGTGTGTCTGACCAGTAAAGTCCAGCAGGATCACTGCTGATGTTGGTTTGACTTGGTACATAAAACGCAGGAATTCTTGGGTTAGAAATCCTTAAATATTAGCTTTAAGCCCTTCTAAGTCACAGAGAAATTTTGTTAGATTATAATGAAAACTTTGCTGAAATATACACTTTGAAAAAGAACTGATATTACAGTACGCTACGCAGAGAACAGAAGGGGTTTAAACATCACTCGGTTTGAAGAACAAACATGCACAGAGACCAAATACCAGCTAATTAACACAAATGCAGCTTTTTGTGCTGCAGCATATCCACTGGATGGAATCATTATTTAAAATCCTAATTATGGGTTAAGTGAAATTTAAATCTGGTTGGAGCATTAAATATTCAATACAGGAAAGTATAGCCATGATGTATTTGTCCAGTTAAAAAAAAAAGGTTTTGTGGTGCACAACCCCTTTAAGAAAAGATTGTCTAAGAAAATAATGGATACTTAGAAATATATCGATTAAGGAGGACTATAAGGATATAAAAAGAAGAATAAAGTGAAATAAAGAAAATATACTGAGAAGACTAATAATTATTGAGGTATTAGAGTTAGGCATTTTTAATAAACAAGTTTTATTTAAATAAATAAATACATTAAATTTAAGTAGAATAACTTTTGGAGAACATCATTTTGGCCTCCTACTTAATTTCCATTTTAAAACATGTTCATTTTTGTATTTTTTTTATTTTATCATATACAATGTAGTTTTCTTTTATTATTTTATCATACATTTTTCTTTTATTTCTAGCTCTTTTCCTTGTTTTACACGTTTTCCATCTATAAGCCAATTATGTGGGGTGGATTGGCTGCCACATTAGGAACCATCATGGTGCAGCTCTAATGAATGGCTCCTGTGAAACAACTAAAGTTTTTCGGCGCATCCTTTATCAGTTGTTCATGTTGTTCATTTCTCCTTCAGTAAAATACCTAATATAACATTCAGAGATTCATTTTCTGGAAAGGATTAAGGGAACTAGTGAAAATTCACCTCATGACACGCACTCACCTGCCAGCAACAACACAAGCCCCGCTCTCAGGAGCGAGGCACACTCAAGAGCCATGCTGAATCCAAACTCCAAAACACGCTTTAAGTCTCCTCACTCCCTGCAGATCAGCAGCACGCGCCTCATTTACAGCCCAGTATCCAAAAAACCAAAGCCTTTGATTCCACGTGACAAGCAAATTAAATCTCCCTTTGCGGTGCTTTATGTGGGAGAAGGACTAACTGATTGCGCGCAAAAGTCTCCACAGCGGCAGCCCCAATCATAACGCGTCATCCGAGCCCCCCACATATGTCCCGCAGCGTGGAGCCACATGCAGGGGACAAAACAAAGTCAGGGTCCAAAATTAGTGTCAGCCAAGAAATTACACCGGAAAAAAAGTTCCCCTGAGTGTATCCTTATCAGTTAATTCGCATTGTTTGAAAGTATCAGCTCCTATTTTTCCACATAACCAAAGCTTTAAATCCACAATGATCATTTTATCATTTCAGTTCTGTTCACTTTAATATGCTCTATTATCACTAGAGGCCAACTGTGAGATAACATGTCATTACGGATCATTACGAGTTTTAATTAAATGCCTGCGAGTTCCTTTTCTCCCATTACTTATTTATTAGGCCTCGTTGTAATGGATTACTCATCACTGTTCCAACCTTCCCCTCGGACTCTTATAGGGATTCTACAGCACAAAAAGGCAGAATTTACATTTTTTCACGTCAGCTTCAAATCAGTGCAAATCTCATGCAGCTCAGTAATGTCTGTAATTGAATGTTTTATCTGAGCACTTTTGTACTGGAGCCGGATTTCATTAGTATTCTGAGCGTTGCTCTGCACTGTGCTGCCACCCAGTGTGACTTCTCATCGCTGGTATATGTGTGAGAAACATCCCAAAGCTCAAATCACTGATTGCACGACACAGATTTGGGCTGAATGTAAATCTGAATTTACAGTAAAATAAACCACAACTTAAAAAAAATAAATTTTTTAGTATAAACTACTTGTTTTCAGAGATGTAGGTCATATTCCTGGTCCAGCAAGTACAAATCCTGTCCGACAGTTGAACCAGCTGAACAACCCTGTTAGTGAAAACACCTGTTCTAAATGTACTGGAAGATCCCAAAACATGGCAGGACTTTTACTGTACCTGGATTATAGCATACACCTCTGCTCTATCTCAAAGAAAAATTAAAGTATTCCTCAGAAAATCCCCTAGAGGGCAGCAGAGTACACGACATGAGGCGACGTCCTGCTTTGAAGCAGCGGTGGAGTCATCCACTTATAGAGCCAGTTATGTCCGAGCGCTCACCTTACACGGATCACAAATCAATATCTTTTCGTCCTCGTGGCTTTGCCAGACTCGTTTTATACAATTCCACATCAGCCCGCAAATGATCCCGAAGGCTTGTTAAAATGAGGGGCCATGGCATCTGGAGCCAGCTCCCTTTTTTAGACCATCAAGTTTACAAGCATGCTTGTGCTGGAAATGTGAAGCAGCTTAAGTCCAAATCAAAGAGCCCCCCTCACACACACACACACACACACACACACACACACATTAAGTTTTTGCAGCTTAAGAAGTCTTAACATCACACTAACAACCTTTTCTGTGATTGGTTGCAGCTTTTGGACATTATGTTGTAATTACGTTATCTGCTTAATAAGGAGAATAATACGCGCAACCTATGTGGAAAACTTGACAGGTGTATTGATCAGCCAATCAGTAAAGATGACATGTGCGGATTTACCCCCCCCCAAAAAAAAAAAATAAATAAATAAATAAATAAAGGGCAAAAAAATAAAATGACGGGATAAATTAATTATAAACTGCTGTTGTAGGATTTGATAGGCTTAAAGAGATGTCGATCACAAAGAGAAGGCGTGTTAAGATCCCCCCCCCCCCCCTCCACATCCATCCCCCGCCCCCCTCCTTGGAACTTTTTCTCTCTCCTCACAAGCGCTTCCTCCCCCCCTCTCCCTCCCCCTCCCTCCAACCACCGGCGCAATGGCAGTGTGAGGAGTAAATGGCTCAGAGTGTCCGCCGTGGAAACCGACCTAAACGCTGGAGCTGATAAACAAACAGCAAACAAGCCGCGGTGCGTAAAAGCTCTCCAACGGCACCGCTTCTGCGTGCGCACGCAAACTGTGCTGGTGTCCTGGAAGACTCCGACGTCTGGCTTAATTTTTCTTAAAAAAAGAAAAGAAAAAGAAATATCTATTTTGCTGTTTGTTCTTGTTTTGTGAGTGCGCGTGATCAACGGGGATATCTTAACTGGACATGTGAGTTACGGGAGTTAACAACACAAGCAGGCTTTCTCTCCAAGATGAAGTTCCCAGCTTGCGTCCTCGTCACTTTACTGGTGATCCGACCCAGCGCAGCACAGTCAGGTGAGTACCTTGATGTGTGCGTCTTAGAGCTTTGGGTCCGTCGGGGCACGAGTGAGGGGTGTGTGCATGAGGTGGGAAACGCTTTTCTTCTTCTCATAAGAGCACACACTGAGGGGAATTTTAGAGATGGATCCGCCGCACTTGTTCACTAAGGAACGACGCTCTGCACCTTCATCTTTTTTCTCCATCACTGTTACAAACTTAACACAAGTTTACACGCAGCTGCTGTGATGCTGATTTGAATGAATCACACCCGCACGCGGGGATTCAATCAGCCACCTTTCCAAAGAAAGAAGCGAGATACAGTATTGAATGTATCAGATAACTCCTCTGCTTTTTGTCACTCAATAAATATGAATGAATGCGCCGTGATCCTTTTTTAATTTTCCTCCCTTAAGCAGACACAGATCGAGCACCTCGGCTCTGCGTGAATTTATAAGGACTGATCTGCAGCGGAACATTTTTTTCTTTTCATTTTTTTTATTCCTGTCTTAATAATTTAGATGTAGCAGATAGACTCAGCGCTGCAGTAAGAATTAATGTGGCTTTTATCATTAGGACCCCTGTGGTGCCAGTCCCTTGACGAAATTCACTTTAATGTTTCTGCAATGACGCTCAGTGTTCGATTCATAAAGAAGTTTTATTATTAGTGTTTAAATTCACTTCACATATATGCAGATAGTTTTCTACTGATTTATCACACATCTCCTTCTACACGTTATGTTTGATTTTCTTTACAGTGCTTTTGATTGCTTACATTTCCACCTGTTTTGCCTTTTAAAGATGCAGATAACCAGCTTCTATTCACACACTTAACTCTTAATTTGAATATATTCTGTTTTGCTTGGCGTAATAGCTCTTTGGTTTTCAGCACTGCACATTGCTGTCTTTTGGACTGATGAATGGTGTGATGCCAGAAGCGGGCAACTTAATTGATGTAATCAAGCCTTGGGTTTGTTTCACTGCAGGGAGAAAAAACAAACAAATAGCAGAAGCACTTAAACAGTGGCAACGCAGGAAAGTTTGTATAATCTGAGATGATGGTGGTCAACTGCTAAATGTCTTAAAGGCACATATGTGATTTTTAGGATGCTTCTCTTCCAGCCACTAAGGACAGGTCTGAGTTTTGGCTCAGCCTGTTGTGTCTCACACACACACACAAACACTTCACCCACTAGCTCTGTTGTGCATCTTGTATGGAAAGCGCTGAATGCTGCCTATTAAACATGAGTGGATGGATCCACGCATGGATGGGGCTCGCCTGTATGAATGGAGAGGAGAAGTGGCACCCTCGCTGCTTTATTTATGCTCTCCACACACTCCCATCCAAGATATTTGTGATGCAAATTTTGCCCAAGAATCCCAGCTATGCCTCTTGGGAAGTTCATTGTTTGCGGGTGTATGCTGACTTGATATCTGTTTTTGTCTCCTTCATTGAATCTCCTATTTATTATTTGTTGTTCAAAAAGGAAATCCTACCTAGGATTGCATCCATTAAGTTTAGAGGCTGAAAGTAAGCCAAGGTTAGAGATGTTAGCTGGGAAAGATGGTGATTGAAGCTTTCTGTATTCTGCCTGCTGCGAGACAAATGTCTTTAGCATTCCTGCCAGTCAGTTTCACCAGCTTGTATATGAACTACACGCCTTTTTCACACAGTTTTTTAGGCATGTGTGTTGCATGATCACACATGTTCATGCTGATTAATGTTTTCCCACAGTGTGAATGGCTGCAGGCATTGGCACACTCTTGTCCAAACTCCTATTAATCTTCTTCTTTGAAACAACTTAATGACTGGGCTCCACTTTTAGCTTCATGAAGCCAAAATGGCACAAAACATCCGAATAAAGTTTTCGTGTATTTTGTTTGGAGCAGAGTTTGCACAAGTGTGAAGTGGCTTCCTTAGACCTGAGAGGAGAGAATGTTACTTTAGTTGTGAGTAAAATAACTTGGTTTAATTTCCAACTAAGTGAGAATTTATTTGGATGTGTCAAAAGCAATGAGGCCACTTGTGAAGAGTCCACAAACAAAAAACTTTTCTCAGAATTTGGAAACTCCAGGGTTAGAGAAAATAAAGAGACGTGTCTGAACGATTTGGAAATAGGATGATAGATAAGTATCTGAGCAGCAGCCATAAGAGCTGGTCCAAGTGCTTATTATAATTTATCATTTTGCCTTTGGAAGCATAATTTTTTAAACAAAATGAAGGTGATAAATGTGTCCCTTGTTTTTTTGTGACTGAAACTTTCAAAGTAGTGCTTGATTGTATGAATGTAGATAAGAAAATGTCAAACTCAGGTCATTAATGTTTCCCTGCATCAACACACCTGACTCAAACAAGTGCAGAACTTGCAAACAAGCATTTGATTCAGATGTTGGAGCCAGGAAACATCTAAAACCTCCAGGACACTGACACAGTCCCGTGTCCTGACCTAAATAAATATAAGTCTTTCTATTGGCAATGTGTCAGTATTTAAAATGTTACTTTGTTATTGCTCACATAGAATCTTTAAAATAACCAATTGTTAAAGCATCTTCACATATTTCAGCATATTTTTATGGTTTAAAGGTGCCAAATGCATCGACTTTTAGACCTTTTTGTTTACTTGTGAAGCAAACTGTTTTGATGGCTTGTTGCTACTGAGACTGCTGAGCCATCACTGCTTGCTCACCACTCACACTGCTCTATTGCAGACACAGTGAGTGTGTGATGAAGCATAAAAGAGGTGAAGCATTTCCTGTTGTTTAAAAAGAGATATACACTCCAGAGTTTGACTCTTTTTGGAAAAAAAAGTTGCTTAAAATGACAAACACTTTCCACTATGTGAAGCAAGTTTCAAAGCTGTGCAGAATGTCTATAAAAGGAGCATATTGAGATAAACTGAACTGAATTTCAGTGTTTTGAGCCATAAAACTACTAAAAACACATTAAAAAATATATTTTTTTGTCTCCTAATCAAATGTCTGTTTTTTTTGTTCATGAAACAAAAGAATCAAGCATTTTTTAATCATCCGTGCTTGTGAGTGTGTGAGACAAATGCTGTATTTGTGTCTTTGGATGACCTTTTTAAAGGCTTGCTTTTGTGTGGAATGGCGCGGGGAGAATGAGGTGGCAGGCAGGGAACTCTCTGAATGCTGGTATCAAATTACTGGGCATTTGTCAGTTGGCGCACATGGAGCTCCTGACCAGGCTGAAGCTTTGTAGAAGGAAATGAGAATTTATTACAACCTAATTAAGCTCCTCCTCCTCCTTCTTTTTTTGATAACATCAGTCTAGGTCTTTATTTGACAGCATGGCAGATGAGAAAGGGGGGGGCAAGGGAATTCAATCTTGCTCTAAATTAGTCAACATCGCTATCAAAACTTGATATCTGCCAGGCTGAACCCTGGCTCTGGCTAATGAAGATTTTTGTGTAGTTTCAGTACATTTGTCAGCATCCTCATGTTACCATGCCAAATCCAGTGTGGAATAAAGCTGTCATTTTTTTGGGGAAAAAAAGAAAAATAAATCATTTTAGTTTGAAGGTGACATTGTTTTTTGCTTTTTCTGGGCAATCTCAGCAGGCTGTAAGGGAAGCCTTACAAATGATTAGAATGTATGGGGGTGATCTATCGCTTTTTACAGCAGTGCACTACCTCTCGTGGTACTAGTTGACTGAATCAGAGCTCAGATTATCTGGCTGGGTAAAACAAAGATGATGCTGTTCTAACAACAAAAAAAAAATAAAAAGTGGGACGTCTCTTTATCTCCTAATTTTCTTCCCAAGCATTAGAAAGCAGTCTGGCAGCATCACAAGCCTTTGCTTGACATTTTGTTTGCACGTCGGCTGTACAGAGGGGCTTCTGTTCTTTCAGTTTGCATACCACCCAAATATTTACATGTGCAATCACAACTGCACAGCATGGGAAGGAAAACACAGAAGACTCGGTTGCAAAATAGCAGCTTTATTAGCCTCTGTCGTCATCTTGAAGCATCTTAGTGCCTCGTCGGGTCTGGCGCTGGGTTTGTGTGTTTGGCAGGAAAGACTTTTGAACCCCCTGTGCCTTTTGCTTCTTAATGATGAGCAGGGTTGGCTTTGGTTGTGCCCAAGCGTTCGGTGCCAATTTTTAGTAGGAGTAAAATTGGCCAGTGGAAGACTCAAAGTTTGGCCGAGATGTCCTTGTTTTAGGAGGACTGAGATCTCACTCGCACACAAAAGACAATGGAATCACCCCACTGAGATTCCCTGTAAATAACTGTGGGTAAAGCAGCAACTCATCTCACTTACACAACTGGATGCTTACGTGTGCCCCTCACCTTTATCGGGTCAATCCCTATTGTTAACCACCTCTTAATATACCAGACCAGTAGAGCAAATAAAGATTGCAGTTTATTGCTAAACTGCATTTGGGTCAAGGTTACAGACACTCGTAAATAGTGTCTTTTGACCATTTTTTCCTTCTGTCAATCAAATGCTGACATGCTGTCAATAAGATGAATGACAAAATCCTACAAATGTCACTAGTGCACCAGACAGGCTGACATGTAGCTCTCATGAAACCTGATGTCCGTCCATTTGATGGAGGGACAACTGCTCGACGTGCTGCTCTTTACATTTGATGTTGCGGGTCAGTCACACCAAGCTGACAAAAATACCCACATGTATGCTGTCTATGCCTATGTGTGAGTATATTATTTGCTCCAACCAAGACAGCGATAGACACGCAACAATAGTTATTGCTCCGCTTTGGTCTGTATCTGCAGGGACGATATTGCTTTCTATGAACTTTTCTGTCCTTTAGCTACACACTGATAAGAATGTTCTGTTTCCACAAATGTACCTGACTTTAGTAGAGCTGTTATGTAAAGCTCGACAAGCAAAACAACCCCTTGCCTCATTTGGATGTGACTTTGGTCACTAGGAAGGCTTTTAATCTTGAAAAGATGCTCGTATTTATCTCATGCGGTCTCTAGGACGTAACAAAATGAGTCAGAGCACACAGGCTCTTGCCACGTCATGACTCAGGAAAGGAAAGAACAGGAAAGAAAGAGGAATCTTTTCCTTTTCTTTCTTCTTCTGGCTGTTACAGGCCACTTGAAGGATTGTTCAGGCCACCACTTGTAATTCCACTCAGAGACAAATGTCTCCATCCTGAGTCTGAGGGGCTTCCTACACACAGAATGCATATACACACTGTGGAAAGCTTTGACAAAGGAACACACACACACAAATCCTGCTGAGCAGTGAAAGTTAGCTTGCTGCAGAGTTTCTCCTCTTTATTTATCAGACCTTCTTTTTTGGTCCTCTGTTTTATTTCCCCACTTTCTGACATTTAATCTCTTTTCCTTTTTTAATGTCCTCTCCTTCTCTCACTTCTTCATACTCCTTTCTCTTCTCATGTACTGGTGTGTTATTTTCCAATTTTCCACTTTCTTCTTTCACTGCTTTACTTCCTTCTTTTAATGACTCATTATTCCTTATCCTTTACAGTCTTCCTTCCTTTTTATCTCTCAGATACATGCGCACACACACAAACACATGCCCTCTCCGTCTGTCTTCCATTACTGTGTGAAGCTATCATCCACGTAGAAGGGAAAAATCATTAATTTTTTTAATTTGTATCATTGACAAGCAGTTGGCACCTCCATTGTGTGTCTATGTAGGGTTTTTAGCTTGAAAGCCCTCCACAAGTAATTAAAGTTTAGTGATTTTTTTATTTTTGGCTTTTTTTTTTTTAACTATGCAATGATATCCTACCACGGTTCCCAACTCTGGTTTCCAGATTGCTATTCTACTTCATGGTTCCACATCACACACGGAGGGAAAAACAGAAAAGTAGCGTGAGAGAAAATCCCAGATGCAGATTTAGTTTTGCTGTTGCTACTGGTACAAAATAATTAATTGGCTCTCTTGTTTAGTGTTGTGTTTGCTTTGTGTGGCTCTGTTTAGAAACAATGCCAATATTCTGGTTTATAATGATGAAAACAATACGATCACAACCGTATTTCTCTCCCTGCTCTCTGTAGAAGATAAATCAGAGGGGCTGAAGCTGTGGTTGATTCAGAGATTAAAATGACGGAAATATGTGTATATATTCTAACTTTAGTGCTGGGCATCATGGCTTAAGATGACACAGTCCAACAGCAGTATGTTGAGCCCTAGTATATGATTTATTAGTGATTGACACTAAAGCAGCCTTTCTCAAAGTGTGGTCCCTGGACCACTAGTGGTCCGCGAGCGCCCCCTGGTGGTCCGCAAGGTGAACAACACGACAATCCTAAATTTATTTGAATTAACTGGAAATATTGTCCCACTCAGTTTCATGACACCAAACCCGTCTTATATCCAAATAACTATGGAGCAGTGGCTTAGGACAGTGTCACTTAAAAGATGAAAAATTGAAATAACAGATATTTTGGAATAAAAAATATAGTAAACACTGCATTCTGTGTTGTAAACTTGTTTATATTGACATATTGTTCTTGGGTTGTTCAAAGTCAGGTGGTCCATGAGTTTTTGTTGTAAAGGTTAAATGGTCTTGGACTGAAAAAGTTTGAGAAACACTGCACTAAAGAGACATTATCTTTGTTGCTTCTCCACACCAACATGAAGCCTTAGCCAGCAACTTTAGTCCCTTTTTTTCAAACTAACAAAACAGTTTCTTTCTTTATTAAAAGTTTGGTCATTTTTTTGTTAAGGTTTTGCAGCCATTTTACAACCTCTTGACTTTTTAGCTACATATACAGTGTATACTATATAAACATTATGTTAGACTTATACATTGTTGTTACATTAAAAAGTTTAAAAGTACATTTAGTTAAAAATGTAATGTAATAACTGGTACTAAAATGAAAGGAAATTAAAATTTTTTTAAATACTTTTTTTTTTTGTTTATTACAGATATCTTCTTTTAAAACATGCATATTTATTTTATGCTTCAGCAGGGGTCTTCTGTAGGGGTGCTATAGAGTAAATATATAACCAAACTCGGTAAATGCAGAGAATAAAGCAATTGTTTTCACTAACTGGTCCAGCTGAAGACGAGATTGACGGGATTGGTGTTGTTTCCGTCAGAAAACCCTGAAGGGTTTTGCATATCCACAGCCAACTGTAACCTTACCTGGTAAGTGAGGTATAAGCCTGATAACTATAATGGCTGGACACCTTCCAAAAGCAGAGAATAACAGAAAAATGGCCATTTGTGTTTCTCTTTCTTAGCGAGTTACACAAGATATTTAAACATTGCGCTCTTCCTGCTTTATTCTTATTGCTGTGTTGCATAGGTAGTTACAATTCCAGTAGAATAGTGTGTCCATCTCTAGTCATTGGAGTTGGATCAATTCCATTACGAGCTATATGTAAGAGTTTTAAAACGTGGGAAAGTTAACTCTGGCACACTTCCAAGCTTTTTCTTTTGAAAACTCATAAAAAATGCATACCAATCAATCCCATCTCAACCTGGACCCTGAAACTGGAACAATTCATTTGGTACAAATTACATGAACTGGTGTTGCTCTCCAAAAATAGTTTTACCTAGTCGTTTTTTTTCTACCCCAATTGATTTTTTTTTTCTGTCTGGGCACCTAATGCTAGCTTGTTTTGTGTGTTTAAATCTGTAACTACATGTGGTGGATTTGACATTTTTTTTATTTACAGTGCAGGCCAAAACAGGAAGTGAAACTGTTTCGCTGCCCTTGATTGGCACAACTCTTTTTGGCATAGCAGGATCAAGCAGCATTGTCTTCTTTCTTTCAAAGCAAGTCTGTGCTGTTCTTTTAGTTCCTGTGCCCTCTTTCACTCACTTTCCTTTGCTGTCTTTTCTAGTTCTTACAAAAGGGTCCATTAGAATCACAGTAGACCTCTTTTCATGTAACCTTCACAAAGGCTTGTTTTTTTTTTTTTGCTAGTTGGTGAAAAAAGAATATCAATCGGTCTCTCTCTCTCGTCCCTCGTCTGTACATTTGTCAGTTTGACAATTCGGCCATGACCTGTAGACGTTTGTCTCTATTATCCTTGTGTTCCTCTCTTTAGGGCAGTGTGACTACACACACGTTCTCCACACTCCCCAACTCGCCAAGGTACAAGTCAACAAGTTTCTTCTCAGCAGTTAAAATCTTCACTGTTCCGGACATAAATCATTAGTTTGCTTCTACTTTGTGTGTTTGCGTGAGCAGTAAAGCCTGCTTGGTGCATTGTGTGTTGACTAATCCCTGTTAAGATATTCATGGCAGCTAATCTGTTTAATTACACTACAAATTAAGGATATTTACTGTTCCAAGACTTTTATGCGACACCCGCCTTAATCAGGGCCTTAATCTGTCTGGCACAGTGCGAGTGTGTATTACTTTGTGCGTGCACATGGCTGTCTGTGCGTAATTGATATTCTGTATGCTCAGACATGTGCGACTTTGTGTTTATCAGGCAGTTTCTGCCAGCATCTGTCTGTATCTCTGTGCTTTAATTCTTCTCTGATTGTTTGCCCGAAATTAAAAGAGAAAAGAAAACAAGATATTATTGTATCTTCCCAGTTGTTGCTCTGGCAGAATGTCATTGGGATTTTAATGACAAGAGCCAGAGCTGCACGAGCTTCACTCTCTATCTACAACTCATGTTCTTCAAATTTTGTAGGATTAAAGCGTGTTTAGAACATGGGAGGGTTATGTGATGTCTGTCATGGATAGAGCAATGGAAGTAATGTGTGTGGGTGACATAAACTTAGACTGGAGATTTGTGTGAGTCAAGGTTTGAAATTTCTTTTTGCTTTTATGGGAGCTGTTCTTAAACTGAAAAAACGTGTGGAATTGAAAATGGTCATGTTTACATAAGAGTTTTGATTCCTCTTTAATTCCAAGTAAAAGTTGAATTTGCTTTAAAGGGATGACAAATGACCATGTAAACACCTGATTCTGGATAAAAATATGCATTCAGATTTAAACGTACATTCATATAAACGTAGAAAGTGGCTAGTTTATTCCCATTTAAATCTACACTGATTAGTTCCTCTATCGTGTAAATGTTCATTCCACACCACATTAATTCTGGTCATTCTGCACATGCTCATTACCTTGTCCCATCATGATGACACACATGCAGTCTTCTGCCTCCTGTCTTTGGAATACTATATTTTTTCTCCTACGCTCATGTCGAGCTGGTACTTCAGTAACATTGTCAAGATTAAAGCAAAAACTGTATCTTTTTTCCTACGTTATAACGTGCTTGTTTATTTCTGGTTTACATCACTATGTCTACTTTTTTGTCCAATCAGAACCCGTCCCAAACCTCAGATAGAAAGCAAGACTAAGAGAAGAAACGTGTTTCTATGTAAACCTCTATTTGCATTTAAACTCTAAGAGGAATACCTGAATCCATAAATGCTTAATTTGGAATGATTCATTCCAAATAAAAAATTAAAATCTAATTATCTAATCTTGGCCATTTCTTCATTTCCAGAATAAATAGGACTTGTCACTATCTGTGCTTTTTTGTTTGTTCATTTATAGATAGAAATATTTATATTTATATACCTACTATAAAAGGAAAATGCCCGTTAACATTGATTATGACTTTTTAAACTACAGTGACCTGATGCAATGAGTGAACATTTTAGTTCTTAAATCATGCAGTAGATTTTAAAAAATGGTACCATAAAGGTCTACTCCAGATTTATTTAACTTCTTTAGTTTTTCCTTGGGATTTGGAGTGTGCTAATTTTACATACATTCTTTTTATTCAAAGAATGTCTGTGGCAAAGGTGCCACAGTATGACTATTTTGCTGTAATTGTAGCTTGAAGCTAACAGTACAAACAGCATTTGTAGCTAATAGTTGTTTGGTTCATGTCATGCAATAAAACTTAAATATCTCTGGATGACAAATATATTTTGGGAGGCAAAAGTTTCTTTTCAACATCTAAAAAGTTCACTTTCAGAACTTTCTCCATCCATTTTCACCATTCTTAATCTTCAGTAACACACATGCTCTGCTATAGCTACACGGCTAACAGGTGCAGCAGTGAAATAGGTCTTCCATCAAACAGTTCCCCCCTATTCCATGTTCTAATACTATGTGATTTAAACTAGCATTGAGCATAAGATAGATTAATAAAACAAAAACAAAACAAAAATTTAATGACAAAGTATTGTTTTAAAATATGGTTGTCATTAGTTTTGTTTCTGTATGAACCTGCAGGTAGGCATTAAAAGAAAACAAATTCTTGCACGTGTTGTACAACGCAACTTTCTTTGTTTGCAAGACTTTCACAGCATGCACAAATTTGTGTATATCGAGTTAGAGGTTTTGTGTGTAAGCGTATTCAGATGGGGCACACTGTCCTTTTTTAAAATGGCCCCTACTGCAATGGTGGCCTGTAATAAATGAGTGGGTGCGTTAAAGTGGCAGCCATGACAGCTGACTGGGGAGGGTGGGAATAAAGTGAGAGAGAGGGAGCGAGAGAGAAGGGAGAAAAGGTGGAGGTGTGTATGTGTTGGAGAGCAAGGGGAGACAAAGCGAGACAAAGCGGAGGTATGAGATGGAAAGTCTCTGAGGATAGATAAGGAGCAAGCACGAGGGGATGAGGAGGAGACAATGAAAGGGGAAAGGAGAGTGATAGTGAGGGATTGTGGGGTCGGTCATCATAGAACAATGCCTTGACCAAAGGTGGGGACGCTTTCTCTGTTGCCACTTGTTCTTTCTCTCCTCATTACCCCCCACCCTCATCACATTTTTTTTCTCTTTGTCTGAAGTCACCTTGCAGTCCAGCAGAAATATGGTCGCTCCTTCAGCAGGTTTAAAGGTACATAAAACTTGCGGAGGAGAAAGCCTTGGCCAGGCTTTACTGTAGGTAGGTGTGTTAGTGTGTGTGGAGGAGGCGAGTCACCTTCAGCGCCAAGACCGTTGCAAGAGCACTGAAAAGAGTGCATTTATGAGAATCAGTTTGTGCATTTTTTTATGGTCATGTGTGTCAATTCTTTAATTTATGTGTAGCTGAGAGGCTAAAATGCTCTTGCACATGGACACACACGCACATCTGGGTGCTCTTCCCTGTGCTGTGTCTTAACCAGCTGCAGTGGCAGCGAATGGCATTGCTTTTGGCAAGGTGAATGTGTGCTGATGGCAGGTCAGCTGCAAGATGGGAGACTGTACGACAAAGACAAAAAGGGAAACCAAGAGGTGGTCTAATTTCAGCAAAGAAAGGAAGACATCAAGTGTGTGTGTAGTTACAGTGTGTGCGTGTATGTCCAGCAAAGGTTAAGGTGGAGTAAGAGAGACAGTGTGTTGTCTCTGAGGAGTACAGCTATCACAGCCGTTGAATGCTCCAATTAATCAACCTGGCCACACAGGCAGCAACTCGTGTGTGTGTGTGTGTGTGTGTGTGTGTGTGTGTGTGAGAGAGACTTGCACAGACACAGATGCATTTCAAGAATTTATTGTGCGTGATTGTATAGTGTGGCACACTCGGGGGGATGTGTCACACATATAAACAGCCTTGTTTTGGTTTGTCTCCATGGATAATGCTAATGGGGTCTCGTGTTTGTTGTTCCCGAAGAAAGAGGAAGATGGGAAACAAATAGTTTGGTTGCATGTGTGTGCATATATTTATCTATTTCCAACTAAATCCTGTGGAACAAAATGGAATTCATGTAAATATTATCAACACCTGCAAGCAGCAGATATTTTATAATTGAAGGGTATCTGCAGCTCTATCATCACACCGTGTTATTAATGATAATTACGACATTGATACCAATAAGAGAGTTTTCTGGGAATAGAATTAAAATAGTTTGTAAAAAAACTACTTCTTATAAGACTATGGATTTTAGTATAAAATGAACTAGCTTCATATAGAAATTGTGATGAATACAGACAAGGATTGGAAACTTTTTAAATTTACGGACAATCATTTAGCAGTGCTTAATTTGGATTTATAGCTCACATTATTTGCTGCTAAGATCTTTAATGTTATAAAGTTCTTGAGCAAAATCTGCATAAGACAAAGGCCTCATTAGTCCTTAATGTTAAACAGGCTTTTGTCCATCATCTACATTCATTTCATGCTTATTTAGATATGTTTTCAAAGATTTTCTATGCATACAGCTATGGCACAAATAAAGCAGTACCACTAGAAACTGTGGGGGCACTGTTGCAAAGTGTAGTTTGTAACCAGTTAAAGGAACAAAAAAAGAAGATTGGCTGTATTTAGATGCTGTCCAGACTTGCTTACTTTGCTGCCTCTCTTATGTCTTCTTATGATAAATTGCATCATAATTTTCTCCACTGTTGCCATGGTTTCTGTTGTATATTGCTGTCAAATGGATGCTTTAACTGAGATGTGAACTCTGAACAATTCATCACCTTCAAGTGGATATATTGCTGGACAATCATGCTAATGTAACATGCATGGGAAATGTGGGTAATTACGACTAACTACGTTTGACCCGGACAGACCTTTTTATGTACATAAAAGGAACATACATAAGTGCTATGATTGTACAGAAATATAAGCATAGTAGTATGTGTAGTACGGTTATTCATGCTTTCTGCCCTAACAGCCTTTTTAGTAAAAGGGCTCAAGCTGTGGTGCCACTTAACAGCAGCTAATTTGGCATCCATCTTGCATCCTATCTCTCCTTGCTCGCTCCAGCCAGTAAAAGTCAATGTTGAAAAATGTTGATTCTTGTCAGTGACTCTTCCACTGTCACTTTCTGTCTTTCTTCTCCTTGCTTCTTCTTCCCATGACATCCTCTTGCATTTCCTCAATGGTGCACTTTCCTACAGCCAGTGTGTTTCAAGTGTGTGATGCAGTACCATTAAGCAAAGCACAACTGTTATGTGATGCTCTAGGATGGCAATCAATGTGTTTATTGGTTTATTAAAAATGGTTTATAGGTGATTCAGTTTCTCAGCCGTAGGATATTGTAGGGCAATGGCACTTTCACAAATGTGCAAAGTGAATGTCAGCATGTCATCAAAATAAGCCAGAAGCACAGAGTTGCATGTTTGGAAACGTGTGTTGTAAGCCTAAACTTCTAATTTATTTAGTTTAGGCCATATTGATGTTGCATGATATAAAAGTTATATAAGAACATGAAAATGTTGACAAAGACAAATGTTTCGTCCCATGTTTCCAATGTTTCAAAACTTGTAGCGCTGTCTTGTATTGCAAGCATTTGCAATATGGATGAGAGATGTGTGTTTTCTGGACTTTCTTAAAAAAAGGCATTGCCTAGGGAGGCATTATTAAGACTTTGCTATTGCTCTTGCAAAAAAAAGCTGAAAATCCCATTTACTTCTAAGTATATAGTTGTACTACTAATAGAGTTGCTTGTAGTTCAGTTTGAGTAATTGTGTCTCACAGTTAAAGTACTATAACTATGTCACACACTGACTAAAAGTAAAATAGTTGCTTTTTATGATAAAAAAAAACATGACTTGCAAAATTTAAGGAGAACATACACTTGTGTTTATAAATTGTCCTACAAATTCTTTTGTAAGATTTCAGTATAAAAAAAAAGCTAATAAAAGTAGCAAATAATGCTCATCTGTGAAGTTCTGACCTACACCAGGTACACAGTATTTGAATTAAAATTGTGTTGGCTCAAAGGTTCATTCAAAGTCCACTAAATTTCACAGTGTGCATGTATTCATGCATATTTCTGGAGATAATGATTGTGAGAAAATCCCTGAGAAAACGGAGAGTATGAAAGACAGACATTTACAGAAACTACGATAAACATGAGGAGCAGATGGAGTCAAGATGCATGTGGTTTCGCTGTCCGGCATCTCAGACAGCGCTTCATACTGTCACACTGCTACCCTCTGCAAGCCCCCGTTCCACTTGAAAATGAAATTCTCAAAAGGCTTTCACTCCCTTAAAATCATGTTTCAACCGCAGGGCATACAAGCAGATTCACTCACAAACCCACTAAAGCTCTTTGTGGTAGGTTATTCAGTGTTTTTTCTTTTTTTTTTCCTGGGTTTATTTTCAGGTTGGGAAACAAAACAAGATTTTTCTTTTCTATCAGAGATTAAATTGATGGATAATATTAAAATCCTACTTTTAGATTGTTAGGGATTTATGGATTTAGACGCACCTGCTTTCTACACATCAGGTTGAGTCAGTTTTTGAATCATTGAGCAATTTCAACTGGTCATAAATCTTATATTTCCATATTTTATTTGGCCTTTTTTATTTGATATACTGGGCTCTGGTTAGTTTAACACTTATCCCCAGTTTCTGCAGATACAGTCAATAAAAACGGATTTTATTTCAACAACCTTTTAAATCTACCTCGGTTACATTTTTTAAATTACTTCATAATGATGTTTAATGGGTTTTTAAGGTGAACTTTTATGACTACAGACCATATTAAATTTAGCATACTTACAAGATTTGCACAGTAGTTTCTTGTATAATACAAATAAAAAAAACAATAAAAAAACATAATTAAATGTCTTTGTACATATATCTCCTATGTACACCTGTAGTCATTGGGTTTGGGAAACTTTCCCATTAAATCCAATAGGAAAGTGTTCCCAAACTTTTGACTTATAGTGTAAATTTAGCACTTTTTGGTCCTGGTGGATAGTAAGATTTATGCCATCCAACTGTAAAGAAATCCAGCTTTAAACCATGAGGAAAAACAGGAATTGGTGATAAATTGCAGCCTTTCATGTAAATCTTTTGTGTATAAAAATAATGTTTTGGTTAAAAGTGAGAATGGAGATGTTTCTGCTTCCCAACACCTGAAGAGGTAATTAGAGATTGGTCATACAGAAACCGTGCAGAGTACAAGTGGCAGTAATTGAGTAGAATTTCAAATGGATATGAACTAATTTACTTATATCATACAATTTGCCATCCATCAGGGTTCCCACAGCGTGTTCCCAACAGTGAGTGATTTCTATCCCAGCGACCTCATTCAGACTAATTGTCATAGTTTTACTGAGTTAGCAAGCAGTGATATGGACTAAAAACATGCAGACAGGGTTTTTATGTTGAGAGTACAAGACAGAATATTTAAAAACACAAATGCTGACAGGCTAAAGAGTAAAGTAGAAACTTCTGTGAGATACAGGATAGAGGGAGACATACAGTTTGCCCTTTTTATATAACCATGTATGTGGGAGAAGTGTTTCAAGTCCCCTTTAGAATGGATTTCCATTTCAACTTTGAGGTGTGATATTAACCTGTGTTACATGCAAGCTGCACAGTAAGCACAGACATGTGGTGACTATAGAGTGATAAGATGATAGATGACATGAATGAAAGGCAAATATATCAACTACGATAATGTATGTACGTGATGTGCATTTTTCTAAACATAAAAGCAAAAAAAAAGTCTTGGGAATGGTTGCAGCCCTGTGGGCTACACAGACAGAGAAGAGAAAGTGTGGTTATTTGCCTTTTTCCTCCTCTCTCACCATCTGCCCTTCCAATTCTCTCATTTACTTAATTAGAGTGCTGTGTTTCAAGACCGATGCTCCCAAATGGCATCAGCTGTGTGTTTGTGTGTGACCTGTGCATATTAGCAATTGTGCCGATACCTCAGGGTTGCTTGTGCATGGAGCATCAAGTTTGTGAAGGCGTATGGCCCTTTGCAAGCTGGTTGGTGTTTAATGTTCGGAGGACTATCCCAAGGCAGGTATTGTTCCGAACAGGAGTAGCAGTTAATGGTAGCACCAATAAACACAGTATGTTGATGTAAAGGAAAAAGTGAGCAGTGACCCATATTTTGGCTCAAATACAAATATACTGTAATTGAGTCTAAACTTTCCCTGAGCTTTTGCTATTGGTTACTACTGAGCTGCTCAAATACCTCAATATGTTTTAACCCTTTAAGCACCAAAGTTGCAAAATTGCGACAAGCAACATTGCTGAATAAAACAGGCTGTATTTATAAATGTGGTGCTGAATCTTGTTACTATTTTTCACCAGAAGATAATGGACATGCGTGCCTGTAATCTGAGCATTTGTGGGTGTGGTTCTATTCAGTAAGAAGAGTTTGTAAAATGCCCACCGCTGCAGAGACATGGGTGAAGTAGTGGTAGTTGGTCTGAGTGAGCGAGAGCAGAGCGAAAGAGTCGTTTTTCATTTACAGTGGTAGCTCTACTTACAAACGTCTCTACATACGAAATTTCCAGGTTACGACACGCCTCAAAGAAAGAAATCAGGATACAAAAGACAAAAATACTGTATGCTTCTGGCAGCTACTCGGTTTACTGAATGCAACTTAAAGCTGCTCTGCCATTGGCTATTGCCTAGCATCTTCCTGGCATCCAATTGGCTAAGAGGGACCTCTCCTGTATGTATATGTGTGTATCCCAGCGCACTGTTGCCAACTTGACAACTTTCTCGCTAAATCAGGCGACTTTTCAAACCCCCTTGGTGAAATTTTTGTTAAAAGTAACTAGCGACTTTTTCTAGAGTTCTTGGAGACTTTTTTTGGTGGTTTGGTGACTGACTTGAAAGCACATATTGTTACTATCACGAACAAGCAGCGGGACCCCCTCAATGTCCTAAAGCGCTCATATTCTGGCTGCATTCAGTCAGAGCAGCATCCTCTTCATTCCCCCCTCGGGCCATGAGGTATTCAGACAGCTTTACGTAAATGTATTAACTTTTATTCATTATGGACATTTATGTTGTTTGTGCAATAATATAATTTTTACATGTTTTGATGCATGATGCGTTATAAAATGTTTGTCTGAATTTTGGGGGGCTTGGAAGGGATTAGGGCATTTACATGGAAAAAGCGTTTTTACCTACGAAATTTTTAGTTCATGAAACTACTTCCAAACCAATTAATTTTGTAAGTAGAGGTACCACTGTACTCACAATGTCAAGAGTTTGGTTTAAGAAAGACATGACAATTGAACAAATATATGGAGTGAGCCTGTCATGATGGGTTAGGAGGCTTAGTGTGCACTTATTGACATGACC
The DNA here is from genome assembly GCA_037177535.1 of Pseudomugil gertrudae. Taxonomy (NCBI): domain Eukaryota; kingdom Metazoa; phylum Chordata; class Actinopteri; order Atheriniformes; family Pseudomugilidae; genus Pseudomugil; species Pseudomugil gertrudae. Next base: position 6,147,478 of record JBAMHV010000026.1, on the reverse strand, counting down.
AAAGATTTTGCAGCAGACATTTTTTTGTATTAAAAAAATATATTGAGTGATTGTTGACTTTTCTAGGGTTTTAATATTGAGCATTATTGATTTAAAATGGATAATACTAATAAAAAATACACCCACATCATACGAGTGGCCTTCTTAAATGTAACCCTGTTCAGGGAGGAACATCCATTTTTCTTGTGAGTCTGTATACTGACAGGTAAATATTTTGTATTTCATAAAAGACCAATCTGCGCCAGTAAGGGCGACACTTATGAATCACACGACAACAGGGAGCGATGCAGCCGTAACTATTTAATGACGGTAAAGCGAAGAAGAATACAACCGGAAGACAACACACCCCGGCGGCAGACGGCCACAACACTGGCGCTGTGCGAAATGAAATGGCACAGCTCTTGTCCGATGGAGGTTTTTGTAACTTCTTTCTCAAATAATGGAGAAAAAATGGCCATACTCATGTTGTGATCAATAAAACTCATTGATAGACCTGAATAAATTATATAAATGTGTGCTTGACGACTAATTACTCTGCTTAGCAAAACATTCTAATTATCCACTAACTGTTCGCCAGTTTGGTTTCCACACTTGAGAAATTAAGCATATTTGGAGTACTTTCTAGAAAACAAACCTGATATAATTGTTTTCAATTATATTGTTGCCACATCTTCAAATGTAATCACATTTTGGCACCTGTTCCAAGTTGTGGCCAAAGGCTACGTTGTGTCTCGCAGGAGTGAGAATGGATGACAAGGGAAGGCAGACTGTAAGCCCGTGACTCACTTTGAATCCTGTCCTCTGACAGATATCAACTCCTACATCTCTCCATCTCATTTTCTCTGCTGGGAAGTTTTTTGAGTGACACGAAAGAGAAGCAGAGAGGAGGAAAAGTCAGCAATGCTGAAAGCTGACATGGCTTTCTAAGTTTGTAACTGTGCTGTGTTGTTTCACAGCAAAGTGCTTGCAGGCTGAACGCTTTTTGTTGTGTGACATCAAGAAACCGCATTCGCACTCCTTCAATCCCTTTGCGACAAGTAAAACTCGCAGCTCCTTTAACCATATATGCCACCAGAGACCAAATGAACTGTTACTGAAGGCAAATGGAGGGGAAAGGAATCCAGCGAAAAGCAGCTCATCTTGGAAACCATTCTGTCTGGCATCTAAACCGTTAACATCTGAACTTAGTGAAGACCTTTGATAACATCTGGTAGCTACTTTGATGTCTGTACTTTTTATTTTTTTTACTGATTTAGACTTTAACAGAGAACACCTTTAGCTCACGTCAGAGTTTATATTCTATCGCCATCCTTTAAAGTAAATGTAGTTAAAAGGAAATGCCAGAGAAGCTTTGTAAGGGAGACGGTGTGATGCGGAAGCACAGATTTATCAGTGGGAGGGCTGCAGTAATGGGCTGTCTAGGGTAGGTAAGCAGCGGGGGGTACCTGGTTATCAAGACGTCTTTAAGATTCACAGAGAATCTGCAACAATGGGGAAGAAAGCAGGAGGAAGATTGTGTAAGCGAGGAAAATGACGAAAGCGCAACTTCAAAATAAGATGACCTTCATTTTATCCTTCTTGTTTAAATGTGAGTGCCCTTTGACAATAGTTAACTATTTAATTATAGAAAAAGGCAAACATTTACTACATAAATTCTAACTTGAGCAGATTCAAGCAAAGTTGAACCAGATTGAGGCGTGAATCATTCCCTACCATGGACCATACCTCAGTTATGTCATTTTATTGGTTTTAATGGTATGGATGGGGTCCTGTAGAGATTTGACAGTTCTCTGTCTGCTGGTGCATCTGCAAGGAAGTAGGTTTGATTTGGACCCACTGTTTTGTTACCCTTATGGTAAATGTCTATATGCACTATTATGTAAGTGATATGTAAGTAAGTGAATTCAGAGAATATCTGAAGCCGACGCTTATAATATCAAATTCTGAAATTGACAAAAATGTTTTATGATTTTATACTATACTTATTACTTAGCATTTTACTTATTTTTGTGATTTTTATTAGTTGCAGACATCTGCATGTTTTTTTTCACATCAGTATTCGACAGATAAGAATGTAGTTTGGGCTGTGTTACAATTAATTGTGCAAAAATCTGGAGCTAAAAATTTCTCCACTCAGTGAAACCTTGTTGGTAAAATAAGCCTTATAACAAAAAGAACGGCAAACATCATAAACACATTAATTTTGAAAAAGAAAATCCCTTTATGATCACTTTGCTATTAAAGTCCTGATTAGATGAGTAAAATTTGGTGAATATTTCAATTTTAGTGGAAAATATCATTAATAATTTAATTGTTTCAAGGATCTGCGCCAAGTGAAAACATGTTTGTATCATTATGTTTATCATATCTATGTATCATAATATATTCTGAAGGTCCAGTAAACAGTTCATCACACCATACATACAACATAAATTTCAATGATCATACTACTGCATGACAAAACAAATGTTTTTAAATGTAGTGAGTTTTATTGTCGGTATGTCATTATTAGTGACTAAATTACAGTTTAAAATTTTTTTCTTTTAGATAAACATTTAGATTGATTCCCTCTAAAATCGATCCATCTGGTTTAAATGAGGATGGGGTAGGAGTTAATAAGATTTATTCTTCTTCCCATTCCTCCAAAAATGCATTACCATGGTGTTAAGAATAAAGAAAGAAAGAAAGAGAGAAAAGAATGAAAAGAACTCAGGATGTCCACCTGCCTCTTTAAATAAATAATGAATTTATTATTTACTACTCATGTTCTGGCTAAAAACAAAACAACTGCTGTTCTCTAGCACTACCCAGTGGTGCTAGATTTTTTAACATGGTGAGTGACACCAAGGCCAATTACAGGAAAGCCAATTTAAAGAGTTTAAATAGTTTATTAGCAGTGTTGCAGTGGGACATAATAAGGACACAGTTAATGGATATTGGTAGGGACATGCCCCTATTCTCCCTATCCAAGTCTACATGCATAGGAGGAGGGCAGTTGGGGTCATAGTAGGCGATCCAGGTTATAACAATCTTTCCAGTTGATTACAGGCTTAAACAAATATAATAATTTGGTAAATAATTGAACAAGGCAAAGACCAACATCACATTTTTCAAATAGCAGCAATGTTATGTTTCAGTAAAGCATTCCAGTTGAGTTTTTTTTATTTTATTTTTGTCCAAATGATTCAGTAGAGCTTGGATAACCGTTTAAATCTCTTTTAAACCCCATACATTTCTATGTGCTTACCAAAATTGTTAAATTCTCACTTTTGTTGCAGATATATAAAAATTGACTTGTTGCTTAGCTCAAAAATATGACAAAACAATTGCAGGCAATGAAGATTCATTGAGCTCATTTACACTCCAGCAGTCAATTATGCAACAGCAAACTGTCACTTCCAACTGGTCACATATGGACACCAAGCCAGAGCTTCTTAGTATGAAATTTTCACACACAGTTCCTTGTACACATATTTTTAGATGTCCAGATAGAAGGCCTCTGAGTCAGAGTTCATTGCGAGATGTTTTTTAATGATCACTGTTTGGTTGCCTGTAAAATGGGGAAAGTAGCTTATTCTGGAAGCCAGAAGCGATGCAACACATGGGACTTTGCTCGACAAGCAGGAAGCTGATGTAGATCACAAGCCTGAAAATGACACCCACCAGGAATATGCAGCCCCTGACCAGGCGTGGCGGGTCGCTGGTGGGATTGTGTTGGCTGGAAACTCTCCGTGAACATTTTTAATAAGTGTTTTTGGTGTTATTTTGCGTCTTCATTGGATTCTTCTGCAAACGCTGTAAAAGGCGACGACAGCTGTCATCTGCTGTGAATTGGCAAGCCCAGCTGTGTTGACACTCAGAGGTATATGGAAGGGAGTTTTCATTTTAAAAGCGAGTGTAACAGCTGAATAAGAGGTTCTTTTGAGTAGTAAAAGAAAAGCAAAAGGTTTGTGTTGATTTATGTTGGAAATATAGTTTATGTAACTTATAGCTTACTGCACAGAGGCACGAATAAAGACTAATTGCATTTAATACTGAGTATATCAGCTGCATTCGCATCAGCACAGATTGACAAACACTTTTTCCACACTCAAAGGCGATGAAAGTACAACACTGATATAAATCTAAACTCACACATAAAACACTCGGCGCCTGTGTGTGTCTCTGTATAATGAGCATCTGTGCTCCTTTTTTTCTTCTTCTTTTTTTTTAAGTAATGTTATTACCTTTTAACAACGCACCTGTCTGTTCTATCCCTTTTATAAATAAAATAATTCTTTATTTATTTATTTGGAGGCCTTTTTAAATGCCAGACGGCAATTGGCTTGGCTGGTAGTTAGCGAGAAGTGCACTGACACACACAATAAAACGACGCACTTGCACAGCAGAAAACATTCTGTTGGGAGAAATAGTGCTGCTAATTAGTGGAATTAGCCACAGATCAAAAGGTTCAATTAAAAAGTGGTGTTGTAGCGTGCAGACAGTGGGCCTCATTTGCATCACAACGCTTGTTTCGGTGTGGCCACGCAGGCAGAACTTTTGGACAGACTGAGTAGCTCAATATTGACGGATAGCATGACCTGCTCCTTTAAAATTTAGCTCCCAAATGGACATTCGTATTTGCAAAACAAATGCTGCAAGAGATGAAAAGTGGCATTCATTTGCTTAAGGACTCCCAAATGGACTCACTCGCACACGTAAGCAAATGAAACACAGACATTAAACATGCAAACACGCGCTAGGACACATGCAAACATGCACCAGCTAATCAGCAGCATTAATTTGCACACAGGCAGACATGCTCTTGACTTGCCGTGCGGTTGTCCACACAGTGCGTTATTGTCAGCCTTTTGAGTTCCGGGCTTAATTAAGAGCATAATTAAGTGCGTGCTGTTATGGCTTTGCTCAGTGGGGTGTGCTGTTGTGTGCACGCTGGCGTGTTTCCATGTGGATATCCTCTGAGCTGTTACACATGCACTCTGCCACAGCTTGGACAAATACGGCCAATTCACAGCACCTTTAATTTACCATTTAAATACCACATGTTTGACTCCTAATTAAATACAAGCTCCACACCAGAGGCGCGCACATCGTTTTCTAGAAGCTGTTGTCTCGTTCTGCTCAAAGAATTGTGCAGTCTAAATGTCAGGTCACATTAAATGTGATTTTTTTTTTCCTTGTTTCTGGAATGATGAGCATTGAACGAGTTACTTAGCATTGACTAAATCTCTTACTCTGTGATTTCTCTCTCTGAAGCCCGGTTGCTTTTCTTGATTCTTCTGACAAAATTTGATGTTGACTGTATGTAACATGCTTTGGCAAGTTGTTCATATTTTGGTCTGCTTTGGTCACCTCCAACTTCAGAGGTTTGCTGCGTTCTCCTTGCCAGCTTGTTGACAGACTTTAGGGAATCTAAAGCAAAGCCAAAACTTTTACAAAGCCACTTTCATTGGCTAATTGAGCAATATTTTGACTGATGTATCATCTGTTTATTTCTCTCAAAGATATCAGACTCTTGTTGGGCAGCAGTTAATGTAGAGATGGCAGGCTTCTCTTGAATTTTTTAAGCTCTTACGAGATGATACTGACGTGTTGTCATGGTAACTAATTGTAGATTGTGTTTAGGGGAAAATACTACAGGTGAAAAGGACAATGTTTATTACTATCACCATAAAACCTTATTGGTTAAGTACTTAAGATCGCCAGGTTTTTACATAGCAATTTTTTTTTATTCTATGTTCAAATATGCAAATAAGGTGTTCAAATTTATTTTCTTGTGAGGTATTATATAGGCATAGCAAAGCAAATTTGCATATATTTCTAAGAAAATAAATCTGAACACTGGATTAAGCCAATTTCAAAGTCCTCATTGCATTATTTTGATATTTTGAGTCAAAAGTCTGTTTTACGAGGCGATTTTGGATATATCTATATATCACCTAACATATCAAAGTATGCTGTTAACCAGATAAACCACAATATTATTTCTTCAAGTAAATATTATATAAATCACACTCAGGACTATATATCAAAAGGCTTTTATGTTATATAAAAACTAATAAACGTAAACTTTTAGGGGGGCAAAAAAGCAAACAGAAGCACGAATAGTTTGCTTTCTGCCTTTTTAAAATGATACTGTATAACTTTTGACACAAACATTAGTCTAATGTGAGTAATAATGGATATTGTGGGTCAATATACAGTGATGGAGGCATGATGCCACTCTGAGGGGATTGCCCTCTTCGGAAACCAGATATCGTAACTTTGCAGGAGTTGATCCGTCTCTCTTTAGATCATGTGATCTGGAGCGCTTTAGTGGAAACCCACTCTCTTTTCGTAAGCATTATTAGAATGGTAAGTTAGCGCTTTGTCTGTTGTGCAAAATGAACTTTCTCATCTTGCGTTTATTTAAAACAATGGCAATACGTACCTGTTAGGTTCAGAAAGTTGCGGTATACATAGTGTGATCATATTGCTGTTTTGTAGAAACTAAATGCAGCTATTTGAAGGAAACTGGCTACAGGCAAAATCTAACATGGCTCCTTAAACATTTAAAAGTTTAACTGGTGTGCATGCAGTAAATATATTTTATTATTCATTCATTCTATACTGCCTAGTCCAATTCAGGGTCACTGTGCAACTGGAACCTATCCCAGCAATTAACACCTGGAGGCTTAACACATCATATTTGATGCATACTGTTTTTGAGACATTTTGTATCACTTTTTGTTAGAAACTTTACTCAAAACTCTGTTGTTTACCATATGATACTGGTCTCCTGGACACTGTTGAATATCGGAAAGCAGAAGATTACACTATAAGAATTTTGACCAATTCCATGGTCAATATAGTAAATATATAGAAAAAATTGATTGGATGACTTTTTTAACAGTCAAAGTTTTCAGATTTTTAAACTGAGATGTTTCTGCCCAGGTCAGGTCCCCTCCAATATATTTGATTTAACTCAAATGGATCCAGCAGCCAGGTATTGGAGCAGGAAAACTAGTGTCAGTGTTCCCCACCATTGATCTAAATGGATGCATTTATTTTAGAGCAGCTGCTTCTGTGGTTTCTAAACAGAAGAGGATAGAAGGAGAAACAAATTGATTCTCAGTGAAGAACAAAACATCAGGTGTTTCCCTCCAAACAATGCAACCATCAGACAAAACAGTGGCTGGCCAAAACTTAGCATCTTTGCATTTTAGTTTGGCATACACAAAAAACAAACACCAAAATCAACATGCCAGTTCCCTCTCTTTAAAATCTCCCCTACCAAAATAAATGTAAAAAAATCTCTAAATGTCAATGTAATATAAACAATTGCACATTCAGTCAGGTTCCCTTTTTGGTCAGAGAAGTCTCTTTTTGTTTGTTTCAGGTTGCGTTTGTGCAATGTGTGTGTGAGTATTCCCATGCTGCTACTGTCTTTTATAGTGGCAGTTTGTGGCTCCATGCTATGTTAAATGGGAGTGTCCAGCTTGCTCCCTGGCGTCATTCATCAGGCTCACACAGAAATGGTCCCGGCTGCTGGAAAAACCACCTGGGACACATACGCATACACACACGACCACAGCCAGCTTGTACAATTGCTCTTGCAAATGGTTAATGCATCCACCCACAACAGTAGAAATAAATACTTAGAGTGCTTATAGGATATGTGACCACACATTGTAGAAGACGTGTGTGTAGAGCGCACACACAGTCTTGACCTCATATTGGCAGTATTTGATGCCAACACCTTCGCTGCAGCCTCTCGGTCTTCCTCGGTGTCCCAGTGGCATTTTTTCCACCATTCCCAACCCCTCTTTCTATTTCACAGCTGAGTCTTTCACGCCTGATTCCATCTGCTGTTTGGCTGCTACTGTTGTCCCTGTTCACACTACACCTCCCGCTTGAGCCAAGCTCACATTGGTCAGTTGGTAAACGTCCAACTAATTTCCCTGGTTGCACCCACAAGAAAAATGACTTAAATAATGAATGCAAAATACACCTTTTTTTTTTTTAAGTCAAAGGTTACTACTCCCCAAGAGGCAAAAGATCCCACACTCCCATCCAGCTACCGTCCTATTTCATTAATAAATGTAGATCTTAAAATAATCAGTAAAGCTC
>JBAMHV010000026.1:6119095-6131926 GCA_037177535.1 Pseudomugil gertrudae | reverse complement strand
TATATAAAATATAAATTTCCTTTTTTTCAGGTGAGGGGGGGTATTTACTGAATAGCTGCATTAGGTCCATGCTTGTACTGGGTCAGACCTCCTCATCCCTGCATATGTTTCTTTGTACCTTGGCCTTTTGAGCTATTGTTCCATCATCATCATCATCCAGTTTGCCCATTCTCCTTTTGACCTCTGACATCAACAGGACATTTTTGTCCTGACATCTACTGTTCATATCATCTTATCATATTTGGACCATAGTATAACTGAAATGGTTGAATACAAAAATCCCAGGGGATCACATTCTGTAAGTCATATCATTTTTAAAGTCACTTAAATCCCATTTCATCCTCAATCTCATGCTTTGTTTGAACATGTCGCCCTCACTACATTTGCATGCCTAAATGAATTAAATTACTGTCATGTGATTGGTTGATTAAGCTGTTGATGTTAAGCATTTGGACAGTTGTATATAAAAAAATAGGCTGACAAATATATCTTTGTAAATATTGCCTGATACGCTGCTCAGATAATTCCTTGTCTAACATGTATTTTTCTATGTTATGATGTGATATTTCCCCTCTGGGTCATTTTTCACTGAATGAGTTTTTACAGACAGTTTGGCTAAATTACATTCATTCCTTCACTTGTTTGGGTTAGGTCTCCTTTTTTTCCAGCACTTTTATACAGAACCACCAGAGAATCATGGCTCACATCAACTCCTAGAAAGTCTTGAGAAACTGCTTTAGAGCTGCTCTCATCACTCCAGCAAGTCTCTTTTGGCTCCCGTGAACTTAGAGGGAGATTTATATGACTCCCCTTTACCTTGACTCTGTTTTATCACTTTTTTTCCTCTAAATTTTACAGCGTTGAGTGCTCTGTTTCTCTAAAGACCTGTGCCTTTGTAGTCTGAAATCACTATTCCCCGTGTTAAGCACAGAATGGGAGGGTTAAATAAAAGCAACCAGAACGAAAGTAAAAGCAGTGTAGGCATAGAAAGGGAGCTGGATGAAACATGATTCTCCCAGATGAAATTTAGTGGCACTTGATGAGCCCTTTTATCGTCCAAACTTAGATAGACCTAGATAAACAAACACGTACCTCATATATGGTGATGAAAAAGGCTTTTTAGCTCTCTCTTATTTCACCTTTTTGAATCTTTTGAGCAGAGTTGAAATGGGCCAATTTTCATCCTGATCTCTCTTTTAACCCTCACTGATGCCATTTGTGTTCTTTTCCTTCAGTGCCGTCTCTTTTCTAATGAGCTCGACCCAAATCTTGTGAGTTGCTGCCTTTAATATTGTGCAACATATTGGAGCTTATTTAACGGTACAAAACTTGTTTACTGTTTGGATGTGACCTTCTTCCTCCTGCAAAGCAAGACGTGCCTCTTCACTCCCCTCGCTTCATTTTCACCTTGTGTGCACACTATGAATTGGTGAGAAAAATACATGTTTGCTTTTTATGAATGTTTTTGAGGGTGAGGCTTGCTGCTTCTATCGTTTAGGTTAATCTCATCTTTTTCCTATGTGGATGTCCACTTCTTCCCCCTGTGAGGTCGGTCCAGTGTCTAATTAGCCATCCGTGCTTCCCTCCGGGGGGAGGCAGAGTTTATGTGATTGACAGGGGTGATAATCAGTGTAATGGCATCTAGTCGTGGTGGTAAAGCCAGCTGCCTGCCAAGGTGTTGAGACAGCCTGCGGGAGAAAGTGGGAGGTTGCTTCTTATCAAATCCACTGTTGGTGTTTTGTGATGGTGTGTGTGTCTGTGTGTGCTTTCAAAAATGGGTGTTTGGGGACACCAGCTCAGCTACAATAAGCTCAGTATACTCAACCGAGTATGGCCTCAACGATGCCACTGTATAGTTAATTTCTCTTATTGCTAATTCCCACCCGTTTTTCTTCCCCTTACCTTCCCTCCTTTCTTTTTGAGTCCTCGCTTACCCATGCAGCCATGGAGGTGTCATTAGCACCGTGTCCTAATTAGTCCAGCGCCAGCTTACTGTGCTTCTGACGCCTTGTCTCTGGGGAGGCAAGCCTTGCTAATTTCAATAAGAGTAAACAAGCAAACCGCTCCCTACTGACGGCTATGGATTAATTAGAGACCATCCGCTGCACGTGCCAAATGAAGAAAAGGGAGGGAAGTGGAGGGAGAGTGAAGTTTGGGGAAGACGCGGCATGGAGAGACGGCAAAATAAGCTGGCGAGGTGAAAGAGAGTTCGCTTTCATTGTTGTGTCACAACACACTCAGACACTGAGACACTTTTATTTAGCCAGGCTTTTCCGAAGGAGGGTCTTCTCCAGCTGCAGCTCCCTGTTGAGAAACAATGCTTCGGATATTCTGTTTGTCACAAGTGTCATTTAAGGTAAACCGAAGCAAAAAAAATCTGGGTTCCTATCCTTGAGCGACTGATTTGTGCATTTTCCGAGCTTGTATCGCATCAGACGGCTGCTTCTGTGCCAACTCGCAGAGCTTCTGAGAGGCTTTTGTGTTAGACTTCCCTTTGACCAAACATTTTTGTTCCTTTATCAGCAACATTTTGCCTAATGTTCCAGTAGTTACACATTCACTTGAGAACCCCTCAAGACAAAATGGAGATATTTGCAGTTTTGCCAGTTGAGCAGTTTTACATAAAAGGATTTTGCTCCAATGTGTTTTTTTTCTTTTTCTTCAAGGTTCTCATTTAAAAATGTTAAAGTATATTCCATTTGATATCTACCTATGTTATTCATTATGAAAAGCAGATTAGAGGTTATTTATTTGATCAATTTATTTATGGATTTTCCTTTTTGAAATCTATATTTTTCCCCTTTAAGTGTTATGTATTCATCCAAAAATGATGCATCTTTGTTTTGTTTTATCTATAAATATATTTTTACTCCTTTTAATATCATTGATTATGAGTTTTAATTTAATCTCTCAGAAGAAGTTTGCTCATGATGGACATGTTAGACAGATGGTTCATACAGTCACCTGACAACCATGTTTTTTTTTAAGTGCCTGCCCCTTTCCAAACACAAAGCAATAATAACTTCCCAGATGTTTCTGCCTAACAACCATCTGCTCTGCCAGGTTAAGAGGCGATGTGTTTGACGGAAAACCAAACTTGGCATATTCCACGTGCAAACCACTTTGACTCTCGGGCTCGGACCAGGAATGCTGAATTTCCTGCGCTCTGACAAAACCTCTTTAGAGTTGAGCTTGGCAAATTACCATTCATCTCACAAGAGCAATGAAAAAACAAGGTGCAAAGCAATGATTCAGCACGTTGCTTTGGAGATGAGGCAGCGACCTTCTGGTCACTTTTCTCCACTGCAGGTGATTTACTGCCTGTGGCTATGGGAAGTTGCGCTGCAGTTTCTTCTCTCTTTTTGCTCCTCTGATGGCAGATGAGCTGATGCAAATGGCGAGCCACCCCCACAAAAAAAAAGCTCGCAGTGGTCGGAACTGAATGAACGGACTGTGATGTATGTGCTTGCTTATCTGTCTCTGGCTTCCTTTTTTTCATGCTGTTTGTGAACAGCAAGTCTTCACATCTCACTCTCCTGCAGACCGTATCACACTCTCCTTTTACACCTAATTAATCATGCTATTGAACTTAATGCCACTCAAAATAAAAAAAAACATTTGGCAAGGCTACAGTAGGTGTTTGCTTCCCCCTTATACCCTTTCTTCTTTCCTGGCTCCTTTGATATTTATTTTTTTCATTTTTATCACTACAAACCTGTCTGTCTGCCATAAGGTCAGGCATTTAAAATTTGATCTCCAAATCCAGAGGAAACGGAGACCTCTACATCTAAAGTCTCCTTCAAAACCAAACTGAACTTTAATCACAGTGAATCAGTAATTAAGCACATCTCAGTTACATCTATGCAATTAAAATGCAAATATAGCACTTTTTATTTATCAAAACTGTTCATATATGGCTGAAACAAATACACATGCAAGTCAATTTCTCTGGACACACTCACAGCTCATATCCACTCACACTCTTTAATCCCCGCTACCTCAAGAAAGCAGTGGTGTGGGCGCTGACGTCGTGATAGACAGTTGTTTTTCAGGAAGATGTTAAAGTTAACACTCGGTGCGTTTCAACTTTTGTCATCTGGATACAGCTTGTGTATGTGAGACAAAGAGCAGAAAGGAGGGGGAAGTAGGAAGCAGGCGGGAGAGACGGGGGTATTGGAAGGATTTATGGTTGTAATAATGGAATCTCAGTGGTTGGGCTATTGACACTGAGGCATTTTCTCACATCCTCCTCCCATTATGAGATGGATGAAACAGGAGGGAGTAAGCACAACAACATATGGGCAGGGGAAAATGGCATGCTGTTGTGTTAGAGTGGGAATCACACGCTCTAGTTTTCTACCATCCAAACATTAAGCTACACAATAAATGGTTTTATAGCGATTAACTACCATTTCAGTTGCTTAAATGGCTTAACATCAGAATCCTTTATCTTGAATTATTATTGCCCACAAAACTGTCATTTGTCATCTTGTATCTTTTGCATTGGATAGAAAAAAAATAAAAATTCTCACGTTGTACTCTTTGCATTGCACTGGATCGTGTGCAAAAATGTTTTGTAAGAAATTACACAGTACACCTAAAGAGAAATAGTTTAAACAAACAAACCCTTATTAGGACTAAAAGAAGGTTGTTTTCCATTAATGTGGAAATAAAGCTGGGATATATACTGCGCCCGCTAACAGCATGGATTCATGCAATGGCTTCACTGCTAGTCCTAATCCATCAAGATGCACAAAACTACTGGGAAATATTTTACATTGGTTGTATTTTAGGATTTTTGAAGTGTTGGCAAATGTATTTTAACACGTTACAGTGGAACCAGCTTGTAAAGACTTGGATCTGAGTATTTTGAAGCTTATAGAGCTTCATGGTTTCAGATCAGCTTTATGTTAAATTGTAGAAAAATCCACTAAAGCTAATACAAAAATGTTTTGCACAATTTTCACATTAAACTTTAAAGATGAATAAAAATATTTAACCTCCAAGTAAATAGTCTGGTTTTGCAACTAGGACCTAACTGACTGTAAATGAGAGTAAAGAGTTTTAACAGTTAATGCTTTCATTCAAAAGATGTTTTCAACGCACTAATAGTTGTTTAGGCCAAAAACAATCTAAACTCTTAATACAAATTGATGTTAAATGGAAAAGCATTTGCAGACAAGAGAATGAAAAACATTAAAGTAAATGATTACTAAGAGCTTGGAGTGTATTTTTAAATATTCTTTTGCACCTCCACTACCTCTTCTTCCTCCTCACCTTTCTATTTTATTTTCTTCTTCCTTCATTATTTTCTTTATTTTCCTTTTTATTCTTGTATTATATTATTACTGTACTCTTTACATGTCCGAGCCTGCCACTCAAGGTAAATTCTTCCTGCTGGAATCACCATTTGTTGCAGCTTCCTTGCTACTCCTGCTAATTATATTTACATCCAGTCTCTCTGTGCCTTTGTACCTTAACACTTATATATCCAATTTAAAAAATCCACTGATTCATACAGTGCACATCTTCCAGGGCCATTATGTTGTGCTGCCTGATTATCTGTGCTGTTGTAAACATCAGCAGCAGTGGCTGTTTACATTAATGTGATTTGTTCTTATTATCTTTTCTTAAGGTCACCAGCGCATTAAGCAGAATTGCTTAGGCACTGTTCCCCTTATTCAGCTTAATGCAAATGAATTAAAGCTGTAAAATCTGGTTTGTCATGGTTCAGTCTAAACTCTTAATGGAAGATTTTGTGGTGTGCTCAATTAAAGAGACTTTTTGCTTCATTTAGTGGATGTTTACGTTTTACTTCCAGCTGCCTACTGTAGGCAGAGCTAGTTTCCAAGTTGTTTAGAGGCTTGTTTGTTATGTTATAAACGTAGAGGATATGACAAATTACCACCCATCTATCTTCGTCTCGTGTATTTATTGCAATCCGAGTACACTCACATCCTCGTTTTGTTCCAGAAATGTTCCTCTACTGATGCAGTTTGACTCGAATGCAACACACTGGTGGGCACTGTGCAGCGGCCACCTGCCATTTCATATTTAACACCTGCTCGGTGTTAACGTACACCTGTTTCATGCATTTGTTAGTTTTTGGTAGCGACATTAAATAAATGGCTCAATACTTTCCATCACGTACATTGTTTACATCCTGATCGCTTTTCATGTGCACTTCCTCTGCAGTAGTGCACATGTGGCGGCCGCGTTTCTTGCCATTCTTACTTCCACTTGGCATCAGAAGTAAGAAAGTCAGCTGTGCTGTAATAAAATTTCCACATAACAGGGTGACATTTTTGTAAAATGGCTGCAAGAATAAGATTTTAGATTGGCACACACTGATACCACATTGGAGCTTGTCCATCCATCCATTTTCTACCACTTTTTCCCCTGTACGGAGTTGCAATCCCAAGCTGACATGAGCGAGAGGTGGGGTACACCCTGAACAGGTCGCCAGTCCATCACAGGGCCAACACACATAGACAAACCACCATGCACACTCACACTCACTTCAATGGGCAATGTAGAGTCTCCAGTCAGCCTATCCCCAAGGTGCATGTCTTTGAACTGTGGGAGGAAGCTGGAGTACCCGGAGAGAACCCACGCTAACACGGGGAGAACATGCAAACTCCACACAGAAAGGTTGGTTGGACCCTCGCCCCAGCTAAGGCTCGAACCAGCAACCTTCTTGCTGAACAGCCACAGCGCTAACCGACTGTGCCACCATGCAGCCCACCTTGGAGCTTGTGCTAGTTTTTAAAGGTTGATCACATTGCACAGTATGTTAAACAACCTCAGTACAAATTTAGACTAATTAACACCAGTTATGCCATGCTGCCCTAACTCAATTTTCTAAATGCTAACCAGCGATTTTTGTTGTCTAAAGCTAACATAATTGTTTTTATATCTAAACTGAATCGGACAACTAAATTAGGTTTAAATCTAAACAAATATCCAAAAGAGTTTAAGTGACTAAATAAAATCCCACTCAGAAGTGTAACATGGTGATATATCTGTCACAATTACATGCTTCCCCAAAAATTCCTGTGTAGAAATTTTTGCACTTAATATCTTTGGCGATGTCTTGAAGTCAGGGCTGCACAGTGGTGCAGTTGGTTAGCTTTGTGGCCTCACAGCAAGAAGGTTGCCGGTCACAGCCTCGGTTGGGGTGGGGATCAAACCGAGAACCTTTTAGTGTGGAGTTTGCATGTTCTCCCCGTGTTAGCGTGGGTTCTCTCCGGGTTCTCCGGCTTCCTCCCACAGCTGATTGGAGACTCTAAATTGCCCATAGGAGTGTGTGTGTGCATGGTTGTTTGTCTATGTGTGTTGGTCCTGTGATGGACTGGCGACCTGTCCAGGGTGTACCCGCCTCTCGCCCATTGTGAGCTGGGATTGGCTCCAGCCCCCCTGCTACCTCGTTCAGGGAAAAGCGGCAGAAAATGGATGGATGTCTTGGAGTTAGGCAAATGGTGTAAAAGTTTAGAAGGTTGAATATGTTGCAATGGGAATGGACTGCACTACAGACAGTCAATAAATATTCAATGGTGTTGAATATGTTTCAGAAGTACTTGGGTTATGTAATTCCTTGTATTTTATCACATTGTTACAGACACATAAAGCAGTTAATATAGCTAGATAAACACACTCAAATGTTGCTTGGAAAATTGTGGCTACAGGGAATCTGCTTTTGGCCATAAAAATAATTTGGTGAAAGGAAGTAAAAAAGGAAGTATTGAAGTTTTGTACAATTTAAAGAATGTTACACAACTCTTTCTGTGGCATCTACACATATACTTCTAGATCAATAAATGATTAGGTACTTTTTTATTTTAAAAAAAAAGGTTCCACTGGAATGGATTCAGACAAAAACTTCTGTCCGCTTAGTGTATTAATGATTTAAGCATCCAATCTTCCTTCACTGTGTATCAATTCCCAACAACACGTTAAGAGGTAATGTTTTTTGTACTATCTGCACAGACCAGAATTCTGTTATTGTATAACTTTACTGCAGGAAAGGGAAGGTATTTATCAGAATTAGCTCTGTTCAACTTTTGTTCCAAACACACAGCTTGTTTAGAAGACATGCTGATGGAAACATGACCACCTGTTAGCTAGCTTGAACATGTCGCTGTGCAGCACAGTCTTTATGTGTAGATGCTTTTGCTTTGCATAAAACATGCTTATTAGTTTAGATAGAAAGCAGGTGAATTTCCAAAGTGGCAAATGATACTTGCAGCCTTGCACAGATGATTTTAGGCTTTAGGTAATTTTGCTTGGCCAGGAAACCTAGTAAGCATGGGTTCTGCCAAGTTCCAGCTGCATTGGAAAGAAAAGTCCTCACTTATTGTTCAGTCTTCTGTTACGGGTCTGTTTTCAGTTTCAAAATTGAACAGGTTTCCTCCGAATTGGCCAGGACATGTACAAGTACTGAGAACACAAAGCATAGTGATCACAATGTCATTTCCTTAAAGGCATTCAAAAGGAGCCTTGCTATTCGTCATCTGTTTGAAATACAAAGATATGATTAAGGCACACAAGGGGAAAAAAAGTGTTAAAATGTCTCTAATTTCTCAGCTTTGAACAAAAGGAAACAACATTCATACCACAAAGGGAAGCAGGCAATCCCAAACTTAAGCTTTTGAATTAAGCTGCAAGTGTGCTTACACCAGCTGAGCCAAATACTCTTGAAATTCAGGCATACCACTCAGTATTTTGACCCCCACACTCATGATCATAGTTTCTTTCCTCAAACAAAAAGGCGAGTGTTGGCAGGAATAGTGGAGAGTTGCCCTCATGTTCACCCGCTGTTGTATTTCAAACAAGAGAGCAATTGAAATATATGCTAATCCTCGGCTCGTTGCTCTGTGCCATCCCACGGTGCAGAGCAGCATAATATTTCCATAGCAATGCAGACATTTTTGAGGGATTAAGGAGGGGTTAGGATGTGGTCGGGGAACCCCAGGCAGCTCCGCACACATGCTACATCAGCTGACAGTAGGCACGGTAAAGGGCATGTGTTTAACCGTGATTGATGCACTGTCAGTAATGTAGAAGACAGTGGGAATCCAGATTAGAGAAAATGACCCATGGGAGAAGGATGAGAGATGAGCTGGAGAGATGGAGGGAGCAATAGACAAAGAGGCAGGCAAAACTTGCCCTGTGTGAATACTTGATAGCTTCTTTTCTCACTGTGACACGTTTTACTTTGAAGCCCTGCCTATTCCAAGTCCAACCCAAAAACCGACATGTGCACAAGTTTCTTTTTTCCTTTTTAATTTAATCTACGCCTTTTGTTTAGCAAAGAAGGCTTAATATGAGTTAGACTGCTTCATAAAACCCAAACAGTAACTTTAAGTGAAGAGTTATGTGTGAAATTCAAATGACGTGAGCCTTTTGTGCTTTTGCACTGCTGTGATGCGAGGAACTTATCTTAATTTAAGCAGTTATGCTGATATGACAAAACATTTCAGACTTTGGTATCATTACCAGTTCACAGAAGGTAGGTAACAGAGGAAAACAATAAAGCTTTTATCTTTTTAAAGCTTTCGTCTGACTGTATGGGGGATTGTATTTACAATTGTGACTGAATTATAAGATAATGTGGTGGGAACCTGGGCTGATTACCATAATGGGATTGGTATTGATTGGGAATTCTCACGGAAATCCATTCCTTTCCCTGGATGCAGCTACTGTGGGAACAGGAGGATTTTAAGTATGTGTATGATGGTGTGTTTAAAACAGGCTGATGTGCTTAATCACACATGCATGCTTTAAACCTCATTTACTCTGTCTCATGTTTTAACTGTAATTTTAGCATAACCAGGAAGTGTTGTATTTAAGCTTTTTAGATGCACAAGTCAGTGATTCTTAAATAAAGAGTAAGAATGAAAGAACACTTTCCATTTGTTCCCAATTCATGACAGTTATTAAATAAATTTTCTTTTAAAATATGTCTCTCTGTTTGTGCACATTGCAAGTAAAAGCACTTTGAGCTGTCCTGTACATGAAAGGTGCTATATAAATAAACTTGCATTGCCTAAAATGCTATTACTTAAAAACTTTCTCTAGCTATCTAGCTAAGCCTGCATTCTAGTAAAATACATTTGTAAGGCTTTCAAAATAAAAAAAAATGAATAAAAAGAGTGTTTATTGTTTATCACAGTAGTACATAAACAATTACAATGCCATATTAAAAATCAGAATTTAGTATTTTTGGGGCAAAAGATGATTCTTTTTGGGCATGTAGGTGCTTTGGTATTTTAATAGCTAAATATTCTAAAACATGTACTTAATTTTCCTTATTAATGAAATTTCTGATATTTTTCAAGCTTTATATTTAGAAGTTTTTAATCAGGTCTCCAGAAACAAAGTTAGCATGGATGCTATATGAAAAATTCCCATTTTGACCCAACTTCAACTAGAAAAGCGGATTTCTTGTTGCATCAGTGCAGATTATCCCCTTAAAAATACTTTATCCACCAGATTTATGAAGGTTCTGACAGTGGCGAGCCCTGTAGCGGATGGTCCCAGGAAGTTCATTTTTTACTTAAATTCATTACTGGGTGATATCTAAGACAAAAAGGCTATATGAAACCTCTACATTGCTTATCTGCTACTTTATTTAACAAAATTACATGGATGAGATAATGGAAACAAAACTAACACTTCTTCCTGCTTTGTATAGTTCTATAAAGCTGAATAGAGGTTTGACTCTTTGCCAAGCTTGGCCCCTGAAGAGGGTAATGACCTTTATTCTAAATCTGTAACAGATGAAGGGTAAGAGAGAGGAGAACCCCAACAAAAAAAAGGCAAAGAAAGGATGAGGCCCCATTTCATGCTTCATTGAGAACCCATTCACAATGATCAGCACGTCATTAAAAAACGCAGGCGTTCTCAGCGGACACAAAAAAGATGCTTGTTCATATTCCATATTCCACCAGCTAAAGTATATTTGCTGTAGCCATGGAGCATTCAAGCATATCTTTGCAAATTTCTAATTTATGGTATGTGCCCTTTTTACATTTGTAAATGTATTAAGACAATTATTTCCAGGGAAGGGATGCACAAACGGAGGCGACGTTCAATCAGAGGAGGAAAGAATTCAAGCAAAAATGCTCACCATGAGTGAGCATAAAGTGAGCAAAGCAGAATGTTTGTGTCAAAACACTTGTCTTTTTACACATGAGAGGATATGGATCAGTTACTCACTGAGCATTAGGATGCTGCTTTATTATTATTACAATTTTTTAAAATCTAATATAAACTTTTATTTATCTAATGAAATTCATGTGGCTGCTTTATTCAGTAGCGAAGGCTTTAACCTTGCGCACCCAATGAAATCCTTTAAACTGTTGGAAAAGTAGAATAAAACTAATATAAAGAAATGAAATATGCAAGAAAATGCAGGTTAGGGTTTTGGAATGCAGGTATTTTTTAATAATTTGTAACTTTTACTGATTAAAAAAAGGCGTATGTGTGTAATGAAGAGCCATTTTACTCTTATATAAATAAATAAAAACAACATAAATAAATGGAAAATTGTGAAATAAATATATGACCATGAAATTGTGAAGTAAGGCAACATTATTGCTTTATAGTTGATCATTCTTATTTAGCCTATTATATTCACTATATCATACTTTTTAAATGTTTTCATAAAAATGTGTTTTTATTTCATAATGCTTTTTCCCACAATGGTTTTATTCCATAATGTCATTCTTCAGAAGAACGTCTTGATCTGTCAAACATAGCTGGTGGGTTGGACTAGTGGCTTGTCAGTTTTAGAGCCATTTAGCAAGAAAGTTACAAAACTCCCATAGACTTCTACGGAGGACGTGCAGTCACGTGTTTCTAGTTATTGACTTTGCCAGTTTGGACCGCATGATAACCATTGAGTGCTTATATACACACAGGATAAAGCATGGATTAGGACTAAACACACACACAGCAAGTATCTGTGGATGGTACCCAACAGAAACCTCTATCTAATTATGTCTCGGGTAAGTTTACGTCAATCTATCACTTAGCGCTCCATATCCGCCTCTAGTATCAGCCAGAAAGTGCCATATTTATGTGAAATCTATGACTGTGGGGACCAAAGCAACAGTGCCCAGTCACATTATATTTTCTTTCATAGTATTTGAGTAACCACAACACAAAAGAAGCAGAAACTCTGAACATATGTTAAGAGCTGCTGCTGACCGAGCTGCAGTTCTGTGGCCACAGCCGGTACCATGACAACGCGTCACAATGACGGATAGTAAATAATCCACTTGGCCGCGACCTGTGGAAAAACTAACAATTTTAATGGTCTAAAAATCAGTTAACATATTAATATATATTTAATATTTATTTATTTTGTAAGTGACCATAGTAGAAGCAGCATAATGTCCTTCGATGTGCCCATCCATCCATCCATCCATCCATCCATCCATCCATCCATCCATCCATCCATCCATCCATCAGGTTTGATTGACGGTTCAAGTCATTCTTCTGAAAAACATTATGAAATAAACTAAACCAATGTGGAAAAGGTCATTTTGAAATAATTTAAGAATTTTGACATTTTTAAATGAAATTAAAACACCCTTTAAAAAATGATATAGTGGAAGTAATTTTGCAAAAAATATTTAGGAGGGAGGGTGTGTTCAAACAGGGGGATCACACTCCTCAGCCTCCCTGGGAAAGTCTATTCGGGGGTACTGGAGAGGAGGGTTTGTCCAATAGTTGAACCTCAGATTGAGGGGGAGCAGTGTGGTTTTCGTCCTGGTCGTGGAACAGCGGACCAGCTCTATACCCTCTTCAGGGTCCTGGAGGGAGCAT
>JBAMHV010000026.1:6084238-6118995 GCA_037177535.1 Pseudomugil gertrudae | reverse complement strand
GTGGCTCGGGCATCTGGTTAGGATGCCTCCTGGACGCCTTCCTGGTGAGGTGTTCCGGGCACGTCCCTGTGGGAGGAAACACAGGGGGGAGACTCAGGACACGCTGGACTGATTACATCTCGCAGCTGGCCTGGGAACACTTCAGGATCCCCCCAGATGAGCTGGTGAATGTGGCTGCGAAGGAAGTCTGGGCTTCCCTCTTTAGGCTGCTGCCCCCATGACCCGACCTTGTATAAGCGATGGAGAATGGATGGATGGATATTTAATAAATAGTCATCTAATTAAGACTAAAACTATATTGCACAATAATTTTGCCTTTTTCACAATTTTATGGTCAATTATTTTAAAATTTATTTACTTATTTAATATAGTTTTTTTTTTACTTATAAATAAAACATATTTACACACATTTACAGATAAAATTCATTCGTTTAAAAAAAACACAGAAAAGATAACAAATCCAGTTGTGTCAAGTCTCATTAGAACTTTTATTTATTTATTTATTTATTTTTTTGCCTTGTTCTGCATTAAAGCAAGCAGAATGATAGACTGGGTGCTGTGCTGGGCAATTTAGCTTTTTCAAGAGGAACTTATTGAAATTTCCCTTGGTAACCTCAATTATCTTTTTTTTTGTTTGTTTATTTTAATAGAAAAAAAGTTTGAGTTTCAAAAGTATTACTGGACTTGACTGGAGAGGACAGGGGAGATCACAAAAAACATAAAACACATGGTTAGAAAGAAATACACCATGTTAAAAAAAAAATACAACCCAACCTCAAATTCTGGGTCATCTACTACACTTGTGTCTTAACCCAAAATAAGGCTCTTTAGTTCTTATACTGGCTAATTAAAGGAAGGTTAAGATCTGTGATTGGTGGGTCATCTCTAGTAATTGAGAACAGTGACCAACTCCTCAGTTGTAAATGCAGAGAAGAATCTCAAAAGATACTGAAAAAAGGATACAATATTGTGAATTCCATTTTTAGATACTTTCTCTGTTAAATTAATGTATTTTCTGACATCATGTATATTCTTTTGATTGGATTGGTTGTTCAAGCACTGAACATATAATTACTACTAAACATATTTTAGTTGTGAAAGGACTGATATTTATTGAATTATTATTTAGCTAAAGACCTTGTTGATGTAAAAAGTGACACTAAGGAGATTCCATGACCGGGCAAGATTGCTTTTTTGTTACTTACACTTTATTGGGCACAATTTACCTTTGCTTGGCTTAAACCTGTTCAAGTGATCTTGATGATTTCTATATTGTCTGATGCATTGTAGTGCTGCAATGTAATTGGCTGATTAGCCATTTGTGTAAACAAGCTAAACAGGAGCCATTATATTTTCTTTGCAAACAGAAGTTGTATAATATTCTTATTCAAATCACTTAGATAAGGTCCAGCTTCTCCCTCCTTTTCTATCTTCCTCCATCAGATTTGACCATTTTGACCTACTTTTTCACACACAAAAGAAATATCACAAAGAGGTAACCTGGCAACTGACAGCTGCAACATGTAATAGGAATGACTTTTTACAAGAAGACCCAACAGCAGCAACTTTTTGTTGCTATTAAGACAGTCTGTTTTTAGGTGTTACACAAAAAAGAACTGGTTACTTGGGGTGAGTAGTACAGTTTTGTTTATGTTTGTTCTTACAATTCATTCTTTGTGTGAAATAATGGCTGATGAAAGTAGTGTACCTAATATGCAGTTATATTGTGATGGCAATATAGACCTTACAGACTAAAGAGTCATGTTCTTACCTTTGGGAATGTATCCCTATAATCTGTTGGTCACAAATTTGCTTTTTGCACTCCATAACAATTTCCCATCAAAAAGGGATTAAAAATAGCCCAGATCCAGGCTTTTTGCTCATTATTACACCAGAAGTGTTTTATGTTGATTTAAAGATTTTGACTCTTGGCAGCAGATGCTTGTTTTATTTTACATTCTTAATAACAATGAATACCTCATCTTGAAAATTGTAGTTTTAGAATTTTATTTGGTTGGCTACCTTTGGAAAATGCCCATCAGTATACTCTTTGTTTAAACACTGTACTTTAGAATAGAAATGTAAGATTTTAGTAATTTTTGCATCATTTAAGCTTGAGTTATATCTTGTCCCACTTGTGTTTTTAGTTATAATTAGAGGAAGAGTGGATAAAGGTTCCAGAAATGTTGCGTTGTTTATTCATTATTTCACCATATTCTACCATTTTCTGATGACGCTTTTTTTAAACCCAAGTTTGTTAGAATTGGTGGAAAATTTGTGTTAGAAATTTATAAAAGCAAGACAAAACACTTAACAGTTGAAACTTGTGTAGTCGGGAACCTTCTGTTGCAAAGCAACCTTTCTGACGTCACTTATCTCTCTAGTCAAAGTAGGAGTAGTGCTACTCTTCACATGTTTGGATACAGTAGCGTGTGAATTTACTTCCAAGTTCACCTGCCAGCAGCCTGAATAATGCAGCTTCTCTGTTTGGGGTTTTCAGTCCCTCGTCCTCGTTCAAGCTACATTTGTTTTCCTCCTTTTCTGTGGAAGGGTCACATCCAAAGAGCACAGCGAGTTCTTTTCATTTGAGTTTCTTTACCTTTTGTCTCATTCCTCCAGGTATTGATTCTTTGCTGACCTTTCACCCCGGCTGTGAGTAATGGAATTGCACGTCGTAGACTCGGGACCTGGTCAAGGTCTAGTAAATGTTCAACACGTTTGTGTGAACTTGGCGATCGATACGTCGCCTGCTCTCATGTCATAGAGAATAGAACATTCAACTCGGGCATTTTTGTCAAAGCCTTATCTTGGTTTCTTAAAAGTCCTTGAAATTTAACCAACCTGCCGGTTTGGCAGATCGAACTTGAACTGTATTTTGGATCCCTTTTTCTGGCTCTAAGATGTGTCACAAACTATTTTGATGGAGGTGTTAAATCGTATAAAGTTCATTATGATTTTTAAAGTTTTGAAAGTGAACCACTTACAAGTTGATTTGATGGTATTAAAGTAAAAAACAGACTCTTTTTTTGGACTAATTTGGATTCATCTTAAGCTGCTTGTGAAAAAATTTGAGTGATGCCTCCAAAAAGGAACAGAAAGAGAAAAGGGTAAGGGTTGAATCTGGAGACCTGTTGGACTTTGATAAGAGAAGATGCAATTTGAGAGTCTATCACATTTAAATCCGGTAATCTCAAGTAATTTGGTGAGTTTTCATGGTCCTTGCAAATCTGTCACTTGACCGAACATAGCTGCATCCATAACACCCACCTGGTGAAAGGAACAAACCAGAGAAGAAGAAGAACAGGAAGGAAATGACACTGAAATCCTCAAATAAAAGGCACCGAAAAAGCACAATAAACATTACTGTTGCAATTTTTCTGACTTTTTTGATTGGTTGTAAATGATTGATGATGATCACTGTAAGTTACTGACGCCAACCAGTGTCAAAACGATAAAGTGAACTCCAAACTCAGCACTGCCCCCTGGTGGATCAATACTACAGCGATGTAAAAGATGTGTGGCAATATGAAAGCGGCGACTTATGAAAGTGTTTGCAGTGGATGGGTACCATCTACATAAATAAGGGAGAATAAATGGGTCTTAATTTCCAAATGGTGTGGAGTTTGTTTCAAGTTTAGGGAGTACAGGTTGTGAACTGGATCATTATTCTTATTACATAATGCAATAAATGGACGACATCCAGAAATGGCCCAGATATAAAAGTAAAAAGGTTTTTTATCCATGGATACTGATGAAGTTGTTGGTTAATAACGGTTGGACAACATTTAAGCTAGATGGCATCTCCAACTTTATTACTAAATATCAGTAATTACTACAGTTACTATAAAACGTACTGAATTTTCTCGCCACATTTGGATATTAAAACCCTGCTGAATTTTTAAAAGATCCATTGGAGAGTCACAGCTTCCTTCTGTAACATCCACCGTCCTGTTGGGTAGAAAGCCTTCCTCAGTTATTTGGACTCTTAAAATAGCAGTACATAACTTTTCTACCTTTAAAACTCTGCACTTCTGACTCATTTTAATGGTATAGTGACACTTTTAATGTACAATCCTGGACTGATTTTTTTTTTCCAACAGCCTCCTAAGGATTAGAAATCTTAGGACTTTTTTCTTTGTCTCCGTGCATCACTTTAAGGCACTGCAACACATAGCAACTTGATATTAAGAAACTGGCAAATTTTTAAAGCTTACAGTTGCCAATTGAGCAAAGAAACAGAGGAAGAGGTAAGAGTCGACATTGAATTTACTTTACTTGCGTGTCTTCTGCTGCTGTTGCGCTGCAATTTCCCCGCTGTGGGACAATAAAGGTTATCTGAATCTGAATCTGAATTGAATTTAATCCTAGAATTTACATTGAATTTACTTTTACTGGATGAATAGAGCTTATGGAATGATGCTTGTTGGATGCTAAGGGAAGGGAAACCTGGTTTCCATCATAACTAATGCTGTCATGTGCATTGTATAGCTGTAGTCTTTCACAAAATTCTTGTCTTATATACATGATTAATATGTGACTAAAAGTCATGCTGGATGGCTGATAAAGATAGATTAATGGGGATAAATGAGAGTAAACCTTTATGAATTCTTCCTCTAAGGATTGCAATTTTTTTTTGTACCATTTTGTGTCAGCTTTGCTGATTAATTTTTATTCTGATATATAAACAGATTTTTGTTTAAAATATACTCTGAAGCATTATGTTGGGGTTTAAACGTGACTCTGTGACCTTAACCCTCACTCATGCGACATACGTGGAAAACATTCCATGCACGTACACACAAACCCTGATGCCAGGAATCTGGATTCCCTCTGGAATAGCTGAACCTCTTCTGCTATGCTGATGACACACACACACACACACACACACACACACTGGGAAAGCGCACCCAAAATAGCAGTCGCTACATCCATTGCATTCCACTACCCAGCTGGTTGCCCTGTGAACACGCACATACCGCTACAGTCTTGCATACAGTTACAGTCGACGTTTCACCACAGCACACATGGTTGATCACGTCCTTCTGCCAAAGAAACACACTAATACCTCTTCTACCCACTCCACACTGCAGGCTTTCCTCCCGTTAGTCTGATTTGGTTCATGTAGTGTTCATTGCTTGCCTCGCCCCGTCAATGAACAATACAAGTTCAGCCTCGGAAAGCCTGAAGCTAATCCCTCAGCTGTTTGGAGTTGGCAGCAGACAGCCGTAACACTGGAATAGCCTGTGCCTGCGCCAATTGCAGCACAGATCAGATATCAATTTGTCAACAGAGCAGGCTGGTTGGCTGACTGGCTTGCTGGTACAGAGCCTGGAGGCTGAGGTGAGTCAGCAGCTCAGGCAATCCAGAGCGAGTAAAGTGGCCAGCCTGCGTATTCCGCCCAAGAAGGTTAAAACTCTGCTTTTTAAAGAAAAGTTGTGAAAGCTTAGGGGGGAATAATTAAACATTGGTATGAACATGCAACAAACTCTGACTTTGATACAGTTTAGTATTCGCCTTTTAGCTTTTATTTTATGGGTAGTGTTCTATTTATTATGTGGATTTGTTTTCACTTTAGCTCCTGTGGTGCTGTTCCACAGAGACTCCCAATACCATGAAAAACAGAACAGGCCTTTCTATGCTAGCTGTTTCCTGTGTTGCTCTCTTGTCAGTTCCTTACAACAGACTGATGTTGCGATGTTGAGCAGGATGGCATCTCCAGTGGAACCAGAAAAACTACACTCTGCTGGAGTTTTTTTCATGCTGTGTGTGTGCTTTGTCTTTATAAAACAATCGTTTCTACATCCTTGTGATCAATACAAGATCATATAGTCTCTGAACATTTAAAGTAGTCAAACGGCTTTAAATGTGTTGAAATTGCAAAGATTAAATTTAGAGGCAGCAGGTAAAACATACCTCTGTTTTTTTGTGGTTGAATTTTAGTAATTTCCTTTTCAAAGCGATCTAACACACACAATAAGTTATGTGAGGAGAAGTAGCAACCTGTGGCATAATAGCATGAAAACAGCTTGAATTAAAGAGTCAGTTATTTTAATTTAGCTGCTAATTAATTACATAAATGAATCATTAGATCATTTAATTAAGGCTGAATTGACAAAATAATTGCATTTTGTCATTATTTTTTCCTGATATGTTGCATCTTTTCTATGATGTTGGGTTACATATGAGTTATCCTAAACTCTGATGCTGTTTTGTTGATGAGAGATAAGCTGTTCAAACAATTTCCCTCATTTGTTTTTACAAAGCCAGCATCTTTGGACTGTGACCATACCCTCGTCTTTAGGCTTATTATAAAAGCTATATTCACCTTGCGTGCCGCATAGCTAAATTAAAATCCATTATGAAATTTGACAGAGTCATTAGGAAGACTGATTGTCCAAGTCCTTCGTTGGTTTTGCTGCTCTTTGTCCACTTTAGGACCCTCATCCCAGACAAAAGCTTACCCCCCTGGCAGGCTCTGCAGGACTCTGCTCTGGGGAGGTCAGTTTATTTTGACCTTGTGCATGCATGCAAACATCTGTCTATAAAGTGGGGAAGATTGAGAGCAGACACATTAAGACATGTGCATGGTGGGATGCCTTTTATACCACTGAGATTGTGAGTACTTCAACCATCACAAGATACAACACTCACACATACACACAGGTTCTCTCGGAATCATGTTGGAGGACAGGAGGTGAGGGACAAAGGGGGGTGGAGACATGATGGATGATGGAGGGGAACATGGAGGCAGTAGCACTCGCAGCTCAGTGGGAGGAATTTATAGATTGAACATAACAGTAAGTACTTGTCCATGTCATCACTTGGAGTGTGTGTGCTTGCACTTTTGCACTTGGTTACTTTCCCGCTCTCTTCAGAACATGTCTGGTTGTTACGGATATGCATGAATGTTTTGACTGCATTACTAAGTTGAACGTTGCTTTTTTTCCTTCTACTTTTTCTCATACAAAGATGTCTCTGTTTGGTGTATTTGTAGCTCCTTGTTATTGCTTCCAGGCTCAAGTGTGTTAGAGGAGGCGTAGTATTGTCATTTATACTTGTTGCTGTGGGTTTTAATAGCAGCTTTATTATTAACTTGCGCAACGTTGTTGATCCGGGACAGACATGGAGTGTGAAGAAAATGGAGAAGCAGAAGAATTGGAGTAAAACAACACAGCGGCACAGTTCTCATGAAGTAATTTCCTGACTTTTAAAAGTGCAGGGGTAACCCTCATGCGCTTGAATTTGAGTGTTTGATAAAAAATCCCCAAAAATGATCCAACATTCAGGTTGTACCCCCCTTCCTCCCTATCAAAAATAAATTAAATGATTTTTTTTTTAAAGTTGCAGATGGAGCTATTTTCATTCTCTTGGGCACAAGGATTTCAGGAGCTCATGCATGGCGGTCATCTATCACCCCTGTTGACCAATTACTGTGGCAAGCCAGCCAGGGCTAATGAGCTGCAAAAAACACAATGGAATAAGAGTCGATATTGGGTAAATAAATAATTAATTGCTGTCTGAGATTTTAATTTGCTGGCTTGCAGTTGCACTTGGCAGAGGTTGAAAGGATTAGAGCTAAGAAAAGAGGTGAGACTGTGGTTTCTCAATTATCTGATTTTTATGAACTCCGGTGTGGTCTGTAGTTATTGGTGGACTGGATGGATTACCCTCAGTGTTTAATATGTTTGAAAGGAGCTTTCTCAGCTTGTCTTTGTTTAGGATTTTGCCCCTGTTGAAATTGACTATCTGTGGAACTTTTCTTCACTTGAATTCCAGCCATTATGAACTCAAAGTGTAAGGACTGTGTGGGGAAAATCCATCTAAGCAAAGAGCAAGGTTGGACATATTCTGGTTTAATCAAAGGGAACAGCAGGAAATGTGGAGTAATAAGATCAACACATTGCATTTCTGAGTTGCCTTCTTTGGAATTATTGTTTTATCACTGATTTATTTATACTCTTCTGACAAGGAAAAGGGTGGCAGTCCTGTTATAAGTATTCAACTATGTATTTATCAGAGAAGGTAGAAACTAACTTTAGAGGCACGGTTTGAGTCCACGCCATCATGCTACATGTGCTGCACACTGTTCTCATAATAAGCAATGGAGATTGAACCTGATCATATCCAGGGCCGCAGTGGAACCAATATGGCCGCTCATCACTAAGTGTTGGACTGTCAGAGTAGTGAGTGTTGTATGCTGTGCTTTGTTTCGCTATGGCAGGTGGAAGTAGTTCCTACCTTCCCTGAAAGTTAAGTGATATAAATGTTGGTATAGGTCGGATGAATAGATGTTTCAGTATTGATTTACACCTAACTATTAATTAGTCCTCTCAGATAACTGCTTAAAGTGTGGGTTGTTCCTGCTTTAATCTTCCCACATCTCCTGATTAGCCAATCCAGCATTGACCATATGTACAGTTTTTCCTATCCATAAAAAAACATCTCATAATGGCATCCTGTGAAGTACCACTTCTACATAAAGAGTGGTAGAAATATCCTTCATTATACCTTTTCTACACCAAAGCAGACATCATTGTCAAGTCTTTCTTTTTACAAACCACAAAGTACTTATAAGTATGAAGGCTAAGGGTAGTTCCTGCAGCAGCTCAGTAAAGTAGTGCTTTTAACCACAGGCCTTTGTTAGACACAAATGGAGACTGGCATAGGCTACATTTTACCTAACAAAAACATTTTCTCTCCTCTGTTCGCTCAAGTTTTTGTTTTTAAAGAAAAACTGCCCAGGAGACCTTTAAAATTACCACGATTAGAGTTTTGCAATGTCACCATTGTATTTATTTATTTGATTATTTGCTTATTTACTTAATTATCTATATATTTTACTTGTTTAGCATTAAAGCACACAGCATAATGGTCTGGTTTCTGTGTTGTGCTGAGCAAATTTACTTTGCTAAGAGGAGCATCATGCATGTGTGTTTATGATAGATGGATAGCTAGATGGATCGATCCTCTTAATAATCTGAGTTCTTTATTTAATTAGAATAAATATTTATGCAACAGAGTTCACCTATATTGCTGGACCCGACCAGCGAGAACAGAAAGAAGATGGACAATAAAAAAGAAAAAGAACACAAGTCAAGAACAGAAACGCACCACAAGGAAAACACTGGATTCCAACCAACTTTACCATTCGCCACACGTGTGCAGAAACCCAACCTCCACCCCAGAGCCAACCCAGCATCAGCCCAGGAGGCAGCAGAGGGAGGTCCCAGCCAGAGCCCCCCTACAGTCAGGGAGAACAGGCCCCAGCATGCCCAGGCTGGCAATTATCAACCCCACCGGGCACCGCCCGCCCAGGTAATGCAGGGCATGAGCCCTGGGCCCCAGGAGCCCAGCAGCATACCCCCAAGCCCCAAAGGCAGAGGACCCCACCAGAGCCCGCAGAGGGCCAAGCCCCCCACACTGCCACCCGGTAGAGGCCAGTCAACACCAGCTGCACCAGATGCACACCCCGGGAACCAGCCCTCCATCAACACACTTACACTTACTCACCCGTTCACACACATCCTACCCCTACCTACTTCCACATGCACATACATACACATACACACCTATACCCGTCCACATACATTTATTCTCACCCACAATCCACTCCCCCTCACACATCCCCCATACACAAAGAGACCCACCCTGACCCACCCACACAAACTCATCCTCCTCTTCCTCCAACCCATGCGGCAAGTCAAGCACCCCATTGGCCCCCATTGGCCCCCATTGGCCAGCCCCAGGCCAATGGGACTACACTCTCCCCTCAACTGAGATCCCACCCCAGCAGCACCTGGAGAGTAGAGGTGTGAATGACCCATCTCCTCAACTCCCCCACTCATAGATGATTTTGTAATGTGTTGTTTGAGGTTAAGAAAGTTTTTTTTTGCCAGTTTATTGGAAGCGGACGGTTGCATTTATAGATGCAGATCAGGGTAAAACTACATTTTAATACAGTAGTATTATTGTCATGGAAGCTATTTTTAAATGCTGTTTTCATAAGCATAACAGGTAACATATTCTTATATTTAAATGTTTTTATCAGTCTGCAAGTGCATACAGTTTGGAGGATAGGACAGTCTTATTCATATGCTTAAATGGCTGCAATACAGTGGTTAGAATAAGCATTTGAATCAATTGCATTCCAGGTTTATGCCCATTTTTTACCCTATTTTGGTTACTTTACACACATTGTACATAAGTGAACTAGTCTGAGGGGAGCCATTGACTCCAAACTCTGTGGGAACCTTCCTGACAAGTTGGGGACCAAATACTACTCAAATCTTTCTCACGGACTCACCGTGTTACCATGGCAATCCACAAAACAAAAGCCTTCTTGCCATGAAACATGATTTGCTCATATCTGCATATAAATACATTCATAATTTTTAGTTCCTTAGCACATTACACTATGTTAAGTTAAGCTAAATAGATGTATGAGATGGGTGACCGGGGTCACAAGGCTCCGACCTGATGAATGCCACTTGCAGGTTCAATTGTTTTCATATTTATTATCTAAACAATACAGTAGTTTAATAAAGATTTGTGAAGAAATATGAACAAATAAACTAATAACAGCTCAAAATGTCATCTCATCCAGCCAATGGTTCAAAACTTAAATTCATGATGTACAGTGAGAGAGCAAAAAGCATAAAAGATTTGCTTAATAGCTTGCAACATACCCTTAAAATCCATTTTCTTTATTAGTTGTGTTGTAGATATGGAACTCTACCTAAACTATAACTCTAAACAAACACTGTCAAAGATGTCTCATACAACATTTTCTCTCAACTTTTCTCTCAACTTGCTGGTATTATAGGACTTCTTGGTCCAGCAAAATGGGTCGAACATAAAAAAAACATGTTATATCCCTAGATTAAAGTTATCTCTTTGTTCCTGTTAATACTCACCCCAGGTAGTAGCAAAAACAGCTTTAGCTTTGGATCAGTGTCTACATTTTCCCTGCTGTCATCTTCAGAATGTTGTCTAATGGTGCTTAATGGACTCTCAGTGGAATACACAGGCAATCACATACGTCAGCTTATTAAGTCGGTTCTTTCTACTAATTGCTTTTGCATCTCTTTAAATTTGCTTCATAAAAAAGACTGCAAAAGGCTTAGGAAGAAATTGACCCCTTCATTTCTCAGGGTATGAACCTCATTAATGCCAGAAAAATGAGCTCCACAGTGTAATAACACCGCAGGATTGTGTCTTTATTAGGTCAACTTAGAGGGACAAATGAGTTTCAATCTGCTCTTTGATGCCACTAATCAGGTCAAAACAGAAATGTTTTTTTATTCACAGCGGCCGCAGAAATACCTGATATAAATAACTCATGCAGGATACGAGTTGTCTCCATTTAAGGTGGTTTGGTTGAAAACAGAGGGGAGCAAAAAGCAGACAGATTATCATCCAAAGCGGTGTGACCTCTGGCAGTGTGCCTCTCTCACTATCTAACTGCCTTTAACTTTATTTGGCTGTCAACTTGAACGAGCCTTGCTGGGCTGGCTGCTGCGACCACGGACACGCACACACATGCACAAACACTCAGACACCCTCACACACACAGATATCCACCCATATGGCATCATTTAAAACTCCTGGCAACTAATGTTTGTGTTTATCAGGACAACAAAGTCCACTCTCAGAACACAGCGGAGAGCTACTAAAAAGGTTTCTGTTCAATTTAGCAAACATGCTAACAATCCATTCCACGACTATTATTGCAGTGATAGGGGTCACTCGAAGTCATGGCCGGACTGGGTGCTGGCTTATATTTAGCTCACATTGTGAACACTTGTCTAAAGCCTTGATAGTCAGCTAACCATAACTCCCGTCTGATACATGCATAGTATAGGTGCTTCAAGTTAATCCTCTCATTTGGAATGATCTCACCTAATATGAATTAAAATGAGGATTACTCTTGTAAAAAGAAAAAAAACTAAAAGCACAAACTTGGAAAATAGACAGGCCTGCATGGGATGAGTGCAGCTTTATGCTTGATATATGCTATGAAATATGCTACTGTGAGTCACTAATTCTCCATTGGGGAAGGAAAATTACTACCTGATGTTTGGTTATTCAACTCCCTGAATGCATTATTCAGTTTTGCTTAAATATTCGACTGCACCTCACAAGAATTATCGTCTTGTCAGGCAGATGATCCCAGAAACCTCAGTTGCCTTTAAAGAGTTCTTGAATTTCTATTAGCTCTGCTGCTATGAGTCATACTGAAGGAGGGATTGTTATTTGTGTCTAATTTCGAAAGCTAAATTAATCATGTACATTTGAAAATGCCTCTCTGTTTGAGCTGTTACTACTTTGTCACGGTCTGACTATGGCTGTTGTTGTACCTTGATGCCGTAGCTCCCTGCCAATGAATACGTGTATTTTGGACTCTGACCTACAGAATAAACATCATGCATATGTATTTGATTTGAGATCCCTTGATGGTATGGAATTGAAGAGTTATAGCTGATGATGGTGATAATGACTATGAGCAGAGATCTTACGGCTGCATTGAGTTATTGCATGAATGCTGAGGCATGTGTGCAATAACGACCTGTGCTCCCAAACAATAATGCACACAATCCTTGTAATGGTGACCCACATTAAAGGGTCAGCAGTGTTAGCACACAGCTCTCTTGGCCCAGTCATAATAACAATGAAAAATTGCCTCCACACTACATGGCCTCTGCCTCTGTGTCTGTACAGGCAACTCAGTCTGGTTTTGAATGCGTGCATTTGTGTTCCATTTAACCATCTTCCCTCAGACCTAGCCTCCACCTCCCTTTGGTCTCTGCCTGCATCCGAGCTTGAACTCGCCCGGGGAAAATGGGAAACAATCAGTGGCAAATTGCCGCGCTGCCACTGCTCGCCACACACAAGTGGAACGGGAAGTGTGCGCGCTCTCACAGGGCGCTCGCTGGCAGTTAGCGAACAGCAGCTCGCTGATAGATGTGAGACAGAAATGATGCACAGTGATAACACTGTGCCTGTTTCAGTCCCCTGAAAGATAGATTGAGAGCCAGTGCTGCTGTTCGAGAAGCGGACGGTGCTTTTTGCAAAACATTTGGCAACTAGGCCCATAAAATGTATTCAAGGCACCATTCATGACTGGAGCGCTCTTTAAAGTATTTCTGGAAATAGCCTGGAAAGACGGGCAGTCACAACAATGCCGTACTGCTGCCAACTCACTTGTAGCTGCATTGCATTGTGTAAAGCAGACACACTACTACACAATGTTGTTTTCTATTTGTAACGTAATGGAGTGAGAAAATAACTCTGGTAAACTGGCTCTTCGGGTTAAGGGTGGTCCAGCATGAAATCTGTTAACAGCAATGATGAGCATCAGCATTATTTAAACCAGGAAGTGGCACGTCAGCACCCATCTAATAGAGTAGTGCCACACAAATTGACAGCCACATGGAGACAAGGTTGTAGAACTTGACGCACAGGTGTGGGCAAGCAAGGAGGAGCAGAGATTTTCAGCTGACTGGTTATTAAATGTTTTGTTTTGTTGAGGTGTTCTGACTAATGACCCCTTTTCGGTATGTCCGTTTCCCCTATGTGTACAAATAATGATGGAAACCTGGCTGATTGATGGTGATGATGCAATGAGCTGAAATACATGTGCATACGTCTACACTGTATAGATTCACAGGCGTAAACGTTGCATTTAGCTAACATGGACACTAGGATGCATGAACAAGAGTCTTACAAGTAGGTGATAAACATGACAAACTACATACTTTTCCACCTCCCGAGGAACTCAGCCTGATCTTTGCATCTTAGTGATACATAACATGCTGAGCGTTGACTTTGAAGCAGCTCTTACAAGTATATTTCTCTCTTCCTCCCTCCCTCTTTCTAACCACTGACAGGTAGCACCTGTTTTTCCCACTATGGCCAGATGGACAATGCTCCAGTGCACCTGCCCCTCTTGGTGTTATCACCTGCTTTGTGCCAAGCCTCAGTGCTGGCAAATGTACATGCACACACACAGTCAGACTCTATGGACGCCCCCTTTCTGAAATTGGCAAAACCCGTCCTGGAATACAGCATATTATATGTAAACACACATTAAATAAAGATGGAACCACTCCAACAAAGGAGAGATAATGTCTTTCAATTTGAATAAAAATCACTGCTATTCACTACAAACATTACAATAATTGCTTTTAATGTAAATGACAATGAGAACAGCATTTGTGCTTTACATAAAGTCAATGAGCCAATAGGACAACACACCTCTTCTGTTTCTGAAGCATGATTTCATGAATTGTGGAGCTGTCTGGATTAAACTTGGCAATTACTACAATGCTACTATCATACCCAATTAGTAACAAGGCAACTGTACAATACAGGATAATTTCTTAAAATATTAAATTAGACGAAGCTACGGGGTTATTTATGCTCAACATTAACCGCATGCATAGTCAGAGCATTCGGTGGTTCTTTGCTTTCATTTTGTCGTTATATCAGTTTGTTTTCAGAGTTTGCAGATGTGTATCCTCTGGAAATTATGGTGGCCATGTTTCACAATATAGCTTACATGCAACCAATGAAAGAAACAAAGAAGAAGGTGATGCAATGTATTGCATAGATTGCAGCCCACTGTGCATTGTCATGATCTCCTTCAGCAGCATAATGTCTGCTGTTGTATAATGCTGAACTACAATTATTTTATTAGTTATAAGGATATCGTGCAATACAGAAAAGCCATTCAGAATTATTTTGAACCCCATCTATCCATCCATTATCTCCACTGCTTCATCCAGTTGAGGGTTACAGGTAGCTGGAACATATCCAAGCAATCATTGGGCAATGGCAGGGTATAACCACATGCAGCCAGTCTCAGACACACATTCACTCCTGAGTTTTGACATTTGACTTTAGTGTTTTATTAGAATACTGTTGTCTTATGTTTCCCCATCATTACTATAGTGAATAAGGTGTCTAAGCAAACACCTACATATCTTTTCTAAGAGCTTTGATCCTAAATATTATTATGGTTATTAGTTTAAATGAGTCCAATCTATTTGTTGCCTAAGAGTTATAAACCAAGGTAAAGATCCTCACAACAGACATTGCATGGCAACAGCTGAAGGAGACAAAGAACCTCCCTCTGACAGATTATGACAACTGGACAGTAAAATGCATTTTTACAAGTGACTCAATGTATAATCCACGCCGTCCTGAAATGCCTCCACAGACAGGTGTAAAGCAAAGACAGCGGCGGTAAAACAAAAAGAGAAGCTTTGCAAGAATCACTCCTGTATCCCATCGAGACAGCGGGGCCCCTGGAGTAA
The DNA here is from genome assembly GCA_037177535.1 of Pseudomugil gertrudae. Taxonomy (NCBI): domain Eukaryota; kingdom Metazoa; phylum Chordata; class Actinopteri; order Atheriniformes; family Pseudomugilidae; genus Pseudomugil; species Pseudomugil gertrudae. The sequence goes on along the minus strand of JBAMHV010000026.1, from coordinate 6,103,681 downwards.
AGGCACAAACACCTGTGTTTGCAGTGGCTTAAAAAATGAAAGGGAGACAAACTTGGCACAAAGAATGCAGAAAGCTGGTCACACAAACCCTCCTCTCCTCTCCTTCCTCATACTACTCCACTTTTCTGCTCACTGAGAGAGTGTTTGATTCAGCTCTGCCATTGCCCCTCCCTCAGCCGAGCCTTTGATAACCCCTTTCTTTTCCCTGATGGTGCTACTGCAGGATCTGGCAGGATGCGGCAGGATATAAATGCAGTGTGATGTTATGTGAGCTGATGTAGTGCTTGTCTTTATCTACAGCCAAGCTGCACCATCAGGCCCAGTCGTGCGGTTAAAAGCAAATCTATTATGAGTTTAGTTGAGTTTTTGCAAATCGGGCACATATTGAAATGACAAAACTCTTCACTATCAAATTGCTTTAAAAAAACCCCGTCGAAAGCGTCCCATCTCCTGCGACTTAAAGGAAACTTGAAACAGAAAAAAAGAAGAAAGAAAAAAGATTCCTCAAACCAGCCCAAGGCTGGTTTCTGTAGAATTATTTTAGATAAAAATGATGTCTTTCCTTTATCGTGAGTCACTGCCCACCCTCCTTCTCCACTCTGTTTCAGACAGAGGTCGGGAAGGTGTCATGTTTTCCTGGAGCAAAGGAGGTCGGCAGCCTTGCACCTGCTCACATTTTCTCAGTGGCTGTATCCATTTCCATTTATTTGTTTATTTTATCCTGTGGAAGTCTTTTGTGAGTGCTCGGCTGTGGCGGGGTTCTCTATGCAGCCTCACATCTTACAAGGACACCAGATTTAATTCGTTAATTAATGTCTGCATCTGCTCAAGTTATTTTGCATTACACAAAATATGTATTGCTAGTAAGAAGCTAGTAGAAGCAATTCTTTGTATTCCCTTTCTCCCTCAGCCCTGGTTACTTCTCCTTTCCACTCTGCTGAGACAACAATAAGCTGGAAATAAAAAGAGCAAATGCGTGTTTGTTTGTCATGTGCGGAGGTGGGCGACAGCCTCCGTGATCACAACCCTCCTTGTACTGGTGACAACGAAAGAAGCAGTGCCTCCGCATAGGGGAGGACGGCTGGACCGATTGCTTTTTTGTCCTTTGACAGATACACTCTAAATGTGTCACAGCTGTGGACCTGTCGCCTTGCCAAAGTAGAGAAGGCTAAGATACAAGTGGACGCAATGGGGAAGAGGAGGGCAATAAGAGTGCTGCTGCCAACGACGCCGTCAGCCTGTCTATCAGCACACATTGAAACAGACATCAGCCACCCATCTCAGCGTCTTCCTCCTAAACTTCCATTGTTTCTGGAGGAGGTAGATGTCAAGGACCTGCCTTGCTAAGTGCTTACAGAACACTACTCACTGTCAGTGCGTCAGCTGCAGTAAGAACCCGGCCTGAACATAGTGATTTTACATAGTCGTGGGAAACCAGATATTAAAGAAGGGTTATTTTACTCCTCTGTTGAACTACACGGCTTTGATTTTGGTTTCCCTAACTTCATATTGCCTTTAGTTCTCTCACTTTGGGCATTTTAATATAGCAAAGTCAAAACCTTTTTGTACCAATATCTGATACACAAGTTTTGTCCAACTCCTAATTTCTAATATTAATATCAACCAATACTGATATATTTTGGTCCTGAAGTCAGCAGACACCAAAATAATTCAAAAACAGGTGGGCGAGTCCACCTCCGAGCTCCTTTTGTGACAAAACACAGTGTTACAGCCCTAGGCCTGCCAGGGCCTTATGCAGATTGGACTGTGCCACAGCTCCCTAAGGATTGGTTCTCCTCCAGCTTCAGTTCCACATCCACATCCACATCCTGCTCCACCCTCCTGACACCTTCCCTCCAGGATTGGTGGACTACTCCTTCCCCTCCACACCGGTTGGCCAGTCCTGATGGCTTTCCGCCTATATAAGCACCGCCTGATCAACAATCATGGCAGCTGTGTGTGATTGCAACACAGTTTGCCACTTGGTTACCTGGTCTGGTCTGGTCTGGTCTGGTCTGAGCTGAGCTGTTTGACAGTTGTGTTGAACTTTGTCTGTAGTTGTACAGATCCTTTGGCTTGTTTTGGTCTTTTATTTGATTTAGTTGTGTTTTTCTCCTGTCACAGGATGCTTTGAGTTTTTTTTCCTTTTTGTTTAGCCAGTTATTCAGAGACTTGTTTGTTGTAAATAGTATTGTGGGTTTTGTTTGGTAAATTACACTCTGTAAATAAATCATTGTTATCTTTTTATACAATTAGTCTCTGGTTGTTTGTGTTGCCACCTCTTTTTCTCCTGGACTCAATAGGGGTCGTAACACACAGCCTCACAGCAAGAAGGTTGCTGGTTTGAGCCTCGGCTGGGGGAGGTCCAACCAGGAACCTTTCTGTGTGGAGTTTGAATGTATGTTTACATTGCAGCAGGATTGGCTCAGCTCCCCCGCAACCCCATTCAGGGAAAAAGTGGTAGATAATGGATGGATGGATATATGCCATCACATTAGGTGAGTTTGATATATAATGTGCACACGTTGTGTAAAAGATGTCATTAAAAAAAGTAAAAAGTCATTTTTTCGTTTAGGTATTTTACTGTATAGGTCTATGGTGTAAGCAGGAATTAAAAACACACAAGCAAAAACTTAAATTGCAACTACGCCTTATCTGTTGATGTCTGTGGACCAGTTGTGGAAAACATCTGAGTGCATTAAATCAATGTGCTGATCTCTATGGCAACAGCTGTGTTTAAGTAAACACCCATGCACAATGAAATCACCAGTTTATAGCTCATGAGCAGTTTCTTTTCCAGGCTGCTAATTTGTGTCATCAGAATAACAAAAAACTGAAAAACAAAATAATAATGCGCTTAAAACTTTTTTTTTTTTTACGTTTTGTAATTATAAAGACATGACGTTGTGGTACACACTCTCAGAAGAGACTACCAGGCTTTATTTGAAGGAAGGGTAGAGAAGCAAGTCAAAGGCCTTGAGGAAAAGAGGCACATAGCCAAGAGCATGGACTAAAACACTACTCACCATTTCACAAAGAAATTAGCAACTGAGAAAACATGATCACAACATAATAAATATTAAACAAACTAGTTTTCTAGACTGCATATTGCTAGTAGCTTTTTTTCTCTGACCCAGAATACATCATGACTGGTTCTGAATGAGCCATTTACAACAGGCAACTGCTCCCATATCTTCCTGGTACTACCTACTACCTGCCACTGCACCTTTTAGTAGAATATTGTTTTTCTTTTAGAGGAAGGTGCTTTAACCATATGGTATTTTTTTGGGCATATGTGACAGTGAAGGTGATGCAGCACAGCATTGTGGGGTGCTCAACTGAAGTGGAGAAGCAACACCAATGGTAAATGGACTCATTTATCATTATACTACACATAATACTACACTCATTATAGTACACTCATACTTATATAGCACTTTTTGAGTCTTATTGACCACTCAAAGCGCTTTACACTACATAGTCACATTCACCCATTCATACACACACTCACACCCCGATAGGCATAGGGGGGCTAGTTGGGGTTCAGTGTCTTGCCCAAGGACACCTCAGCATGTAGTCAGCATGTAGTCAAGGGAAGGAGTTGAACTCCCAACCTTCCAGTTCCAGTTGCTCTTCCACCTGAGCTACAGCTGCCCCAGTGGTCTGGTTGTTTCATGGTATCAAGAGAAGACAAAATGTATGCTCAAAGTTGTAACAATGCGACACAGATTAAGTGTCCCGTATTATTTCCATGTCAAACGCTCTTGTATTGTAGTTTCTATTGCTGCAAAACATGTCTTTCTTTTAATCGAAGTTGCTATTACTGTACAACATTGACACATTACAAATCTGCAAATCTGACATTGAACAAAATCAATGGAATTGGCCAAGCATTCATGGGCTTTTTTTTTTTTTACACAGCTTTTAATGTCCTTTACTAGCCCATATCTTCTCTGTTCACCGATTTCTTTGATTACCTTAAATCTCCACAATCAACATCACTGATAAATTTGAATCAATACATTCTCTCTTTGGCCCTGAGTTTTGAACTGATCCTGATGGGAGCCTAGTCACCAAATTAGTAAATAGGCTATATTTCTGTTTTTCTACAAAACCACTAAATGATGATGATAATTTACTTAATGTGTAATAGCTAGAAGAATGTTATATCAGCTAATGATTTTTTCCCTACCTTTGGCTACGTCTGTGTTAATTTAGCTGAATTTATCTGGTGTATAAACCATGTACCTCAAACAATAATAAAATAAAAGCAGAACTGGTCTCAAATGGGTATTTATTGGTAACAACTTCTGCATTTAAACTACTGTATCTGCTGCAGTTTTGGATGGGCATTAGACTTCTGGGGATTGGTTTTGCATTTACAAGCTATAAATTTAAATTAAGCATACAGTTTTATAAACATAACAGGTTAACCCCACAGTAGTTGTACATTTAAACAACTCCTAATTTGTATTTAAATTTCACATTGGTTTTTACAATGTTTTGAAAAAACACCATTGGTGATCACTGAAGCATTTGCTTTAACTTTTTAACACATAACCAACCCTGATCACTTTCACTCACCTTGTTGGTTGTGATTAGGACTGTTAACTAGATAATACACAAGTACTCGCTCTTCTCTTTGGTGCTATATTAAGATCTAATCTTATGGAGAGTAGATTCTTTATCTAGAACAATTCCCAATGAAAAACTAATTGCACTTTCCTCTTGCTCATTGTTGAAGATCCAGTTAACAACAGTGTTGTCTGGCTATTTCTTATCTGTACAAGTACTAAAACACAACACACCTTAGTTAAGAGTGTTAGGGTACAGATAAAAAAGTAAAGTTGTTTGTAGTTAGAATTTACTGTAGAGAGAGGGAGGAGGTGTCGGCTTGTTCTTTCCAATCTCTTCTGAAGAACAGTCTGTGAAAACATGGTTATATTTTTAGATTAAAGCAGGACTTAATAATCAGGGTCATGTAACAGTTCGTACCTTACCTCTCTTATAACATGCAAGTCAGGGATTTAATATTGTCAGAGGCTTTTTCTGGTATTGACCTTTTTGTGTTTGTGCAGAATAACAATGAAGTAAAGAAAATCATTTCTCACGAGAGGAAGAACATTTTTGGAAGCCCGAAAGGGAAAAAAATGTTGACGAGGCAAACAAATCAAGATGGCCTCCGTTCCAAAAGTTGAATGTAACCTGGCCCAGAATTTTCTGAGATAATGCTACTTGCATGTTGTATAATTCATCTAGCACTGAATAGATTGGACCACAGGTTAATTGGACTGTTGGGAGCTTCCAAACAGTTCAAACATGTATGAATGTTGTATATAAAGAAGGTATTTTGCTGCAATAAAGTAGGTGCAGTTGGAGCACCTCACAGAGTATCTCTGCTATGCAAGAAGCATTTGGCCTAGAGTCGGGGTCGGGGTATTTTTAACTCTGGATGCATGCACATAACTCACCCCATTCCCGAAACATTGTGTGCCACCTGCTGGACCCTGTCAGCTGTTGAAAAAGTAAAATGGTGATGGGGAAGTAGTGGATACACCAAGGTATGCTTCCTGAGATGTCTAAATTCCCATGTTTCCAACAATGTGTCGGTAAATTGCCCTGATATTCTGTGGGCAAATTGATTTTAAATGGATATAAAAAACAATGACATGACACAGAAGTTGGCCTAAAAATAGGAGTTCATAGAAAAGAAGTTGAGTTTGCTTGGTTGTTCCACAAAAAAGAGCCAAAAATGGTGTTAAATCAATATTTTGACGTGTCAGTGTTGCTAATGTGGCATATGTCTTTAGTTCTAACAGTGTTGACATTTCCCCAATAGTTCAGGGCAGTTTTGGATTCTCATAATATTACCTCCTGTCTTTGCCACAGCTGCTCTCATACAGTAAACTGAGGTTTGTGTTGCAGCAGCTGGGTCCATCTCTTCGCGACTAATAGTAAAATGATTTCACTGTCAGCTGCGGAGTTCTTTTGTGAAGCCATAGTAAGGCCAAGTAATCAATTTCTCACATTTTTTGTGAAGTTCCTGCATTTTCCACTCAGCTTTTAAGATTTAGCCCATTCAAAGGTGTATTTTAAGTCAGGATGTCTCACTGCAAAAACGTCGTCCTTATTTTTAACCCTACACCTCAGTGATTGAAAGAATCCACTCTGAGGGACAAGTGCTGTTGTCCTTGTAGCATTAATAACAACTGGACTGCTAGTGCAACACAAACTGAAAGAATAGAAGCCTTGCAAGAGGAATGCAAACAAAAAACAACAATACACACCAAGGTAATGGAAACCCATGACATAAAGCACTCACTTTATCATGCATGTGTGTGTGTGTGTGTGTGCCTGCCTATGTCTGTACAACAGATATTATGTTCTTTATGATCTGTAGCAACTTTGACTATTGTGAGTGGACAAGGCATCCTGCAGATCTGTTTCTTTTGTTGCTCGGCAACCACGCATAATGTACAGTAAACAAGTGCTTTGGGGATTTGTGTGTTTGTGTCTGCCAGTCCACATTTAACTTTCCACTAAGCTCTCAGGCACTGGTCATGGCAGGCCATTTTGAAATCCACTCCACTCTAATTTTGGATGAGGTGTGGATTCAAGAGTCGCACTGTGGACCGGTCTGCTGATAACGATGGGTGTCTTTTACTCTCTATGGCATGGTGCTTCCATCAGATTATAAACTCTAGATCTGGTCCTCACACTGCCCTTTTAACTTTTTTGAGGAGATAAAGAATTTAAATATCAATGTGCATGACCTTTTAGTGGGGAGTGGAGCAGCAGAGTCACATGCTTTTTTCTACAAATTTATATTTGTGGTAAATTTTCAATAAAAAATGTGCATGAGCAAGCATTTTGATCTTCTTAAAGCGACCCTCAAAGTTGAATTTTGAAAGATAATTTCAAACAGAAATGAAAAAATCAAGCACAATATTGAGTTTATTGTCATCTTATATGGTTGGGTTTAGCCTGATGCAGTTATTTCCAATTCTTTATTGTTTTCAGAGAACCTGATTGAACTGTCTGGTCTAAGATTACTGCAAGTCATTTCCATTCTCCAAGGCCCTTCAAAAAAGTTAGCTTCATGAGGCCTTTTCAAACACACATAAATCAGCACTGGTAATATGGTCGGACACCAGCTGTTTCCCATGTACAGCTATGCCAGTATCTGTCTACACTCATCCCTCAGCTACCTATAAGTTGCATATTTATTCCAACTTCTCCTCATCGTTGCCAGCTTAGTAACTTAGGTTGCATACCTCTTTTTATAGAAGCAACAAGCTTCTATTAATGCACCAATGTGTTGGACAAACCTTAGCTATTTCCATTGAACGGGATTATATGAATTGTAAGATTACATTTACTCCTCTGTGGTGCAGAGTAGCAGCTCGACTGTGAGATAAATATGTAAACTAACTTGTTTTGCATGTAAGTATGGGTAAAATCAAAAGTCTAGTTATGAAGTAGCACTGTGTAACTTTCTGGCTATAAATATGTTTGTCACCTTTTGAAAGCATAGTGACATTTAATATGTGCATTCCTAGAGATGTCTTTGCCCAGCAGCACCCTGAAGCTGAGAAAATGTAACTTTTTTCCTTCTTTTTCTGGTATGCTGCATAGTTTTCCAGCCGCACTCTGGCTGTTTGGAGCATGCACTGTGGCTGATTCAACAAAGAAACGCAATAGGACATTATTATTTGAAGAAAAAATGAAACGCAGAAGCGACTTTGAACATGGCATAGTCAGATGGACTCCTTTTGAGTATTTTTCAAAGTACTGATCTACTGGAAATTTTTCCCTATTTACTGAGAATGAGAAAATATCCAGAAAAATTTCTGTGTGTATCTACTGTGGGTTGACCGTTGTGTAATTTTTTAAAAACATAAAAAAATAAAAATAAATGAAAAAAATAAATAGCATTTTGGAATAAAATTATTTCACAAAACATTGAAAGTTTTAAAAATTAAACAAAAGGCAAAACATAAATTCAAATTTTTAAACAAATTAACAAAATAAGGCTTTTAATGGAATGTTAATGTCCTAAAAACCAGAAGAGTGGATAAACCTGCAGCCACATCATGATGCCACCTGTTGGTATGAACAAAAATATCTGAGGAATGTTTCCAACATCTTTTTGAATCTACAGTATATCATGAGCAAGTCTGTGACAGAGTAGCCGTCACAGTAGCTGTGTCGAGCTGTACACACACCCACACCCACACCCACACACACAAGACTTACCTGACTGGAGAGGAATGGTGATGTTTGTTTTTTTCTCTGTTCCAACCTGAGTAATTGATTGAATTATTGTTGGCAGCTGAATGTATTAAGAGAATCATTGGGAATGCGATGGGATTGGCTGTCATGCCAGACATACCCCTTGGTTTCATACCTGGAAGTGCAGTTTGAAAGAGGGGGGAGATAAGACAGAATGTTTGAGGAGGGAGAGTGAGGAGAGTTTGGAGAGTTTTGAGGAAGAGTTTGAGAGAATTGAGTAAAGAAAAAAGCAGAAAAAGATTGGAAAAGAGTGATAGGGTGACAAAGGACCAAGGAAGAGTCTGTAGAAAAACTGAGAGAAAGGTGGAGCGGATTAAAGGAGGATTGCGCTTCCACGTATGAGAAGATGGGTGTAGACAGGCCCAATTATGTATATATTGTAAATAATTGTCACTACAACCAGCGCTGGTTTGTCACCTCACTTTAAAAAGGGAGCAACACTACCTAATAAAGCTCCACCAAGTTAAAAACGCCAGCCTTCGACCAGTTTCTGAGTCTGATCTGTGATTAGAAGCGGCCCACTACCGCACTGTGCCTGCGGAAACAAGCACGAGGTGGAACCCGGAACCCAGTTCCATCACAAAGTCATGTTTCAAAGGCAAAATGGGGTCCAATCTGGTATGAACAAGATTTACGGATAAAGCAGCTGCTGAGAATATTAATGAATTGTATTCAAAGCAGCACTTGTACTATTATTTTTTTAGTTCTTCTCTGGGTGGCACTTTTAATTTTGGCAAAATGACAGATGTAGCTGGGTACATCTGCTTCTGGCTTTAGCAGACTGGCAAAACAATACATAAGACAAAACAATGTATCATGCAGCACTGTACAATTCTACATACAATGAAATTCAGCACTTTGAACAATTTTAGTAGATGAAATGAGAAAATATACATTTTTTATTAGTGCAATTTTAATTACCTAGAATAGTTAGCTTAAGGTGATAATATTAATAATAATAATAATGATTTTACCATTCATAAGCCTGTCAGTTAGACTCTGATGTAGAGTCACCACATGCTTTGATATGGTGCCAACCACCAGTGGCATGCCAACCATGAACAAAACCTCACGAGTAGAAAGAGGCTCTTCTCCAGTCAGCATCAGCAAGACAGATGTGATGTGACAAGGACAAACATAATACGGCTGTTTCATTGTCTCCAATCATCTATTGTTTCAGTGTATTACAGATCTGAAGTCTGGCAGGGATCGGATTGTGTTCTGGCACCTGCGCCCCATCAAAAACAAACACAGGGCTGGTTTGATTTTGCTGGGCGATTTCCAGTACAGCTGTTGGTTCTGCAGGCTTCTGGGAGGGAAGGCGATGAGGGGGTTGACAGTCCGGATCGTTTATTTTGCAGTTCTGGTTCATCAGTTGTCACTTTTGGTTACAAAAAGGCCTGAAACACCAGTTTTTTTTTAATATAAAATATGCAGATAAATTTCCTTTAATAACACAAACTGGGTGCATTAGAGAATCTGGTTGTAAGTTTATTATTTTATCCTCACATGTTGCCATCAGTTATTTCTTATAAAATTATAACTACATGTCTATCAGGAGAAAGTTTTAACTTAGGTTCACAATTTGAACAGATTTTATAAAGAAGGAAGGGGAGATTTTGTTCTGCCTCGTCACATCTTTCATCTCTTATTGTATTTTTTTTACTTTATAAATGTCAAAGATTTGCAGAGTTAGCATTTTTTCCTGTGTCTTGGTTTACTGAGTCAACACTTCCTACTTCCTAAAGACCATCTACCTGTTTTACCATCTACATATAATACTACCATGAATGAGACTGCCATTAATAACATCACATCGGCTGTTTGTACTCCTAATTTACATTTAAATATGTGGGTGGCAAAGAAAAATCTTTTTAAAATATCATGTTAAATCTTAAATATTTGTAACACAACCTTGAAGTCTGTGTTTTAAAAGCAGCATTTATTATTGCTTACAAGTTATGCACTGCCTATCCACAAAATAAATTAATAAAAGTTACCATAGGTTGTACAAAACAAATCAGTAAATGCCTTTTAATGGGGAATTACTGCATAAGTGACCAGTTGGGAGCCAATTATTTAATCCAAGCTGATGCAAGAAGTAGCTCTTCACTTTTAAAACTAAATCTGCTGAAAGAAACATCCTATGGTCTTGCAAAAGATGTTAGTGTTTAATGACAGTTAAATCAGTGGCATTAAGCAGCGAAAACATGAAATGTGATTGCAGAAACTACTAAAATTGTGATCAAGAACTGTCAGATATTTTACTGGAAGGGTTGCTGGGAACTTTGGAATTCAAGAAAGAAACGTGGTTGTAAAAAACATCTGAATGATGATTATCGATCACTTAAGCCACATGTGTCAAATTCCAGTCTTTGAGCGCCGGTATCCAGCAGGTTTTGGTGTTTCCCTCCACTAACACACCTGATGCAAATCAAATAGATCCAACAGGTTCTTGTCAAACTATTAAGTAAATTTTTAATTCAGTCTTTGGCAATTATTTTGTTTTTGCTGAGAAATGTATCTGGCCAGGCAGTGTATCATTCAGAAATCATCTTTTGTTTAATTCACAGAGTTCCAGCAGAGAAAGTTCACAGTGAAGGCCTAATTCAGTGATGGAACAACACAAAGTAACTTAAATGATTTATTGTTTGTATTTTTCTCTGCACATTTACATTCCACCTTGTCAAAACAGGTATAGACTCTGTGGCTGTTATCAGCTGAGACATCCCATAGTTGGATCTCCCCTTGACCTCTCTGTTTACTTTGGCTGAACATTTTAATGCCATGTTGAGTCTCATTGAATGTGGCATTAAAGCCCACACTGTAGCAGTCCTTGAGTTTTCTTACTGTATATTAATTTCCCTTGAAAGCATCCTTTGGTCGATATGTTTTCCTTTTGTTACCTTATTTATATTCCCCCCGCAGGACTTGGGGACATTGTACCGCTTCTCTGTGAAGTAATCCAATGATTTTACTCCTTGTGGTCTGAGCCGCAGCGAGACTCCACAGCTCCTTTATCCCCAGGGGGGAAATGAGCAGACATCACTCATGTCGAGGAGATTGTGGCCTGGGCTTGCTCAGATGCTATCTCCAAATTGCTATTGTCTTCTCCTGCTTTGCTGTGTGTGAGATTGTGTTGTTTCATGTGTATGTGGACACCCTCTAGTTCCTGCTGATCAGTTGAGGGCAGGGATCGACTGATGGGGTCAGGCTTTCTTAAAGTTCTTACCTGACTTTAAGGGCAGATACAGAGGGAGATACAATATCATTGCACCTGCAAACTACTTAATCCCCTTGCTGTGTTTTGCATCTGATCAGACAACAAGGGAAGACTATGAGAATCTCAGGTTGCAAGGTGTTTTGGTCACATAAGTGTTTCAGCTTTGTGCATTTGTCAGAGGAATGCCATCGGGGCATGCTGCTATTCGTGCTGTTTGTATTTTTTTTAGCTCTTGTGTGTGTTTGTGCACAAGCGTCGCAGACATGGATCTCGCTGGGAAGACAGGAGGCGGCTCATTTTTTTATCCCTCTCTTGCATGCTTCAGTCAGGGGAGGCTTTGTCAACGGCTATCTGCCTGCCAGCATTGGGTATTGTTATTCCAAAGTACAGACCAGTTAACATTTCTCTTGTCACTGCTGCATCTCTCTCGCAACACGGCAGGAAAGGAAGAGAGCTGGAAAGAGATGCTCCTTTTTTTAGTTTACTCTTTTACCCTTTTCTCCTGTCTCTCTTTGTCTCTTGCTGTCTGATCTTTATCCGGTTCTCACTCACTGAGCTGTGAGGGGAAAAAAAGCTGGAAAAAGTGTCATTTCTGAGGTCAACAGCTATACTATTGTGCAAAGTCTTGAACCAATCCTTTGCCAAACTATATTTAAATTGATCCAGAGCAACAGTTCTCCGGACAGTTTGTCATTGGATATCAACTACTCTCTCTCTCATATATTCAATTAATTTAACCCTCGAGGCGCCAAATTCACAAGATTGCAACGAGCAACATTGCTGAATAAAACAGGCTGTATCTATTAATATGGTGCCAAATCTTTTCACCAGGAGATAGAAGACATGTGTGCCTGTAATCGGAGCATTTGTGGTTGTGGTTCAGTTAAAAGTTTTCAAGTAATAAGGGTTTGTAAACACCGGCGCAGATGCATGGCGCAGCAGTGGGAGTAGTGCTGTGCGCAGCCAGAGCAAAGCGAAAGAGTGTTTTTTTTTTTTTTTTCCATTTACTCATGAGGCCGGGAGGTTGGTTTACCACTGACGAAGAACTTGGTCAGGTAATGGCTAACTCCGGATTTCGAGGAAGAAGACATGCAGCAGTCCAGTAAAGCAGAAACGTAGGTTAGTGATGGCGCGTCTGCACACTATAGTCCACAGTAGTCATCAGTGTGGCTGGGCTGGAAGCTTTTTGGAAACACCAAGCAGGGAACGTGGTCGAGGTGGTAGTGGGGGCTCATAACATAAAAAATATAGGTGAATGTAGCGGGGATGAAAACATCCGCGATTGTCATGGCAGCCGCTAGGAAGCTGCAGGAAAAACACCATGAATGGCGGCGATGGTGACCTCATAATATGCAAATTAGGTTAATAATTTCACTCCCATCACACTTTGAATCATACTGAACAATTTTCTAATTAACAGGATACCTTTATCTCCAACTACCTTCTAGTTATAACATTTCCACATCTTGAAATAAAATTGTATATTTTCCTGAAAAAAACTGTGGCGCCTAAAGGGTTAACTGATCATTTCCTGAAATGTGTACTTTGTTTGTTAAGCCACTTAACACTGACCTATGAATCATTCAACAGTTTAAAAAAAGAGACCAAACTCAAGGGAGGAACCAACAATTTGTCACCACAATAAAGCCATCTACGCTGAGACCTTGGAAGGGATGAGAGTTAAGCTGTTCTTAATGAGAGTAAATGGGGAAAAAAACATGACCAAGTTAAGTACAAATGTTATAAGAGTTGGTCTCGAAATGAGTGGCAACAGGTCTTATGGATGAAAGAAACCTGAGCAGAAACTGGATCGCCGTATTATTGAAGCAGCTATCATCTTGATAGAATATAAAGGGCAGCCAACATCCAAAGAGGAGCTTTTCAAAGTAAAAAGCCTGAGAATTTTCTTTTAGTGTCGTTTGGTCCATTGCTAAAGAGCTTATTATGAGGGGGTAAAAAGCCTATACAGGTAAAGAATACAGGTGTTTGTTAGAAGTGTACACACTTGATTTACACTTTTCTTTGTATTAGTCAGTAAACCACTGTAAATATATACAAGTATAATGGTAAGAACGTGGCTGAAGACTTCCGTGGGATTGTATGATTTGTCAAAACTTTGAGCTCCACCTTTTTAGAATCTGTAAAAGCCTCATCCTGATGGCAAGATAAAGTTTGCAGGCTTCACAGAGTGACAGGCGGGTGTTTTTACTCTGTCTTGTTTTCCCGGGCCAACACTTGGCAATCATAACCCTGCTGAGAGTTTTCTGTCAGCAGCGTGAAACACAGAAATCCTCATATCAGCTGGGGTCAGGCGAGACGGCTGATAAATACCAGTATTCATCAGGAAACGTGGTATTTACAAATATCATTTCCAGCAGTGATGAATGCCATTGATAAGCCAGACTCATACTGAGTGATTAGGCAATTAGTGTTAAATCTTGAACAGACGCTGTAGGCGTCTGCCAGATGCATGTGTCCCGCTGGACCTTTTGGAGTTGATGACAGGGCTTTACTGTGTGCATGCTCCTCAGATTTATTTACCCTGCAAGAGGCTGCCTGGCTCTGCACTGAACTCTTTTTACGCCGTTCGATTGGGAGCAGCTCGTAACTCAGGCGGTCTATCAAATCAATGTGTGGCGTGTTGAGTGCTGATTTAGGACGGTAATTAAAGATGTTAATTGTTTTCATTACTCAGGGTCGAGGGAGGATAGTGCCAAAAATATGAGGGGAATGGGTCCTTCTGGTGCTCATAGAGGGATTTCATCACTCAGAGGGATGCACGGTGGTCTCCACGTTGCCTCCAGATGGCATCTTCCTCTTTGTGTGACCTCTAATAATAATGAAGCTGCTGACCTGTGAGGGACCTTTTGTTTATCTGGCATGGGACCAGCAAGGTTACACTTTGATGTATTGGCTGGTGCAAAATAATTGGCTCTGGTGTAAAACATGATTTGCAGCATAAGGAAGACGTATTAATGATTTGTTTGGCATGAGCATGCTATATCATATCCCTGACATGATCCCCTAATCATTAAGAATTTATGTATGTAGGTGCGTGTGAATAAAAGTGCATTTACAAGCCGAAACTATGAAGGTAATCACGTTTTTTGTTGGAAAGATGGGAGATAAATTGTGAATTGTCATTCAGCTTCGGAACAAAGTGTAAATTTACCGTTTGCTGTTGACTGTTAAGGTGTTAAAACATGAAAAGGCTGATATAAATTAGAATAATGTTACCACTCGTATCAGTCTGATTGTTACACCTTTCACAACTGCCACTGAATAACAATAAGCCCATGGATAATTTAATTTTAGCCTTCATCAACTGAACATTGTTGGGCGTAAAAGCTTCTTTAAAAAAAAAAAGTAGTGCAGCTTTACAGTGTAAAACTTGGAGCTTGGCTGCAGGAAATTTGGTATTTATTTCACAACATTAATGGCTCAGCGACTAAAAGGGGTTTTATCTTCCACGGTATTTAGTTCAGTTGCTTGTTAAGACAAAGAGCTTATAAGATGATCACATATAACTGACTTTCTGAAGTAAAAATCCCCCATCAGTACGTGGACGATGGGAGGTTCTGCTTGTCACTGTAATCAGTTAGGAAATTGATATTGCATGTCTTAATATGGCTCTTTGTGTAAGATTGGGTTGTTTAGGTATTTCAGAAACTGCTGATCCAAGGCCTCTGAAAGTTTTACACAGAATAGATGGAAACCAGTTTGTCCTTTTGTTCCAGCCATGGCTTTGCACACCCTTATCTGTGTGACTTGCTGACCCCTCATGAGCTCAGCAGGGCTGCTCCTCTAAACGCCTGCTAATGGTCCCATGGTCCAGGTGTAAACAGTGGTGGGGTCATGCTTTGCAGTGGCTGAAACTCTGGAACTCTCTGCCTCTGGACCGGCCACTGGACCTGGGTCTGGTGGTGTTAAAGACCAGGGTGAGGACCTCATTATTGCAGCCATTATTGCAGACACTTAAGAGTTGTGTCCCTTGTAAAATGAACTGATGTGCATCATTTATAGCTGCATTATGTTTTTATTATTTCTGTCCAGCTAAGATTAAATTGAAATTAAGTGTTTTACTAAAGAAAATCTAAAAGATTAATTAAAAAAATCACTTGTGTTCTTGATGAGAATGGGCAGACTTTTTGAGACTATAAAAGGCAAAAGAAAACTGATGGGCAACAGCAGCTTAAAAGCAGCTATGAATAAGAAACTGTGACATAAATTTGCCCAAAATTAGACAACAGCAGATTGGAAAAAAAAAGCTTAATTTCATTCAAATTTCATCTCACTGATCCAGACAAAACATCCTGAAAAGTAACACTTCTTTGTTAAAGAATGTGGCTCTCGGTAATATACACATGCTTGTCACAGCAATCAAAGGAAGGAAATTGATATTGCATGTCTTTGTATTGTGATGACATCATGGAAACCTTATATCTTCTGTATTCCTGTCACCTGTTGCCCTTCAATATTTCTATATAAATACATTTTTATTCACGGGTCACAGCGAATCTTTTTTTTTCTTTTAAACGTGAATTGAATTTTATTTTGTTTTTATTTTCATGTTATAACGTAACAGAAGAGCATTACTTTTAAATATAAATTTTGGCGTGCTCCAGGTTTAATTTCCTCATTAATCCATGGATTACCCAGGCTCTGGGGTTTTTTGAATGGGGAATTCATGAACTCTGCTAATTGCATGATATCCTATTGTCATCAAAGACATTTTCATTGTTCATTGTACAATAAATTCACAAGATTTGATTAAGTGCAGCTCTCAAAGATCAGTGACAAATTATTTGTAAGTACAGCACGACCATATGGTTTATTATTGAGTGGACATCCAAGTGTCTGCCACCCTCTTGTATGAATGTTGAAATTTCATACTTGACTGCTCGTTCCTCTCCTTTCTGAATAATGAGCTGGCAACTCATCGTTCTTATCTTTAAGTGACATTTCTCTTGGGCAATTAAGTCTCAGACGTTGCCATCTTTGGACAGGGGAGTGAGACCTCCTTGACCCTGTACGGTGAGACCCCTCGTCTCTCCAGCCGAGCGTGTTTAAGACGTTCCCCCTGGTCACTTTCCCCACCTCTTTCAGTCCTGCTCATCATAGTTACTCCTTCATGTGGAAAATTATATCCTTGTTTCCTTAAGAAGAAAATAATTTGTGATCTTTCTATTTTAAATATGGTCTTTGGTAATTTGTCTTGGATTTTTTTAATTAAGTTTTCCTTAAGAATATGAGGGCATTTCTTTGGTGTCACATGGGAATCAGAACTTTATTCTGCTCTGATGCTTGGACTAAAGGGGGTAGATTTGATGGCAGAAATATAGGATAGCTTCAAACTTAGCATAGTTTGCCATAAATGGAGGTTTGGGTTCCTTATCTGGTATGAGAAAAAGTAGAAATCCCGATTTAGTTGATCTTTTGAAGTCTTTGAGCTTTTCAGGGTATTGCAGTGAGGGGAAAAGTAGGCATTTGATAACCCCTACATAATGGTGTAATGCCTGTAATTATGACGGCTGAGGACGGACATGGAGTTAATGGAGCCACCACATCAAAACACACAAACAGAAGCCCGCTGTGCCACCTCATCTAAGTCGAAGCAGTTGCCAGAAATAGCCCTGATTGGGCCCTGAATAATTCAGTGTCATTTTTTCCCCTTCTCCTCTCCCTCCTCCAAAAAGGCTGGGGGAACAATTGATGAGAGCAGATGAATATTTAATGGCTCGGAGTCTCTTGGACAAGCCGGGGCCTGGGTTGACGAGCTCCAAGAAATCAAACAGAGAAGAGGAGAAAAAAGAAGGACATTGCGCAGCGAGGGGCAGCACAAACACTGAGAGGCACGCAAATGCAGATCTGCATCACATAGCTACAAGCTGCCAAAGCTACCACGTTCTCTCAAGCATTTAAATGCCTGATTAAAAGTTCAATCACAGTGTTTGATTGCCCTTGTGAAAAACTTTAATACTTTGCACTATTGAGCATCATGTTATCATTAACTAGTGGATGTTTTTGAGAGGCATTAAATGTTTTTCAGAACGAAAAGTTATTTTCTCTTGTTCTTCTTCCAAATCACAAGGAAAGAAAACTTTGCCTCTTCAATTTCCTTTCTAACATGTAAGGTTAATTTCCCGGGAGATGTGAACTATATGTTACAGAAAGCTGCAATTTTACAATGATGGATGGAGCATCAGAGGTCCCGCGACAATATGCCCCCAATTGGTCAGAGAGGAGAGCCATTACTGGGGTTAATTTTTTTTTAACTGCACAGTCACGTCTGTGGGAATCTTCAGTCGCCTTAAACAAACCCACACATTTTACACTTGATCCAAAGAAATGGGTAAACTGGATTTTTCATGTTTATTTAACATGTTAAATAAAGTTTTTGTCAGATGTCATTTCTGAATGTTTTTTTAGTGAATGAACTGTTCATAAACAAGCACTCTCTAAAAAGCCAATTCTTTGTAATGAAAAAGATTTACTGACTTCCATCAAAGACTTGATTCCGACTGACATTGATTTTCTTTTAGCCCAATTATGATATTGATTAATCGTCCAATTAAGGAAAAAAAAGAAGATAAAAATAGAAAAAAATTAGAATGAATACAATAACTTCATTTTAGGCCAACTTCACACAGACATCAACAATCGCCTTATTGTTTTACAAAATATTTTATGACACAGGATACAGACAGAGTTCTATTTATTAGACAAAAGTAGCAACAAACAACTTAACATCACAATGGAAATCGCCCAAAGCAAGTATCCACACCAGAGCCAGGGATAAATGGTTTTGTAGAGCCAGAATATATAGTTTTGTATTATTCAGACTTTTTACTTTTATTGATGTGTTTGTCATGATAATGTTCAGTTATTAATGTAAAGGTTGGTTTTAGATATTAAATAGTTTTTGTATGTTAGTGTTAAAATTCTTAAAATATCTTATGCTGTTTTAAATGTCAAAAAGGAGAACATTGCACCCAAGCTCGCATAAATAATAAATAATCAACAATATGTTTTCCCTTGGATTTAATTTATATACATATATAGTTTGTGACTTTATACTTATACTCAAAGGTCTTGTTTGAAAATTGATTTTTTTTCTTTAATACTCACATTAAAGTACAGTGACCTTTCTTTGAAATGTAGTTTTTTTTTTCTACTTTAAATTGCAGAGTTTATTCCTTACGGTGATCAGATGATGGTAAAAAAATAATCAAAGCTAGTAAGATAAAGTTAAAAGAACAAAACATTTTCAACTCTGATATTGATATTTAATAAGATTTATCATCTAGTGATATATATGCTTGAAAAGGGCTTTTCAAGTGAAGTTTGATTTGATGGAGGAACAAAACATACAGGTAAAAATCGACCTGACTAGTAAGAATATATTTCCCTATTAACTACTGTATATGCTCTTTTTTAGGCTCTTGGTTGAGCAGCTGTTTCTTTCATACCCAAAACAAACCAACCAAAACAATGAACACCTCACACTAGTTTTAAGTCACCAATGTTTCCATGGATACATCGGAGGTAGAGCCAAAGCACAAACACAATGGATGGGAGGAGCTAAGATGTTGTATTAATTTGAATTCTTAATCAAAATACAAATCTGTTTAAGATTACCAAATTTCTCATCAAGTGCAAGCCACATCATTTATTCGAGAGGTGTAATCTTTATTTTAGCAGATGTACCTTTAGCAGATTCACCCCCCTTCCACCCTTGTACATTCATCCATGTAGCATGTTTAATCAGAGTTGCTGAGTTAAAACATTGAAAGCAAAAACCGCTAGTAAATATTATTTCAGACCATACCATCCATCCATCCATTTTCTACGGCTTGATCCCAGAGCGGGGTCGCGGGGGGGCTGGAGCCAATCCCAGCTGTCAACGGGCGAGAGGCGGGGTACACCCT
>JBAMHV010000026.1:6071220-6084138 GCA_037177535.1 Pseudomugil gertrudae | reverse complement strand
TGTCTTTGGACTGTGGGAGGAAGCCGGAGTACCCGGAGAGAACCCACGCTAACACGGGGAGAACATGCAAACTCCCCTTGTACATTCATGTCCTGGCAATATAATATAATTTCAAACTTGGAATTACAGCTACCTTTATCAAGAAGCTAATACACAATTCAGACAAGACTGTTGCAGCTGTTCCTCTGAATGCATATTACTCAGAGTGATGACATAACAATAGGGTGCGCATCTTTATCTTTTGTCCTTTTTTCTTCATTTTTTTTTCCTGAACTGGACAACTGATGACATTTTTACTTAATATTTTCCATCCTTCAGCACTTCACTAAACTCATGAGAACCCGGTTGCTTTGGCGCAATCCATCCGGCTTCTGCCTCTGCATAAATGTGCTGTATGTTTTACTTGTTCTTGGACTGTCTGCTAATTGCTGGGATAAGATCCAACTTCCCCATGACCTTGAACTGGACTAAACGATGTAGAAAATGAAATGAATAGATAAATGGCTGGATCATTAAAAACCTGAATAGTCCCATTTATGTTAAGATCAGTAAAATACAAGTCATCTAAGTAGCATTGCACTTTTACACAGATATAGCCTCTGTAGGTTACACGGTTATTACCTCTCAGGCACAGTGCGCTCTGTCACAGATGTAGCTTATGTAGTCTATATACATATTCCCTCTTGTGCTCTGTCACAGATTGCTCCTGGACACTTGCCAAATTTACACATAATGTCTTCTTTTGCTGATTTAATTTTAAATTTAAGACGTGTTCGAAATTGTTTGTTTCCTCACTGTGTCAGCTTCACACAACATAATTCTTTATGGTCCAAACGAGCCTCCTTATGAGGAATTTCTAACTGGGCAAGTAAAATATGTAGACGTGTCTTTAAACATTTGTTTTTTCGTTGCTTATATGAAAATATAGGACCTTTTCTAATGAGTATAGGGTAAAAAGATGCATATTACGGAGACTACACCGCTGACTTAAAAGCATAAAACCCTTTTAGATAAGTAACTAAATTGTTTGCATACCTATCAAAGCTAGTGTGCTCGTGTGCATTAAAAAAAAGTTTCGTTTTGAAATTCAGTGTTGAAGCAGACAAGAAAACTAATTAAGCAAACTAATAAACTACATGTCATACAGTACTTGTGATTGACTGCCATTCAATCAGCCCACAGATTGCCTGCCTCTGATTTTAGAGAAACTTAAATTAGTTTCATTACCCTCCACCCCCACGGAAAAGGCGAGAGGTGAAATTAAATATTCCAGACTCAGAGTGTTGATATTCATGTATATTCACCACCAAGAACGGTTTTTGAAAATGAACAATCACAGACGGAAAGGTCACCGTTGTGCTGAAGTAGTGCATTATGGGAGTGGAATAATTGCTTTCCTCACATTAGTTCCTATTGTAATGAAATCACGGCAGTGGCCGACACTGAATGACAGATTACGCCATGGTTCAATCACACAAGTGTGGGTGCGTGGAGCTGGTGGAGGGTGTGGACATGATGGTGGGGGTCAATTGGCTTTTGTTAAAAAGTGGCTCTCCGAAGTCTCTGCATAAATCATTTGTATCATTTTCCATCCTTTTAACTAACAGCGCCACTTTCATCAAGGGTCGGTGTCATTGCACTCTAATTGTTTTGAAGAGAGAACTATTGTCTGAGGAGAGAGAATGAATAGAGCATAATGACTTGTAATGTGGCATATTTAAAGACACGTAGCTCGGCCGTGGAGCGGTGATTTAGCACTTTTTTCTTCTTTTCTTTTCTCTCTGTCTGTCATCCTTTGTCTCTGTAAGTGTGTGCGTTTGTGCGTGTGTTCTAAATCACATGTGTGAGCAAAAGCTCCCGTGGACACTCGTGTGTAGTTATAAGTGTGGCTGAGGGTTTTTTTTCCTTTTTACTTGGCATTGCTAAGATCTTTGAAACCCAACTGTGTTAATCATGGTTTATGTGCGGAAGACATCAAACCTCCCTCTACTTTGCCTGCCTCACCCGCTGCATGAAGCACACACTGAACACACACAAGCGTGAGCACACACAAATCTCTCAAGGGCACCTTGACCACAGACCCCTTCATTTACAAGGCTGATGACTGGTGATCAGTTATCTACTGGGGTTTCTTTCTGCTGGAGAGATAAGCTACTTTATGTATCACATTTTTTCACAGGATGTAGACAACTCCTCTCACATCACCTCAGTATGTTTTCATCATCACTTAACACCTCTGCCACAAACTAATACACAAAATCAACACTGTAATCTTTACATCTTAAGCCTGGAAGAACTACTTTCTGGTAGATTTCTCTAAACAACTCTGTTCTTTTTCACTGGGGAAGGCAAAGCTTTGTGCCATTACCCTTCAAAGCAGGACAAAATTAGAAGTCCCAATCAGAGAGATTTGTCTGTTTGGCTTCAGAGAGAATAAAAAAGAGACAATAAAGTGTGATGAAAAGGTGAGTTAAGGAGGTGAGATGAAAAGGTAATTACTTTTCTTCACCTGCGGCACCTCTCCTTTGGTTTGTGTTTCATCAAATTTAGGGTGATGTTATTGCTGCAGTGGAATAAAAGGTATTGCTCTGACTCAGATCTTTCATGCGATAGCTGCAAAGACCATGTTTAACCTCTTGTGTGTTTGCTGAGAGAGGAACAATGTTGCATTTGAATACATGACATGCAGAATCATATACTTGCAGTGAACAAAGTTGCAGGCAAACAAACCAGAATGGCCAATGCTGTCCATCAGTGTTGTTGCTACTTAATCCCTCGCAGGAGCATGGTCGATGTTGCCTTGATTAAGGTTTCTTCAGCATAAAGAACATCCTGGTGAATGAAGCAAGAAGATTTAACTTAAATTAATCTCATGTACATTAGATCCTTAGCAGAGGTTATATTAGGGAGCAACTATTTGAACTGTAATGGACCTTCAAAATAAAAGAGGCTAACAGGGGAAAACTTTAACCAAAATCTCAACAAACCAGCATTGCTTAACTGGGTTTCTTCAACAGTTTTACAAAGCCATTTAACCTGATATCTTATTGTACATTGGTTGACTCAACTCTGATATTTTTCTAACGTTATGAAGAACCTGAAAAATGATGCTTAAAATGTGTGAAATGTCTTGAAATTTTTGCTAAATATGGTTGGGCAAAATTGGAGACCCAAATGTAACATCTAGTTCTTGCTGAGTATTTCTTTCCTAAACCCACAGACACATCTCTTGCTACCAGCCTCAACTTTTTTCCTTGATGCTTTCTGTAGCTTTTCAGATCCCGCCTGCATTGTTTTATTGCCCTTCAGCCACAAAAGTCTGTTTTTTTTTCAAAAGCCTACTACTTATACTAAAACTTCTTGTTCTAATTTATTCTACAAGTATTTAGGATGCTTTGTAGAACATTTATGAGCTGGTTTCTTTCATGTCTGAGTCATGTTTGTATCTGTTGCCTATAAACTAAGTTACAAAATCAAGATTTGTCTTCTGTAATTTGTATTCATCTAGAACTTTACAGTTGATTTGGTTGGAGGAATCCTTTATGTAGCATATACCCTAAACTGTTTGTGGTGTTGAAGACTGGGATCTTTCTCAAATGAGTCTTTTTTGTGGGTTAATTATAGACCATCCAAATACACAAACAAGAAGTAAATTACGCTTTACAGCACTATAAAAAGGAAAAAGAAAGAAATGGACAATGGTGGAATACTTATAAGATATTCCTTGGTGTTTTGGTACTTAAAAGCTGAATGTCTTTGTATTGAACATGCAAACACGAACTACTGTGTCCTTACATCACAGTCTTTAAAAAAACCCAAACATTTCCTTTTAACTTTTGCAATGGTTTTGCAATGACTCACTGAACAGAGACATACAATGTGGTTTTGCTGATTGAATTCTAAAGTCTATACCTATTCAAAGAAGGGGATATACAACGAGTAGATGGTTTTATTTAAAGGCCACAGAATATATACTGAAGCTGAAAGCATATTGACTACCATTGTAGCATTATTTTCTTTACAAAGGACACTTTCACGTAAAATATCCGTAATACTCCATTCAGCAAATATTTCAAAGCCATTTGTTATTTTTGTGCCTTGCACTAACACATACGACGAGTTTGGTAAGATTTCTGCAGAGGTGATGCCATCCATGTGGAACCCAACGCAGGCTTCATTTTCACTGTTTACACAAGTTCGACCTTTACGCTAATTACTATTGCACTGATGGAGGAAGTAAGATGATGTGAAGAAAAGCCAAGCATCTCTTTCCAAGCCTCCAAACACAGACACACACGCACATGCAGATTTTCTTTCTGCTGATCGCAGTTTTCACAATTAGACAAACTGTGATAACGCCGTTTATGCAGCGGGGGGAGATCCAAAGCAATTATGCTTGGAGGGCATTTCTCTGCTGCAGGGCTGCAGATGCCGCTTACCCTTCACACAGATGTATAACTTACACACAGTGTTGAGGAAATTCGCTGCTTCTCGTGGGAGGATTTGACGGGCAAGGGTGTGCCCTCGATTCCCTGTTGGAGATGCGTTTGGTGATGAAAGTGAGAATGAGACAAGGGAGTTATCCTGGAAAAGAAAGAGCGGAGCTAAATAAAACTTCAAAACCTGCAAAAACAGCAACATTTAGGCAACGCGTCTGCTACACAAAGGACCAAAAGTCATTTTTCATTTGTGAGTCCTGGCAAAGTGGGTTACTGATGAAAGAATGACAGCTGGTTTGTTATATTTCTCAGCTCCTCAGGCTTAGGCACACCCATTTATTCATACCAGCGCTGCTTCACAATTTTGGGAAAACAAAATGTATTAGTTCTGGAGACATCATTTTTGTGTTCTGACAGCACCTCACCTGCTATCCTGACTGCAAACTGTTAGTTGTACAACACATAGTAAGGTAAAGCGCAGTTCCTGTCCAGTCATGCGAACCTGCATTGTATGGAAAACCATTGTTGTCTGCAGACATTACCTGAAACCCATGATAAGTAATTCTGCTGTGCACACATGAAGTTATTAGTGTTTATCCATCAGGGCACTAGTTATAGCTCACACTGCTTTTGCCCACTAATTCTCATTTCCTAAGGGCTGTTGCTGATGAAGAGCAACACATCCTGCCACCCTCCCTAATGTCCCCTCACCCATCAGTCTGCTTTTTATCTACTACCTTAGTGCGTAGTCACGCCTGGTGCAGCATGAGCCTTGCATGTATTGACGGAAAGGGAAGAATGATATAATATAGACTCATTTGACGGTGGGATGTCTCTTCCTGTTGAGCTGTTATTTAAAGTGCAGATTAGAAGTTTGGACTGAAACAATGTGCTGAAATTTTGTCATTTATAGGTGAAAAGAGTTTAGTTTGCATCTTGGTAGAGTTTTTGTCCACCCAATGCATTGAGTGCATAGCAGCTCCATATGTAGACCACTTTGCAAAGCTGCATGCACCCATAAAGTAACACTATAATCAGGCCTCTATATATCATGATAACGTCAATGGCAAGCTCTTTCATCTCTCCTCATGCTGTGGAAAAAAAATCCACATCTCACTCTCTTATTTTCCCTTTCACTGCCTCTTTCATTGTCGTCCAGCACATTGATGTTACAGATATGAATCCCTATCCAGCAGAAATCCGCCTGATCTCATGGCTGATTCATCAGAAGCAATGACTCTCTTTTCTGATTCCAGCAGCAATAAAACACAATATTCTTTTTAACATGCCAACAAATACTGCAGTTCCCCCCCTTAATATGATATTTGATGGATAAAACCAATAAAGTGCAAACTAAAAAAAGAACGAGTCTCTCCTCAGCAGCTGCAGAGTACACAGTGCCATCTAATGAGAGTCCTGGATATTTTCTGAATGTGCCTGCCTCAAAGCTGCAGAACTGACCTGTCTAATTTGCTGAAAAAGATGCACCTAACTAAGCATTCAGTGCACATTACTACCCAGCCTGGGAGCTGTGCACCCTCTGAATCATTACACTTGACCAGGCAATGAAAGACACCATCTGAGCTGTGTTTTCTCTACTTTCAACAAGCAGGATCAGTTAAATGTTACATGTCTAATACCCAGTATCTCTATAAGTCTAATAAAAATCACAAGGCATGTTCTTTAAAGCCTTTAGATGCAAGAAGGATACCCAACAACCATAGCTAATAAAGCATTGCTCTCTTTAGAAAACTATGCTCCAGGAAATCTTGTTTCTGTAAGACCTGCTAATTGGTCAGATGGCTGCTGGTGAAAAGCCCTGCAGTACTTTTTCTTCCAGAGAAAAGTGGGTGGGTAACTGGAAGACCCCTGTGACTGATTTCAAGATCTCCCCCTTCTCATCACCAGCACAAGGAAAGTGAAATATCCTTCTCTGATGGGAAATAAGACCAATGTACCTGCCATGCTATTGTTAGCCACCTTTCTCAGTCCTGGGTGATGAAATTGAGGTTTGAATTTACTAATGAGAAATCAATGCAAGCACAAGGCAAGAACCCTCCAAGGCTCCTTTGCTCCTGCCCTGTCATACTTTTATCCCTACACACACACACACACACATACACACACACACATACCTTTCAGCCTCACTTTGACCATCATTTCCTTAACTTTAGTCATCCCTGTGCGGTGGCTTTCTAACACATTTTTTAGAAATCACTTCATTTTGAAAAAAATATTTCTTCCTTTTGAAATAAAGATCAGAGTGACTTATTTACTTTAGTAGCCTATTTGTGCAGCAGAAATCCACAGTAAAGGGTGTGTGTGTGTGCTGGAAATGATGTTTCAACCATGTAAAAGGCTATGGTGATGATTCAGCTATGTTCAACCATCCTGTATGGTATCTTCAAACTAATATATATATATATATATATATATATATATATACACCTGAGATGGGCTCTATAAGTATGTTTGTATGAATCCTACAACACTAACAAAATGATCATTATTTCCTCTCATCCTTTCCCCAGGTAAGCAGAGAATCCTCGTGTCCTCCTTTCAAATGTGGCTGCAGAAGTTCCTTATGAGTAATGTATGGCTTATTTCTCATAACTGAAGCTAACTATGTTTGATCATATTGTGGTAAATCCGCTTTGTGCCATAAATCAAGAGACACTGTTCATGTGGTTTATTTGAATCAAGGTTAAACACCTATTTGTGAGAGTTGAATGGGGAGGCACTGGCTTTCATACCAACCTGAACTCATATACTTGTTATGAGTGTTATTGATATCCATTTATGCATTCCCACAAAAGTTTGATCTGTTTTTCTTATGTTTATACTCTTTGAAATTCTACAAAAAAACATGAAACCCTGCTTTTTAATGCTACAATGGAGCTTTTAGATCTTTGAACTACACCAGTGTTACATTATTTTATTTATGCACATGTCTACAACTCGATGTCTGACTGTTCAGTCGGTTCTTTGTTTGGATAATTAGAAGCAATCCTCAGAGGGACTCTAAAGCTAAATAAAACCAATTTGAGAGCAGATAATAAAATAAATGGCTAAATGCTTTTAGATGTAATTTATTTCTTTCTCTACATCAGTCAACTTTATATTCATATTTTAGATACACATAACTTTTCCAAAAGCAAATGCAAGGCCTAAGTGGTTTGCAAACCACTCTGTTGAGGTTTCATCAGCTTTGTTTCATTCACAAAACAAAGATGCAGCTCATCAGTTTCATGTAGCACCATGAAAAGCTAAGTGACATCATCAGACAGATTTGTGATGGGCCTGTTAGTTGTCCTAAAAGCGCGACCCCTAAACAACAGCATAAAAAAACTGAACAACAACAATCAGACCTGTAACATGCTGACTCCACACCAACCCAAAGGACACGTAGCAGCTGCAAGCCCCATTTCTGTGCGGCGCAGATAAGAGCGAGGAAATGAACTGACCCCCATCCTCCCTGTGTTTCCATTAGCAATTAATTAATACCGGATATTTGAACATTTGAACCTCACTGCTGCTTTTCATTTTTGCCTAATTACTGCATCATTCGACTCAATAGATGTTTGCATGTGCGCACACCCACACGAGTCTGCTCCCTCGACCCTCACTTTTGGCATTAATTCACAAACACACATATATGTATGTGTGTGTATGTATGTATATATATATATATATATATATATATATATATATATAGTTTCAGCAGGCCGGGTTACACAGAGGCTGACATTAATAAACTATTAAACTCATTTACACCGTTTTGATTGATTTTGATGCGAGGTCTATTGTATTCGGCCTCTTTTCAATGACAGCAAAATATCATACCAGTGAGCAACACATCTTGTGGGGCAATGTTTCTTTACAAATGTCTTGACAATGTTTGATTCTTTTCTTTGTGCACACAATCTAAGCTGCAAAGTCTATTTTTGTTTAATCAGTGAGATTTAAATCACTCAAACCTCAAAGAGAATGATAATAGATTTAATATAATTATCACTAATATTATATGTAACAGAGTTGAAGTGTTTTAATTCACCTAATGTATGTCAATCTTTGAGGGTATCTTTAAGTCAAGCTGAGCATTTATGTGTATCGTGTACATGTCTCTATGTATACAAGAATCTATTACTACCAGCCTGCTGTGTGGCTGAAACTGAGAGAATAGTTGAGCGGAATATTTAATTTATATGCTGACTTCACCATATCTCTTTGAAAAATCACTTTGCTGAATGGAAATGTAACAAACAGAGCTCATGGCAGACAAGAACCCTTAATACTTGAGTGACTTCTTCTTCTTTCGTTTTCTGTATCAAGCATAAGTGCACACTGTGTTTTTGTTTTGCCTGCGGGTCCTTAAAGCTCTCAAGACTGTGGTCCCTCATGTACGGCAGACTGCAGAAAGTGTTCAGATTACAACTGCTGTGTATGCTGTTGTATGGACTTTCCTCCTAAGATATGCACTTTACCCACGCTGGCCTTTTGATTCCAAGCATTGCTGTGGCTCTCTGGTAGAGGAGAGTGCATCCGTTTAGTTCAGACGAAAATATCTCAATACAAGTTGTAAAAAGTTGACATTTCTTCATCCTCAGCGGATTAAAGCTAATGACTTTTGGCGACCCTGTGAAAAGTTTGATTGTTTCCAAGTGATTATCTTTTAACAGTGTCCCGTATGGACCAACAGATTCCTGGTTTTTCAATTTGGAGTCACAATCAGGCTATTATAAGGTGATCTTGCTAAATGCATGCAATGTTTTCCATCAGCCTTACTACTTTAAAGTGCACCCTTAACAAAAACAAACCACAGCTAATATGCTAAATTAAAAAAAAAACTAGCAAAATTAAATTTTCATCCTTTTCTTCAAGACATGTTGACATTTCTTTTTATATCATTATCTAAATCTGACTTTTTATGGTCAGGTATTTTGGGGGTTGCAGGTATAGGGTTGGCTGGCCATTTAGAGACCTCACTTTTAGATTTTAAAGTATTGAGTTGGGATACTGGTACTACTTAGTTTTCCATGGTTTGGACACAATATACAGGAATTTGATCAAATTCGATATGCTTGGATATACAGTACATAGGGGGGCAGCTGTGGCGCATGTAGCAGAGCGGGTTATTTTCTAACCAGCAAGTTAGTGGTTCAAATCTCGGCTCTGGCAGTCCACATGTCGAAGTGTCATTGAGCAAGACACTAAACCACTGGTGTGTGAATGTGTGTGTGTTTGTGTGAGCAAATGGGTGAATGTGTCGAATAGTATTAAAGTGCTTTGAGTGCACTGATGTGTAGAAAAGCGCTATACAAGTACAAGACCATTTACATAAAAAAATTGCAAATTGTGAGATGCAGAACATTTTACAAACAGATGTTTTAGAATAAGCGCTGTGGCCTCACAGCAAGAAGGTTGCCGGTTCGAGCCTCGGTTGGGGCGGGGGTCAAACTGGAAATCTTTCTGTGGGGACTTTGCATGTTTATCCCTGTGTTAGCGTGGGTTCTCTCCGGGTACTTCGGCTTCCTCCCACAGTCCAAAGACATGCACCTTGGGGATAGGCTGATTGGAGACTCTAAATTGTCCATAGGAGTGAGTGTGAGTGTGCATGGTTGTTTGTCTGTGTGTGTTGGCCCTGTGATGGACTGGCGACCTGTCCAGGGTGTACCCCGTCTCTCGCCTAATGTGAGCTGGGATTGGCTCCAGCCCCCCCGCGACCCTGTTCAGGGAAAAGCGGTAGAAAATGGATGGATGGATGGATGTTTTAGAATAGAGGCACAGGGGATATTTGATTTATCTCATAAAAAGCATTTGTTTTTACAATGGCCACATTCAAGCAAACCAACATACCATGATTGGAGGACAATTTCCTCTTGGATAATTCCCCTGAATCTCATTGGCACTTGCTGTCTGCTTCCTTCATTAGATTACATTTCACCCATCTGATTGTCTTCCTCTCTGTGGGAAACGGAAAGTGTCACGTGATACAGACTTAACTCTGAAGGTCATTGGATTTGTTATTCCAGACCAGAAATCTAATAACTTCTTTTAAAAATGTGGCCAGAAATATCCCAGACACTTTCCTCCCAAACTTCAAAACTCAGTGTGAGCTTCAATTCTTCACAAACAGCTCAGAGCAAACACAGGATGCAGCCGAGGAGGAAGACTATCAAAAAAAAAAAGTTCAAAAAGGGGAAAATTGATTTTAAGTCCATCCTTCAGGTGTTGCTCAGTATGGTAAAAAGAGTCTTTTTGTAGTGTCTGGTTTAGGATTGACTTGAGCTTTACAGCTTTATAGTTCTGTACAAGGTGGAGGTGTGTAGGTAATATTTAGCCAAATTTCACCAGGAGATATTTGCATTGACAAGGCGACATAATAGCATAGGTTTACAATGAACAACAAAATATTTAATTTTTTTAATGAGTTTATTTTTTTTAAGATTGCACAGATGTATCTACATTGTATACCTTTGTAATGTGGCAACACAGTAATAAATCTCTCAAACTTTAATCATATGCACATGAAGCCAATCAGTAAACATCCTTTTTTTCATATACACTGTAGTGCTCTTTTGGTTCTGATTAAAAAAAAATAACTATGGATATTTATTGGAAAAAATGTCTGTCAATGAAAAGCAGATTCTTTGACTTTTACATATGCCTGTTCTACTTTGTGTAAGCTGAGCAGCTGCAATGTGGATTTTAAGGTGGTAATGCAGTGGGTGGTGGTCATCTTTTGAAGCAAAGATCAACAGAGTCAAATTCAAATGACCTGGCTTCATGTTGTCAACATCTTTTGGTATTTTTCATTGATATTTTTCACTCTTGGGCAGATCCAAGAGAGAAGCAAAGGGGCAGTGGCCCATGCTGAAGTGCAATTCACCCCCTAAAATGCTGAAGTTAGTGATGTCTGGACTTCCAATGGATGTTAAAGTTCCAAGTTATGGCACATTGTCTTACATTGAGTGGGGGGTAAGACAATAAAGTGAAAAAAAATGAAATGTAACTGTTGATGAAACCAATTTTAAATATGAGGAAGTGGAGTCAGTGAACTGTTGACCTGTCCAGGGTGTACCCTGCCTCTCACCCATATGGCTGCTGGGAAAGTCTCCAGCTACACACAACCCTAAATGTATAAGGGGTTAAGAAAATGGATGGAGGGATGGATTGTGTCAGTGAAGATATATAAATGGACTTAAAGGTAGAACACTGAGTTCCATTAAAATCCCAAAGTCTGTCCATCCAGTCACCCATCAAGACTTTAGCCAACATCAAACAATGAATGAAACCTTGTCTATATACACCTTTATATATGTATGTACAGTACACATTTTCCTTTCTTAGTGTGTCGTCATGTGGACCCTGCCTTTAATAAATCCGAGAAGTACTATTGGAAATAATTTTACCCCTGAATATGTCAGCATAGTGGTTCAGCATAGTAAGCATTAGTTTTAGTATTAGTGGTTTGTGATGAGCATTGACATCTGAGAGTTGAAATCAGTACTTCAGGCATCTGCTTTAATGATGTGGCAAGTCTCAGAAAGACACTGCTCTCTTGAATTCCCTTAATTTGCACGAATCCCTGTAAGAATAAATAAATAAAAATGTTTTCTTTGGCAAAAGCGCAGTTGGCAAAAACATCTCAAAGATGACTGTATACGGAGGAAACTGTGATGTCAAGTTTTTATGAGTGGATTTTTGTCAATTCTCTTTGAGCCCACAATAACCCCCATAGAGTTTGAAAAATAGACACATAAGTGGTGTTTTCACAGTTTGTAACCCCCTTAGCTACCATGTAAAGTATAAAAGATGTCCCCTGTGACGCTGCAACTTCAAGCCATGTCTCAAAATCGAGCGCATCAAGATGCAAACTCATATGTTCTGGCACTCTGCAGGGTTCAGAGCAGAAAAGTACACTTCCTATCTTTGAAAGATTCAGCATGGTGTACGTTAATTCAAAGTCAAAGAGAGGAAGTGTTGGAATTAAAGCTTCAGCCCTCCCAAGGACAATAAAGTAATGAGGCATTAGGGTTTAGAGACTTTGGAAGAAGAAAAAAAGGAGATGGAGTAAAGTGGATAGAAAAGTAACACTGAGGTGAAAATCTTTTACTATGCTCATTTTCTCTTAATGTAAGACTCCCATGGCAGGTAGAGGAAGAGGACATGCATGGAATGGCTGATGAGACCCCCATTGCTATCGCACAGACAGACTACACTTTCTCCAAAAAGCCCTGAAAGGTTGTAAAAATCATCAGTTTGGAAGTGACAGCAGTGAACTTTGGGCACAACGTTGGGACCAATGAGTTTAAGTCAATCTGTGGAAGGATGAGATGGACTTTTTCAAATCAACTTTTTAGGATTTTTGGTGTGAATTAAGTTCTGAGAGTAATGAGAATGTAGGTAACACTTTACAATAGGGGCCACAAAATTTGCGTAGTTACTTGCATAGTTACTGGGGAGGTACTAAGGAGTT
>JBAMHV010000026.1:6044231-6058108 GCA_037177535.1 Pseudomugil gertrudae | reverse complement strand
ATATAATAAATTGACTTAAAATAAAGTAAAAGGCCTCGCTACATTCTGCACCACCACTGGTTGTGTCTTAAAAGGACAGTATATGTAAGACTAATTGGCTAATTCACAATTAGCGCCATGCTCAGTGCCAAATTCATGCTACTCTTCTCTAGAATTTTGGCCTGGTTTCTTGTGTGAAATGTAAAAAATGGAAGCATGGTAGTAAACGTCTTTTTTTTTTTTCCAAACGAGTTACAGCCCTCATAGTTTATAAAAGCCAATTCTGTGCTGAAGTCAGTGTTTTGCTGAAGCCATTTGGCCAGAGCAGCTTCTGGCCGCCCTCTCAGACCTGTTACCATGCAACCACGTCAAAGTGCTTGGCATAGGAGGGCCAGCAGGCGGGCACCCGGCATGCCCGCAGATGGTAGGGCGGTCAGAACAGCCTGTGAGAATGGTACCCCTCACTGTTCTCTCTTTCTCACACACACACACACACACATGCACACAGAGCTGTTGACTGTTGCTTTGTGTGCTAACAGCCAGGACGGCTAAACTCCCACTCTGCTCTTCGACAGGCTAATTATTGCGATTTGTCTCGTGGCTGGTTGATGACGTTGTTTTCTGCTGACTTATTTATTTAGCCGTTACACACAGAATTAGGTGTGTGAACATTGCATCCTCTTCCTTGGGGGTATACAATCATGGAGAGGAAAGCCTTGCTAATTAAATGCAAATTCATATATCCATAGGTATATAGACAACCATTAGCCTGGGAATAACTTAAAACAAGCACAGCTTTGAGTGACAGGTGGATGCTTGGGAGAACAGCGTGGTGGGAGTTGGCAGGCAGCGGTGACAGTCGTCCCGCTGCCACACAAGCTGCTCCTACTGGTAAAACTGCCGTAGAGTCCAGGCTGGTCACTCCTCCCTGCTCTCTACACTCCCATTCATCCTTTGACCAATCCATCCATCTTTTGCCACTCTCCTATCTGCTTTCCTTATCTGCATTGTTCTTTATCACACCCTGATGGTTCATCCTCATATCTTTTATATGCATCGTGCCACTTGCTCTAACCTAGTCTCTTTCATCTCTTTATTTACTGTCACCAAATTCCTCTTTATGCACTGTCTTTTATTAAGGGCTGTAAGAGTTGTATGCAGCTGAATACACTTGTATTGTCAAAGTGGCTGCAAAAGTTTCCCTTATTTGCTTTGCAAATTCAGTAACCTCAGGAGTTGTTGACAGTATCCAGTTAATTTGAACTTTGTGAAACTTAAACTTGAACTCAAAACACCTTTTATAGAGTTTGGTTGTCCTTACCTGCACAGTTTCCAAAGGAAATGCTTTTTTTTATGTTTACTACTTGCAAGTACTGTATACATTTACGTTTACGTTTCTCAGGGTTAAGAATCACGGTGCATTGCATCCATCTCTAGCTTTGTGTGTACAAAAAATCTATGTTCAAAACTGAAGATGTCAGATTTGACCCACACATTTTACAAGAGAGCAAAAAAGCTAATAAAATATATAAAATAATATGAATTAATATTTTAATGACGGGAAAGGAAACAAAAAAACACCTAAATCACTGCTAAGACTGCACAAATGTGTTTCTGATTATATAATTTTTCTTTTATTATTTAAACAAGTTTTATTACAATACATGCTAATGTAAATTGCATAAAAGCGTTAACAAGAACATTAATTTTACACCAAAAGCCAACAGGTAATGTTACTGTGACTGCAGTGGAATAACTATTACAAAAAAACAAGCATTCCAACAATTTGGCTGACTTGTAATCAATACAGAATCTACTAGCAAGGTCTCAGTGAGCACATTTGTTTCTTATTTCAACCTTAAAAGTACAGGTTTTAAGAATGACTTGCATCTAATGCTAATGATAGATGTTGCATAAATGTTTAAGTACCAAGAACAGTTGTCGAGTGTATACTGTCTTCTTCTTCTCCACTCAGTCCAAACGCAGTTGTTTGTTCTTTCTGAGACACCGTAGGAAACCTGGTGACACAAATATGGCATCTGCTATGTTTGTGGCTCAATGACAAGTAGATATAAATAGTTCGTTCTAGGAGAATAAAAACATAACGTCTACTTCAGTAAAGTGATTTTATAGAAAATGGTTTGACAATAATTGCACACTGGACCTCTTAATGTGCAATAGCAGCATTGTAACGTGGAATGATTGTCTTCCTGTATGTCAGAGATGGGGAACCCTGGTCCTCAAGAGCCGGAATCCTGCTGATGTTCCATGTATCCCTGGCCCAGCACACCTGATTTAAATGAACGAATCACTGTGCAAAGCTTGATAAGCTGCTGGATCCTTTTGATTTGATTCAGATGTGCTGGGCCAAGTATACATGAAAAATCTGCAGGATTCTGGCTCTCAAGGACCAGGGTTCCCTACCCCTGCTGTACTGTATGTGGTAATCCTCCACAAGCAGCAACCTCTGCAACCTATGAGCAAGAAAATTGCTCTGTAACTCATTGACAACAACTCTCTGACACAGTTGATACAATAAATATCTCATTATTTTGAGGGCAGCTTGTCATGGAGTTGCTGGTGTTATTGTGCCATCAAATATTTAACTGCAGTTGTGTTTGTAGCAACTACACTTGTGCAGTTTTTCCCCAACAATAAGATTAATGTTGCAAGTTTTTTTTCTCTCATCTTTTTTCCCTTGCTCGTTCACCACCGCAACTCCTTTTGGCAACCCATCTATCCCGTGTGAGTGCAAGAGATTATGCGTGTGTGTGCGCGAGTGCTCAAGAGGCCTTCAGGTCCAATACTTTATAGGTCCTGGCTTATCTGTGATTTACAATCTGGTGCTTGTGAGAAAGAGAGTGGCAGACAAGGCATGCCATCGATCGACAGCCACCACAAGAGGTGTGTGTCTCTGTGTATTGGTGTGTGTGTCAGACAGACTATTGCATTAGGGCACTCTTGGCTTCTGCTGCTCAGACTGTGTTCTAAGTGTCGGTCTGGAAAGCAGATGGCAATGAATTCTATGTCTCCTCTTGGTTCTACTTGTCTCTGACACACACACACACATAAATACAAGAACACAAACTTACATTGTAATATTACAACCCTGCTGCTTCCCCCATAAGAAATGATTTATGTTATGCAAAGTTATTGCACTGGACCCTTGTTTTCAGGCTCTTTTATTCAATGTTGTGTCCTAATTTTGACTGGATTGTATGTGTGACCGTGTATGTGTGTGGCTGAAGGTCTGTTGACGGACGTGGCGCCTGTAGGTGGTGCCTTAACTCAGTGTGTTTGTGCTATATCACACACCTCTACATCACTGCAACACCACAGGGCTGCAGCTAAACTCCTAAACCGCCACATAGTGGATGGCTCTTAGATGTGCTTGCAAATAGAATTGAACACTTGCGTAGTCGGGAACCCTGCAGTTCTTACGCCACTACCCCACTTGGAAGCTTATTTGCTTGTAGAGGTCTTTTGTCTGGTAGTAGAGGACATTTTTCAGTGCAACACAGGTAGGGACACGCATGGACACACATAAACAAGGGAATATGCAGACAAAGCAAGATGTCGGCCACCAGTTTACATAGTCAGGCGTTAAGACGGTTTATAGAGATGTATTAAAAATCACCAAGTTTTTATGTGTATATGTTGTAATTAATAGGTGAAAATGTATTTGCCATTGATTTATAATAAATGATTAAGGTCAATATACATTTACACCATGCATTGCATGGGAAGTGTCATTATTCTAAGGGGTTTAAAATTTTGGTATCACTTAAGAATGACTTTAAACCCGGCGCTGAGTTTGTAAATGCATATGGACAGAAACTCAGCAGTGCCACCAGCAAATTTGAGCACTGTAGCTTATATATGATGAAGAAGCGGTATAAAGAATAAGCGGGATGTGTTGGCTGTACTGACCACCACTGCAGTCACTGCATTTCTTCATAATGTGTCTTCCTGAAAATGTGTGTTATCATGATCTTACTTGCACCACAAATAACTAAGTTAGTGATTATAGTTACTTCTTAGTTGCTTTTTTAAAAGAACATTTTTTAAAATTGCTCCTATTATAACTTAATTGATGTTTTGTGAAATATAATATGAGTGTTAATTAAAATGTATCTACATTAATGTATTTGTGAGGCAAGCAGACGATTAAAAAAAGCTAACATAAAAAGTTGCTTGGAAAGTTAATTAATGGGTAATGTTCATAGATTAGAAAGATGGATAGATGGATAGAGACAAATAGATACATTCAGCATTTAGCATGCAGGGATTATTGTTTTAATTTGAACAGCTGTGAGAGAATTGTGTCAGCGTTACAGAAACTGTGACTGATCATGTACCTTCACACACAAGATCAACAAGTCAACTATACAGCACTACTCATGTCCTGCTAATGGAGCAGGTGAAATCACCAGAATATTTTCTGTTTTCTTGTTTAGCTAGCAAGAATTCGCAACTAAAAGAGCAAATTACAGCAGCAAAAAGGAAACTGCAGCCTAATATCATCCTGATCAACACCACATATATGAAAAAGGATAGTCTACATGTCACACAGTGGCAAACATTGCATTTTTTAAGCATGTTAACTTTTGGAATCCAAATATGATGACTTTAACAGGTTTTCCTCACTGCAGACAGATGATAGTTTACACAGATTCAGTAAAGCACCTGTTGTTGTGGTTCATTTAGTTTGCAAACTGCATTCTGTGTGCATTTCATCTGGTTTTTTGTCAGTTAGGGACAATGTGGTCTTTTCTGTCATGAAGCGGCTGAGCTCACTGCTCCGTCCATCATCAGACAGACACTGATTTTAATGACTGATAATCCACACTGCAATAAAAGGTCATTATAAATGTTGAAAAGCTTGCAAACAAATGGCTTCATATTTTTGTAAAAACTGCTCATTGTCTGTTTAATTTCAGTTCACATTTACTATTCATGTTTTTAACTGAATCCTTTTTATTGTCACATTGGTGTCCTGATATATCCTACTGCGGCATCTAAAGTTATGTCTTTAGCTGCTGAGAATAGGATGTGGGTCCGAGAAAGTTTTGGTTACAAATACACTAAAATGCATTTTGGCTCATTTCTTGCACACGCTGCACAGCTACTACCCAACTCTGACTCTATAATCTGTGTCATGGATAAGTGTTACGTTTACACACACCTCCATACATGCACACACCCAGTCCCACGTGAACCACTGCCTCCATAACACACTCTATCTCAAACACTCATCTCCACCTGTCTCCTACATACTTAAATAGCATAAATTAGTCATTTAATGCAGACATTATAAACAAATAGAAGTGAGCAATTAAACCTGAATGTTTGCTAGTTTCACCTTCAGCAACATCACAGCCTCTTGTCTCCATTATTGGCATAAAAACTTTCCCTGTCCAGTCATGTTAAGCTGCACAGGAACATGGATAACAGTTGTATCCAATAGACATAGAGTCATGGAACAGATTAAGAGAAGTTGTCGGAGGGCAAGACAAAACACCCTGGATCACACCAGACCAATCAATGGATGCCAGCCTGTGGACATCACGCTACCACGACCCGGCATGCTTGGAACCACAACGAAGTAGGTACGGAAAATGTAACTGCGCTGTTCAACAAATCCTAATGGAAACGCTCTGTTTCTGGGTATAATCGTGTAAGGCCGGGTAGAGTAGGTACTAGTGGAAAAGTGCCTTTAGAGGCATGTTTAGGGACTTGTTTACTGGCTTGCAAATAATTTGATGAGAAAGTTATATGAATTGGGTGTGTTGGAGTAGAAATATGTCCAAGAAATGTAGGGTAGAGGTATAAAGACCAGGAAACACTACATTAGGGAATATTTCTTATGTCAACAATATATTTGTCATACATGGAAGATGTGTAACAAGGCATGGATTCGGAATGTAATACAATGCAACTTAGTATTGTTTTCGTGCGAACACAAGCTAAACATATTCTTCTTTCAAGTTGTCTTGCAGACAGGATAATCATCCAATCCACACACGATTCCTGGATATGGACATGCTCTTTATTCACAAGGTATTATGTAAAACAGTCAACCTTTTTAAATTTTAGTGTCACTCTTGTTACACTATATGCAGCTTTCCAAACAATAAATGGCCGCAGGATATTCTTTTTTTTTTTGGTCCTCTAAAATATTTTTGGTGTTTAGCCAGAGGTCTAAACTTAGCAACTAATAAGATTAAGATTGATACTTTACTGGCACTCCTACACCAAATGAACGTGCTACACATGTAACAGACACACAAATTTGTAGGTGTTTTCAAACATTTAGATTTTCTGCTTTTGTCCTTTTTCCAGTAAGTTGACACTTACTCTTTATAGGTGTGTAAAATCCAGAACTCATGCCCTAAAGATACCTTTATGTAGGCTAATACGGTTTTAGAGGTGGCCGGGTGTGTGTGTTTTCATAAGGAAATTTCACTAACATCTGTTAAACAGTGGCAAACAGTTTTTGAGTTTTTGAGACTTGTGTGCTTCATAGCAGACAACTGCAAAACATGACTCAAGGTATGTCAATGCATGAGTGTTTTTTTTCTCTTTTTTTGTAATTTAATATGTGTGTGTGTGTGTTTTGGCAACCAGTTACTGCCTTTAGTGTCAAGTGTGTTTTATTCTGAGCCAGATGAAATCCCTCCTGCAGCGATCAGATGGCGAATCGTGCAGTCGTCGCTGCAGGCTAACACACACTGACTTGTATAGATGCAGGTGGATTTTGCTCTCCACGTGCGTATATGTGTGTGTGTGTGTGTGTAAAGTCTGTAATGTGGGAGCAGAGCTCATTTTACATCCCCAATTCCCTCTGCTTTCAGCAGCGTCATCTTCTTCCCAGAAAAAAAGACGTGTTGGTATGAGAGAAATACATAAACAGGGAAATGAGAGCTTTAAAATACACGAGGGATGAATGGGAATGAACGACACTGAAAACATGCAAATGGAGCTATTAAGAGTTTCCACACAAACAAGGCAGGTATGGTAGGACAGCAGATACCTATTTTCTCTAATAAACAGTTTTCCCTCCTAACTGCATTAGTTCATCAGTCAAATTAAATGCAGAGGAAGATATGTACTTTAAAAACGTCTGTTTCTTAGAAAACTCCAAATCAGTTTTAATACTACTTTCTATCCAAAAGAAGCCTTTTTAAAGACTTTCAAATGGTTTGTGGCTGATGGCCTAATCTCACAGCAGTCTTGAAAAAGCAGTCATGCGTTTTCTGACACTTCATCTGCAAACTAATAGATTCTCATGAAATCATAATCACAGGAGAAGACATTTTGCTACTATGTTGGATTTACAAAGTTCATATTTTACAAGAACTAGTTCAAATTTTATTTCACAAATATTAAATTTGAATGAGTTCATGCTCATCGCTTGCTATTTTAAACCCTGAACTAAGTTCACTATCCTGAAATGAACTAGATAGTGTTAATTTCTCATTTATATTTTACTTATTAAGTGGCACATAGTGTTATAGAGCGCTATGAAGTACTTGAAAATGGTACCCTGCAGCCATCTGAACACATGCATCCACATCTATTATTTTTCTAAGGACAAAAAAGAAAAAGACAAAAGCTGTGATTTATATTGTAAGCCCTTTGTGGAATGCTGAACCCAAAATCCAGTAGTTGGAACAAAAGAACGTACATCTTAGTATCCACGTAAAATATACCAAAGTACGTTCATTAACTTATTTATTTACCGCACATCACAGCTAGACTAAAC
Organism: Pseudomugil gertrudae; assembly: GCA_037177535.1. NCBI lineage: Eukaryota > Metazoa > Chordata > Actinopteri > Atheriniformes > Pseudomugilidae > Pseudomugil > Pseudomugil gertrudae. The sequence goes on along the minus strand of JBAMHV010000026.1, from coordinate 6,050,364 downwards.
TAGAAAAAACACATGTTTCGAAGATGATTTAATCAAAGCATCTTCAGTTCTGACAAGCTCAATCACAGATTTAGTACAAATCACAATTCTTTGCAAGTGTCAGTTTCTAACTAATTTTATCTCAGTTTCATCCCACAAATCATTCACCTACATATAACTGCTGAAATTAACAACGTCAAGACTGAAATTGTAATTAAGGCCATTAGACATCATATTATTCAAATGAAAAGACCCGTGACACGAGCCAAATAATATCATGCCCATTATTTGAATCCTATGAAGTGCCCCCAGTCCCCCAGTGTAATCCACAATATATCACGATTACCATTAGCAATTAGCTATTGGCTAACTATATAGCTCAAGCACACAATTATTTGCATGCATATTTACATGCAAACATGTACAAATGTATAACAAGGTTATATTCAGCACAATTAATCTGCCATTGCCATGTAAATAAAAGCATCATCTGCAAATATTGTGAGCTGCACAGAAGATCATGTGCAATCTGTTTCAACAAGCCACAAATTCATAATCGCAGCCAGATCATCACCTCGGAAGACTTTTGCCTAAAAGTTCTTTTTTAGTCCCGTTTTTGTCCCATGTGGCGATGATTCAACAAGTCTCGGAAAGATGCATGCATGATGGGAATCTTCCATTCCACAATTTCCCGAAAGTGCTCCAGTTTACTGAGATGCAGTGACTGTGAACAGGTCAGTTTAATGAATCCAAATGTACACAATGTCTCTTTTTTTTTTTTACTGATTTATTTCTTATTAAAATTCATGATGCTTTCTGCTGAAATAGAATTGCAGCTAAATGCTCACAGGTGTCAATTTTTAGAATATGTATACACAAAGTCTAAATTAACCCATGATTGGTGGATTTGATTTAAAGATCATGCAAAGACAAATATGTTCAGAGAGACATCCAAAGACATGTTTTACTTTCTTCTTTTTCCCGTCCAGCTTCAGTGAGTAATGTACCAGCCGTCTCCATTCAGCTTCATTTAAGTCTGTTTTTGAAATGGTGATAAGCTGATAGCTCATCTAATCACCTGTCAAGCATTTTTATTTATTTTTTATTTATTATTTAAAGAACCTGCCCTTTTTTTCAACTACTTTCCAGATGGTTTGTCTGTAATAAACCATCTGCTGCACCAGGGTTTCTGTAGTAACTGAAAATCATTTAGAAGCATGAGCACTGCAACAAAAAAAGTTGCATATAATCATGCAGAACATTTATTATATAATTAGTACATTTTCATTGTTACATGATCATTTAAGTGACATAGAAATGACTTCTACTCCTATTATATTTTCTTTCATTCATCTTTTTATTTTCTGTTGAGTATTACTTTACCTCGTTTGAGTATTTAATAATATTTATGTGTGTCTGGTAAGGTATTTGAATGTTTTAGTGGGGAGTCCAAGTGCTGCAGGCATGTGCCGGTTTGAGTGGGTGCCATATCATTATACCATAAAGCTTATGAACATATGCTTGAGGTTGTACGATCACGTGTGATTGAGTGTTTGACCTTAATATGTAAAAAGTAAACCGGCCACTTTGTTGCTAATGAGTTGCTTCGTCACTAGCTTTCAAGATCTTGTTTCACTTTTGCACTCATACAAATACACACTCTGCCAGTATGGTTAAATGTAGATAAAGCTTAATGGCTATGACAGATGTGAGTGTGTGTCTGTGTGTGTGAGTTTGTGTGTGTGACTGGCTTATGAGTAATGGCCAGTGGCAGGTAGAAAGGTGATGGATTGCCTGATTAGTGGTCTGGCAGGGCTCTCCTCACAGATGGACTGTTAGATGTCGGCATCTGGCTTTGACATGCAAGTACAAAGATACACACATATATTTGACACGCTGTATACATCTGCACACACACACTGACCACCATACCTGCACTTGTGTACCCTACTGAGACATGCATGCACAAACAAACTTTTCTCTCTTCCTTCACCATCTGCCTTGCATCTTCTCTCCATCCCTTCCTTGTCCTCCCTATGTCCTTCTCTATGATTTTGTGTGTGTGTGGGAGAAAGAGCCACGCTTTGCTCGTTAGTCAGTGTAATTACCAGGGAAGGGGAGCAGATTAGGGTGTTTACGTGCCAGTATGTTTACATGGGCGAACACACATGCTTACCATATCCTGTGAAAAGGATTAAACACACACACTGAGGTATAAATAAGGATTTATTTAAGGAGAATATTTTTTCTAAACGAGATAAAAGTCTGAGATGTTAGATGGGGAAAAAATATTTGAAAGCAATGTTCCAACAGGTCACTTTATTGGGTACGTCTATTTAACACAAAGTTAAATAGACGATTATGTGACAGAAATTCAGTGTATTTAGACGTAAAAAAAAGGAGACTAGTTGAAGATTCTAGAAATTCAACAGTTACTTAAATAACCAGAATACTGTCTCTAAATGCCGGCCTCTCCTTTCAGACAGGGACTGAATCAGTAACTGTTATGTCTCATCTGATGGGTTGTAGTTTCAGCTGATGCATTCAGATGGTAGGTTCATGGTAGGTTAACAATAAAAAACGCAATACTCATTTAAATAATACAACAATGCTCTTTACTTATTCAGCTCATGTGAGAGGTCTCCAATTGAGTCATGGTTTGAGTTCGGATGATGATCTTATCATTATGTTAGTATTTGTTCTTTTTTTGTGTCTTGCGCATGTGAGACGTCTCCAATTGAGTCATGGTTTGAATTTGGATTATGATCTTATCATTATGTTAGTGAATGTTCCTTTTTTTGTGTCTTGTTCTTCATATTCAGCACAATAAAGGAGCAATGTGTAGGCTGTAGTGATATCTGCTGGTCAAGTTCCAGATTACAGTTAAAGAATTATACAATTTTCTTTCTGAAATGAGCTTTTTTTATTACTAAAAACTACTAAAAACTAAAAGTCTCTGCTAATACAGCTGATAAGTAGAACTATTTATCATCACTATTGTCAAAATCAAAATCAGTGTTTAGGTTGGTCCGTGTCAAAAGCACAGTGTGGAGTCTTGACCTCTGCACTGTAATTCTGTCTGTAATCATGTTGTTTTAACATCAGAGCAGGGCTATCAGTAAAAAAAAATGGAATAATTAGTCTTAGTTAGTGCTCCATGTTTTATTCCATTCTGTGACATATTGTAACAGAAGTTGTTGGAATTACTTGTTTGATGAGAGCCAATATTCATATACAACCTGGAAAAATGTCTACACTAAAATGACAAATTGAAGGTCATCTCGGTGCTTAATTGCTCCGGGCTCTTTCAGCTTTGCTTGGATGTTCCATCTGACACATCCTGTGAATCCCATTCTGGATGATTACCTGCACCATCCATCCTCGCTTCGTCACCATGTAATTTAATTTCATGTAGGTTTCCATGCCACACCTGCGGGAGCTTGCCCACAGAACTGACTGAACTGAACTGCTGACATTGCACTAAGGAATGCTCTCACATTAGTAGATATCTCGCCAGGGTGCAAGACAGCCAAAGCACCCCCTCCCTCTGGTCTCCTGGGACAGGCTTCACAAATCGCACAGAGGATTTTCCAATGAACATCCCAGCATTTCATGGGCTCCCTAGCGTCTCGATGCTGCAAGATGATAATGTCATGTGTCATATGCCTATTCAGGCTCAAAGTAATATCATTTGCAGCGTTTTCCTCTCTGCCTACAGCTTTTGCTCCATAAAGCTAATCACAGCATGCGGCTTTGATTCGGGAAGGGCAAAGAAGGGAGAGAGGAGGAGTAAGCAGGGGCTAATAGCATTTTAAAGGTGAAGGACCACTCCCATTACTTATTATAATGAAAAGCTAATGCACACACCTAGTGAATGCATCTAAAATGAACTTGTGTGTGCAGTTATAGCAGCCAGCAAACTTAAGCTAGATAGATACAACTTATAGATAGAACGATTTCATGACCTAATACAGTTTAGGAAGCATTTGGTGACTTTATGGAATTTTTCCTGGGGGTGATATCATGTAGAGGACACGGAGTTCTCATTGAGTTAATTAAACCTTGGTGAAATGATGTAAAAAGATAAAGTCTGAGACTCATCAAGTGATGCTGCTGTAAAACTGCAATTTTGAAGTTATGAAGTTGTTTCATGCACTGAAAGGGGTTTCATGGGAATTCAAATAAAAATTGTAACAGGAAAGACATCTCATAAAGCGAATAGCTTTTTAAGACCCTAAACTGCTGAATCATTGTCCCCATGGTGGTGACAAAAGCTGTAGAATGGAGTTGTGCTTTGAAGCCGCTTGGACTTGCAAGATTTTTTGTTTCTTTAACACCTCGTTTTCTTATTATAAGCTGGAGAAATGTTGCCTTTTGTTAAAGTGGTAAAATGTGTGATTTTATAATAGTCTATCAGCTTTTTTTTTCTTTGCAGAAGATAAAGCCAAAAAAAGTTGCCTTGTTTTGAAGAAATAAAAAGTACCATATGCCTTTGAAATGACAAACTTACGATCTTTAAGAAGATTTTATAACTTCTTAAAAGTCCTTCATTGGTGAATACACCCTTGTATAGTTTCCCACTTACTTTTGCCTCTCCAGTTTTGGAGTCAGAGTTCTTGTAAAAAAAAAAGTGTCAAAACTGGGTGAATTGTCCAGAGAGATGAAGAATTGCAGTGACTTTTCTTCATCTGGCTGTCAGCATTCTCCTCTTTGCCAAATAATACATCTGAGTCCCTTGGTTTCTCTTTATATATTTCAACTGCATTGCAGCTTTTTTGTGGTGTGAGTATATTTCTAAGTTAAGTGACCTTGCTCTAGCTAATTATACACTTAAGTATGCTTCCCTTTGGCACTTTCTTTTCTTTATGAGTGAGGTTTCTAAACCACAACATAAACTTGCTGTTTAACTTTGTTCAACTCAAGGCTTATATATGTAAAATACTTTATTAAGTGCAAGTGTTTTGAAGAGGTTGGGCACAAAATCACACACTGAGAAGAGGGATGAGATGAGATAAAGTGAAGGTCAGATTGGGAATGATGGTGAAAGGTGTGATGATGAGTAACCAATTTAGAGACTCCTGTTGAGTGCCAGAACCTGCATTTTAGTTCCAGTAATCAGTGAAGGATGAGAAGGTAAAAACTAAGTAAAGGCTGCATTGATGTGTGGCAATTTTGACATGAATTCAGTATCCCTGGAGAACAAATGTCAGACAAAGATTTCCTGTCCTTGAAAAAATCTTTAATCTTTTTTTAAAAAATGTTATATGCATAGCAAATCCATCAAGGTTAAGAGTTACCTAGCCACATGGTAAAACTAATTGAAAAACAGTTAGCATAAACCGCTAACACAGTCTTTGCTTGTGTCTATATACAGAGACTGCAAACTTCAAAGTGCATATTTGTCGACCGCATACATCATAGCCTACTGGCGCGCCTAGTGCTATCCCAACTCAAAGTGTACACACTTCAAATATGCACTTTGTTTGGGGCTGAATTAGCTTAAAACAAGTGTAGCCTACATGCTATGTAGCCTATCCTTTGCGGTCTCCGATCACCCAGAATTAATTGCACACAATAGAAATGAATAAACAGCAGTTCATTGTCTGTGAGGACGTTTTTAAAAAAATATATATAAACACATATTTGTCCCAGCAGACAAGCGAATTGAATTGAGACAGCCATCGTCATTACCTCAAATTGCCTATGTTCTGATTGTGGTATGAAAGAATATGAATGACAGCAATATTGGTTGTTAAATTTTTATATGATTATCTAGTTAGAAAACCCTTGTACAATCTTCAGATTATTCGATATGACAGCATCTGCATTTTTCTGCCAAAAAGACACCAAATGTTCAAAGAAAGCCTTAAACATATAAAAAGGCTGGATAAGAATTGCTTAAGACCACTTTTAAGGCACTTTTACATTAGTACCTGCGCGACGCGACTCTACAGGCCCGGGCAGTAGGTACGATATTGTACTGGATTGCTTTACAAGTTGCGATCCTCTAATGTGGGAGGGGTCCCCCGCACAACGCGTGTTTCTAGACGCTTTGCGCGGAGTCTGCAGAAAACCACAGAAGACAAAAACCATAGAAGAAGACCGACACGAAGATAGAAGACTTCCTGGTAACTTTTTACCTGGGGCTCGGATT
>JBAMHV010000026.1:6032762-6044131 GCA_037177535.1 Pseudomugil gertrudae | reverse complement strand
ATCAAGAGAAGTTGTCGGAGGGCAAGACGAAACACCCTGGATCACATCAGACCAATCAATGGACGCCAGCCTGTGTAAGTCACGCTACCCGCACGGCCCGACTCGCTTAGAACCACAACGAAGTAGGTACGGAAAATGTAACCGCACGGCACGACACATCCTAATGGAAATGCTCTGTTTCTGGGTATAATCATGTGAGACCGGGCGGAGTGGGTACTAATGGAAAAACGCCTTTAGAGAATAAAAGAATTTCCTTGGAGAAACTATAAAATAAATGATACTTTTTTGCACTATACTATAAAACAAATTCTTAAACTTTTTACATTGCACATGCATCCCTTAAGCACACAGTTAGTACCTTTCCCCAGGTTTTGTTGGTCATTGATGATGCAACTACTCTGCCGCTTCACTATAAGCTATTAATTTATTATTGATGCTTATGAGCTTACTCTTTTATTCAGATCATTTAGCCTCACACCCACTGGGTTTAACTTCAGTAAGAAACACGAAACAGTTGCCATTTGTTATTACATGACATGCTGTTACCCGAAAGTTTGTCCTATGCTGTGATGCTGCAGATTGTTATGCCTTTTGATGTTAAAGGGTCTGTTTGATATGTGTGTATTTGTCTGCATCTGTGTGTGGATAAGGATTAGGGTAAAAAAGATACACTGTTGTGCCCATCAACCGTTCATCCTCTCAAGGTCAGTGATGGAAAAGGTGGTCTTTACACGCTCTGTAGAACACTCCTACTCTCCAAGTCCTGGTCACTCTCCCTCACCTTCTTTTCCTCACAACTTTTCTTCCCGTAATTTCTCTTTAGTGTTCTCTTTTTTAACCTCTACTATCTGATCCTTCCTTTTTTCTTTCATTTCCACCTTCAAACTTGGCCTTGAAAATACTCTGCCTCTGTTGATTGCAAGAGTACCTTGATTTCAAGGCTGATTGATGGGACCCAAAGCACATTGTACTAAATGCACCAGTTTTCCTGGGGCTCAGTGATGGGAATCAGGTTGTTGCTGGTGTTCTGTTAGTTATTTTGTGAGTTTGGGAGGAAATATGCCTATTTTTTTTTCAGAGTAAAAAAACCTGTATGATAAATGCTTACCAGTCATTACTGGGTATGTTCCACCTTAGAACAATCTCTAGAAAGTGATGATGGTCTGATCCAAGACAGAAAGCTGGCAGACCAGGAGGCAATAATAGTACAATAGAGTACAAATAGTTGGAAGGCAATGGTAGAAAAATGAAACATCAATGTAGCTGTTTAGGGGGGATCTATCATAGACTGATTTATCCACAAGTCCCACTGACTGTGTGGACAGGTGGGTTCAGTCGACCCTTACAGTGTGTTTTTTGCCAAATGAAGCCTTCGGTCCATGCGGATCAACAATGCCAGGCATGGATTATGGACATGAGGGCCTGGGTAGTCTGCCCAGTGCACCTCTTTACAGAGAAAACACTGTGTACTGTCAGAGACACAATATTACTGCCTGGGGATGAATTTAGGGCCTTAAAGATTACCAAATTCTGCCAATCTATGGGCTTACATAGTTCTAAACCCACAACCCCTTCAAGCATATGACCTTACAGGCTTTATTCTTTTACCACAGTGTCACTGGTCATTCAGTATACACACTATCACCACCCCGGATAATAAAGATGGTTTTAAGGGGTAAAAATTCATGTTGACATTTACATGGGGTTCTCTGTCTGTGAAAGAAAGATACCACATGGAAAACAAGCTGGCTTTGTGAGTGTTTTGGCAGATTTCTCCAATTAACTCTGCAGCATTTACAGAGCTTTTAATTCAGCATCAGATGGTCATCCTTTAAGACAAAAATGAATATTTTAGGAATAATCTACTCCTAAAAACACTTGTTTTTGCACTAAAGCCTTGCTTGAAGTTACTGTTTTGATCAATCCCAATGTGTAAAAACAGCTGAGATGAGAGTTGCGTGCATGAAAGTAAACACACACCAGGCTTTCTGTCTGTTAGCTGGTTACACAACTTGTAAATCTCCTCCCAAAGATAACAGGTGGTATGGCTGGTTCTGATCTTTCCTTGTTAATTAAAGACAGTTATTTGCTTGATGCTTCTAAATACACAGATCATCTTACTCCTTGTTACTAAAATGACCAGATTGTAAAAATATCTTGACATATTGAGAAGATCTAAGTGATTGTATCTGGGCAAAATCCAAACTAATTAATCACTTCTTATTTTTTGGGTTTAATTATTGATGTCAGCACATTTGACCGTTCTGACTTTCTCTCATCAACATCCAACACGTTTAATGTGGATATTGTTTATCATTTCAGGGATCAACAGAGACTAAATACGTACTGCATGACATTTAAAAGTTGTTCCAATCTACTTTTGATCTTCAGGAAAAGAATGGGTGGAAAAGTCACACTTTTACAGACAATTTAAGCTTAATCTTTGATCATAAACTGCACCTTTGTATTCTAAAAACTGACTTCGGGCTCAATGTATCTCACTAAGCCATTAATCTCACTTTTAGTACATCCCTCAGGCCTCAAGTTCTTCCACACCAAGCTTGGAAAAAACTGTTTCTTCATCGACTGAGATATGTGCTTCCCTTCTCTAGGAGGCTGGATTCTTTTGAAGTTAAGATCACTGTTATTGGAGAATCCATCTTGCAGGCTGCAAGTAATCTGTTTGCATCCAGGACTGAGTCATCAAGCTTTAGATGTGACCTTGACATCTTTTTTGACTTTTTTCCTTCTTTTATTACTTAATTAATCTCAGTAGTTGTAGTTTGTTTGTGATGGCAATGGAGTGATGCTCTATGCAGTTATTTGCTAAGTATTTCTTAAAAGACAGTTTGCCTGGGAGTCTTAGTTGTGTGTGTTTGCGCGACAACGTTCCATCAGGCTTTTGCAGATTTGCATTTCATTTAAACAGAAAAAAAGGCTTCCCCAAAATGTGGCTACAGTGTTGGATTATTTGGGCACATGCCAAACCACAAAAAAGTCATTCTAACCCTGATTGCTGATGACTCAGAGGATCTTATGCAGGCTATTAAAGTCCCACCAAAATGACGCATAGAGAAACATCCAAGCTACATCTTCTCCTCATCGTTTTACTTGTTGTAGCATGAGAAAATGTGTTACTTGCATCCAGCATGTGAGCTTTGCAGGCTTTTTGCTCTGACATAGAACCGGGCTTTCCTTCTTTCCAAACGTCACTTCATCTTTTCGTGGGCTTACAAGCTGCTCACAGACAGCCACCAAGGCCTCTCTGTAAGTCCCTGAGTATCACAGCCCTACCTTGATCTTGTTTACTTAGTATTCCATCGGAGTTTATAGAAAGATGGGAAGGAACCAGCACGTTGGTTAAGAAGTAAATAAATAAAAGAAGAGGAAAAGGAAAAAGAAGTGGATGGCTGCTGTTCCTCTCACAACCTCCCCACTTTGCTCTTTGACACTCAAAGGAACTTCCACCTTATGCTAACTGTTCAAAGGCGGCAAAAAATGGTCTTTGAAGCGGCCATCAAAAATCCTTTCTTTTAGCCTCTGCTTTTTTGTCAGGCTGAATGCTCCGAGGAGTTGGATGACTTCTTGTCTGAGCTGTACGAGGAGGCGAGAAATAGCAAAACATAAAGAGGCTGAGGATTCTCTCAACCTGCAGGAGGCTAAAGGTGTTTTTCCCTCTTCTCCATTCTGCACCTTCACACCTTTATCTCACCTTATCCCACTGTTTTGCTCACAGTTTTTATTTCTCTCTTCTTTATTCTCAACGAACAGGTTAAATTTAAAATTAGCATGAATTACGAGCGCATAGAAAGAGATTCATTGTACTTTTTGACGTTCTTTCAGGTTTCTGATTTACTCCTTATTCCTTAGCTTTCTCTCCAATACTCATTTGTTCTTTCAGAGACCTCTACAATAAAACTAAGATAATAGGGAATAAGAATTCAGAGTTAATACAGAAGGCGACATAAAGTAAAGTTGCAGAGAATTGTAGTTCTTTTTATTCACCACCGTTCATTTGGTTTTTATCTCTTTGGCTTTTAAATGAGTTTTATGCTCATTATAATTCACTTCATCAGTGAAAAGACAAGTTAAATGACATATTTTTTAAACATCTGTGAAAAAGATTTTTTTTTAGTGCTGCCACTGAATCCTTTAGTCATCCAGATTTAAATCGGGAGATGACACCACAGGCAAATTGCTCCTTTAACAAGTGATTCAGTTGTCCAATAAAAAGTCTTACCTCAAAATACGGTGGTTTATTTGTCTGCAAATTGTAGAAGAGTTTTAAACTGTTCTTGTAAATTCTAAGTCAACACCACCACTAGTCTTTTGTGCTCTGCATATTTAATCTATGTATTTTTAACATCATCCTAACCCTAAGGTTTGAGTTGGGTTTATTTTATTTTTCAATTGACACTCTGGGCAAATGCATTAAGATCTGCGGAGGCGGTTCAACACGAAACCAATGTGATGAACGAGCAGCCATGGCAGAACCCCTTGCTGTGTCTCAGTGTGCCACCGGTATCTGGGTTAAAACATTTGCTCTTGAACACACTGCAGACATATCCTCTTTAAGCCTAACATTTGTGATTAGATATAATTCTGCAGTGTGAAATGGAGCGGTCATTTTTACAAATTTGTGTTAAGTTTGTTGTTTAAGTTTTTGGTATCAAACAGTTCTGGTGTGCAAAACTACAAAAACTACAATATACTAACACATCACTTATGGATTTATTCATGCATGTTTTTAATGCTAATGCAGTTTATGCTTCACAAATATACTTTGCTTTTGTGGCATGCTTCCCATGCATGGGTAAAATCATAGTGTATAATAACAGATAACATAATAATATGGTTACAAATACAAATGTTTGGCGTGCATACAGTCGACTCCAGTGGCCTCCAGCCCATCCTGCACATGAATGAGACTGACTAAATTTGCGACACGTAGCTGAGAAAATGCAGAAACCATGAATAGCTTTCAAACCCGTCTCTGGGTGGGATTGATATTGGACAAAACAGTGAGTTGGAGGTGGAAGTGAAAATTGAAATGGTTGTGGAAAACATGCAGAAGCTTGATGAGGGGATGCTCTGTTACTCCCTCTACCTTTCAAGGTGGATAGCTGTGTCTCAGTAAGGAAGAGAGTGGGGTAAATGCTGTCATTGTGCCATTCCACAACACTTACATGATAGCTATTTGAAATAGTGTGACCACAAGTCATCACAAGCTAAGTGGGAGGGCTAACATATATTTTTGAGTCAAACGGACCACATTTTAACATACGAGTCCCATTACAATATACAAGATTTAGGTCACCCTATAAGATCAGTTCACCCTTTAGTTTCTCTTTGCAGATCATTGGGAAATTTTCACGTGCGACATCCAGTTGTTTTTGGTGGAAACTGGCCTTAAACTGTGAAAACATTTCTGGATTTATCAGTTCAAACGACAGGTGTCAGGCTTTCTCAAAACAAGCTTTTGACTGCTCGATCATGATGCTGCAGCACTGAGTGACCACAGACGTGCAGTCAGACCTCTGCGTCCGGCGTGGATTTCCACTGTTACAGCCATTGCTTCAAGTTCAGCTCCACAGAACTCTTTCACTCACATCAAGTCATCCGTCATTGGTTGAACTCTGCGCAGATTTAGCTCAAACGAGAAGCAAATGAAGGGGGCGTGTCACACTACCTGTCAATCACGCAGAGTCCAGTGAAAATGTGTTGATCCATTTGGGCTGTAAATAATTAGCCCATTTTTAAACAATTAAGTGTTTTTTGTTTAAATTTTGCTCTGTTATTATTAGTTTCGGCTCTAGGTATTGTTGGTTAATCAAGAATTAGAACAACCTTTATACAGTTTTTAAAAAAAATATTCATTAATGTTTTATTTTTTCACCTTTTCTGAAAAATCCAGGGAGGCCTAAGCCCTGTTAACCCACTTATACCAGCCGCCCCAGGCTATTTCATATTCTCTTCTAATAAAAAGCATAAAAAAGATCATTATCAACAAACCTTAGAGGCTGTTTTTGGGTCAGTTTTCTGCTAATTTCAACAATCACCCTCTGCATGGATTCCAACAAACCAGTTTTGTATTTGAGCAGTTATGGTGCTGAACTAACCTGCCTGCAGTTCAGGCCTATCACCCAATGAAAACAATTGCTTCTAGAGAGAGATTCCTAACTGTTGGCATACAAAAAACTCACTTTCTAAACCACGGCAGCTGATCCCTTCAGGTACAACAATCTTCCAAAATGTTAAAGGATAAGGTGATGCAGTACACGCTCTCGTCCCCACCTGTTTTTAAATTACCATTTTCAAATGACCAGCAATACAAAGACTGGAATCTTACACATTTGGATAATTTTGGTTTGAACATCTTTAAAAGGCACTGTATAAACTCTTTTTTTCAGAACAGAATGAAAAAAAATGAAGGCTCGTATATGCTCCATGACATGCGTTATAAATGTTTTTACATATAGCTGGTCACATACTTCCAAGCTTTTTTTTAATGCTGCCATAGTTCTGCCATCTACTTGTTGACAGTGTTGACTTTGGTGTTTAATTTCATCACTGTTTGGTTGTGGTAATTTACCATTCACAACTATCCAAAACTAACTCTAATGTAGTAGAAGAATAAAACCATGTTCTTGCTGTTTTTTCTTCTAATTTTCTCAGATACTTTTATTTGCTATCATGTTCTTCCTGTTTCTTTTCTTCTTTGGTTTGCTCCTTTGGCTGGTTGCATTGGGTCATACAACTCAATACTGCCCCTGCAATTGCTCTGTTTTCTGCTTTAAGTAACAAATGGCTGAGCTTCTTGAACTGAGACCAAAATACACACATAACCGATGCAGGAGACGGACCAAACTGTTTGTCCATTTTAATATCCATCCTCTGCACAGACCATAAACAGGCCTTTACACAAACTCACATACACTTTTGTGACAATTGTCAGGCTGTTCAGACTGGAGAAATATTAACAATTAATCATCTGTACAAGTGAATTTAATGAAAAAAGTTTAATACAAAAGTAAATTGCTTGTTTTGAGGCACAGGACCCAATGCTTGTTATGGTAGTAGGAGGATTAATGGCATCTGCCCTTAGTTGTTGTATTATTACTGGTTCCAGGACTATATCTTTCTACAGTTTCATGCTGTAACTCACTTTAAAATCAACAAACCTTCTTGCTGCCTCATTATTTAAATTAAACTCATTCAGCACTGGATACCGGACTCTTCTGTAAGCATCGTTTTAGTAAAAATGATTAACCGAGTCGATACATAGTCTCAAAATAGACTCACTGATATCTAAACATGACATGGCTTCTCTACATTATCAAATAACTAATGTAGTGCTACCAAAAAACTCAATTATGGCAACGTAGCTTGATAGTGATCCATGCAAGACCTTTTTGCGCACTTCCTCCAGGGATCTATCAATCATCTGATGTGGCATCTGCAGTGTCCAGTCAGATTTATTAGGTCACCGGTGCCACCCAGCTCACCCTTGTAGCTCTACCCCTGGCTATTTTCCTGCCAGCTCAAAGGCCTACCAGTGTCTTCTCTGTACATTCACCAGTTCCTCACAAAGGTACATCAGTCCCAGGTTGAAAGTCATGAAAAAGGCCTTTTGTGATTGTGATTAGCTGCCTGTCTCAGTAATTGTAAATCAGTAGGTAAAGTGAAGTGCTTCACCAGCAGTGTCACTTTGAATGTCAGTCCACGCATCCTAAATTTCTTTTTCAATTATCTGGCAGGTCTTTCTTGGCTGGTTTACAGTGATCGGTGTATTTTACATCTCCAGCAACAGCGGTCCTTTATGAAAGAACAGAGGCAGAGCTGAGTTGTTGAGCACAGAAAGAAAGACCTCGAGAACATTTTATGAGGGCAGAACAAAGCAGCCCAGCAACAAACTCCACACAAAATATTGTCAAAATCAAATATTTATTTGACAGCTGAAGGAAAACATGAATACACTCACTCTTTCGTTTTCACTCCAAAGGTCATACAGTGAAAGAGCATGGATTCGTGTCAGATATGTTTTCTGTGCTCCCAGCGAATCCTGCTGAACACCATAATGTGTGACTTGATGCTCAGGCTGGATCATCTTGGATGGATTTTGTTTGTGTGTTATAGCAATTTGAGCCAACTAAAAGCTCTTAAAGTTTAACTGGTGTTGCAGTAGTCAGTGAAAGCTGGGAAGGAAACTGCATCTCTGCTTCTGTACCATATAATGTTAAATCAAAAGCTGACGCACAACCGTTAATTGGAATGTTTAACTCTTACAGTTTGCGCTTTCCTGAACTAAAATCAATAATTTCCTGCAAGGTAATTGCAGGTGCTGAAAGTAAACACTTCATTTGAGGAACATTTTAGAAATAGTATCCTAAAAAAACCCTGAATGATTGCAGTTATACATAAATAAATATGCAAAAACATGGAATTAATGTTTCATATAATAGCATTTCTACTGATTTTGTCATTGTATTTAAACTGTAGTTATTGTCCACTCTGCAAAATGGAAATTCATGTGCATTTTATGTTTACTCCAATCAAGAAATTTAAAAATGTGACCTTTATTTCCCACTTCACTGAATATTTAAGTACACACACATAGAAACAAAACAACATACAGGTGAAATGGATAAACTAAATTGAACCAGGTGAACTAATGAACAGGAAATAAAGCTAAACAGACTAAACAAATGAAACTACAAAATAAAACAGGAATCAAAGACCAAACACACAAATGTCCAACCCATGACAGTTTCCATTTAAAAAATTGTATGAAATTTTTCTTTAAAAATTATATTAATTTTCATAAACGCTCAAAATACAAAATGTTGTAAACAGATTTTTTATACCAATTTTAAGGGGAATCTCATCAACATAAACGGTACAAGTTTGAAATAATGAACAAACATGAAAAAATGTTCAAGTACTTCTTTTCACCTGTATTTTCCTGCTATCTGCCTATAAAGCTTGTTACATCGTCCGCGAGAAGCTAGAAGAGTTTTCTTTCTCCTGAGGCGGCAAGAAGAAGAAAAAAGTTCTTTGTGGCCTGGAAGGGGGTCTTCTTGGGTGGGATGTCTTTGCTTTAAACAATTAATTTATCCACTGATTTTATAACCGGCAAGAGTTTCGCACGCAACTGCGTTTGTGTCTTTAAAAATCCCATGTGTCATAAACATCTTTGTATTTTCTCACCACCTCAATCAGCTGTTTTATGAAAAACCATCCGTTCAACATTGCATCAATAAAACTGTGGAAGTGGCAACCGTCATGCGTTACCATGGTAACCACACCCACTTTCTGACCAATCACGCAACAATTTTCGGAGCCCAAAAAGATAAACTTCTGTGTCGACAGCTGACTTCAATCCCATCAGTGTGGACAACATGACATAATGAAATGAAAATAGTTCTCGCTTCTCATGGACTATGTAACAAACTTGATTCCACCACTTATAAAGTTTTCTCTACACAGCATAGATTATTTCACATTCATTCCTTTATTTTGACTCTTTTTATAAGTTTGGAAGAGAGTAGCTTGACATTGCCTTAAAGCTAACTATGAGCATATATATTTATAGCTTTGAAATGTCAATGAAATCAATATATAACCCATGGCTGACCATTATTTCTATATTTAGATCAGAAAATGTAAAGCTTTGGTCTTGCAGTGTTTCAAGTCTAACAGGAAAAAGACTCTGTTGTTTTCCCAACATGTTTTATGCTGTTTTATCTCTTAGATGAATAAATGACGACAATGTGTACAGTAGCTTTTTTTTTTCACATGTTTGACTCCATCTACTTCTGCCCACACAGCCCCCGTACCTGAACCCCCTTCCCCCAAGATACCAGTGGAAGTGGTGGAAACAAGCGTAGGAGATGGTGCATATTTGTCTTTTGAACTCTTCAGGAGTGAGGTGCTCTCAAACGCTCCCAGGTGCAGATTTTTCTTAGATGCTGCAAGTAAGGGGCAGGGAGTTCAGCTGGAGAGGGACAGGAGAAGAAGTGAAGGAGGAAGAGGAAGAAACAGGGAAAAAAAGTGCTTGCAAAAGAGAAAATAAAGAGAAGACTAACACAAAAAGAGAGCACAACACAAAGTGTAGGAATGGATTTGTGTATCCCGCTGAGGGTGAAATGGTAAGCCACTTTCTATGTTTTGGAGGAAGAGGATTGATTTCCCCTTCTGTGACCTCTGTCTCACTCGCTGTTGTTGCCAAGTGTGATTCAAAAGTCTTTTAACTGGAGGTGGAAATACACTGGCTGCAGCATTTGGAAACAGTAGAAAGTGCAGTAAGACCAAATGATCTCAGGTACGGTGCACAACAAAGTCGGTAAGGTGTAGCTACAGGTGTAGTTTTATGTAAGAGGCAACACTTTATTACATGTCTACTCAGCCCTCATCCCGTAAAGAACATAAAAAATGACGCCATTTAAAAGTTAGGAGATATTTGGTGTGTAAATATTAAATGAATCATCTGCTTGTAAAAGTTTATATTAATGCATGTTTTTGATTCCACTGGGGGATCATTCACAGGTTTTTCACACATTGAAGCTTTTTGCTGTGAATTTTGTACCATTAAATGGATATCTAAGAAACTAAGTAACAAAATATGATCTCCCTGATGAAAATCCTGTACTTTATTCTCTAAGAGTTTATTATTATCTTTACGTTGACTCAAGTATGCGTCATACATAAATTCAGACTTAGCATTTTAAAGTGGTTAATCCCTACATTATTATGCAGTGCTACAGATTTGTTACTAAAACACTGTTTTATAAACATAAAGTTTAAAGGTAGTTTTAGTGTTTTAATTTAAATGGCAAACAAAGCTGAAATGAAACATGACACATAGTAGTTTGGATCTTTGAAACCAAAGCAGTATTCACATCTATGCATTCTAAATGTCAACTGTGTCATTCTTAATCACTGCATGAAATGCTGCACTGCATTCAAATTTGCTTTGCTAGCATAGCCTGCAGTGGAAGGTTGAGATTTTGGGATCAGTGGGAGTGGAGGTGTCAGCCATTTCTATTGCCTTACTTATTCTCTGATCTTGTGACCAATTGTTGCCATAATTTAAAAAAGCCAGCTGTCCAAATGTCTAAAATTCAAGTGGCACATCTCTGAATCCTGAATAAAAGTTGTGTAGACGTTGAACATTTTGCTGTTGATTCATCACAGCACAGATGCTTCGGTATTGGAGATTCTGTACATTTGAGATCACATGAAAGCATGTTAAACATGTGAAGACTGGCAGGTTTGAACTGTGGCAAGTAGTGGTAACATAAATTGACTTGACTTATAAAAACGATTGTTTACATTGATCACAAATTGGAAAAGACAACATTGGGAGCGGC
>JBAMHV010000026.1:6006897-6032263 GCA_037177535.1 Pseudomugil gertrudae | reverse complement strand
CAAAATGGCTCTTTGAGTGTTAAAGGTTACGACCCCTGGAGTAGAGTGATTACTTATTTATGCTGTGAATGCTTTGACCCTCCCAGGGTTTGGGATAATCAACCCATCCCACAAAACTTAAATGCTGTCCTCTGAAAAGCGTACAGTATCCCTTGGTGATGACTCTGGGTGTAGGTTAAATGCTGATTGGTTGAAATTTTGCTAGCCAGAATGAGTAAACAGTCAAACATAATTATCATTACAACATAATGGCCAAGTATTAAAGAAGGAAGAAGCAACGATGAGAAGCAATCACTGAGTCACAAAGTATAACTTTATCTCTTTTAATCTTTTTCCACAGCAATGTAAAGCTAATGAATGGCATCAAAAGAACCAAAATCAACCAATTCCAGATATATGTTGGACTGCCTGAAGCTAAAACATGCTAAATGTTTTAGTATGAAGCATGCTAAAACATGCACATGTGTTTGAAAAGTACTAACGGTCAAATATCTCAAATTTAGTACATAGTCAGTTTCGTTAACAACTCTTTAAGCAACTGCGATACTGGGCTTAGAAATGACACGTACATGAAGCGCTATATCAGTATAGGGGTATGGTGCCCCAGTACAGCCCACCACTGGTGTGATTAGCAGCAGCATTATGCCACAGAGAAAACGTTTAATTTACCAGCTGATGATGTGTCACAGAATTAGGAAAAATAATGAGAACTAAAGGTTTCCATAGACTAAACCAATCCTTGTCTCTTATTCAGCAAAGAACCACCCACTAATTTGATTCCCTTTCCTCCAGGAGTCATTTTCACTCACAGTCCCTCGCTGCAGAAATTCTGGACATTCTCAGCCCTCCTTCAACAGGTCATGTCCCCACGTCGGATCAGTGAAACATAAAATTAAAAAGACTCTTAGCCTTTTGACATCCCCGCTCAGGGTTTTAAAAGTTAATCTGTCCTTTGTTGAATTCAAATTAACTTGACCTTCGCCTTTTACAGCTTGTATGTTCCACTGAACCTTTCAAATGGTACAGGCCGCACCAGGGCTGTTTGTCTAAATGATACAAGCCTCACACTTCCCCGGAGGATAAACACACTTTAACATTGAAGTAAAAAGGTGGGAAAGTGGGGGGTGGTCATTACAGGTGAAGGTCAAAGCAGCTTTGAGCTTTAAGCAGCTGCCCCTGACAAAAAAAAAAAAAAAAGCAGTGACTAAAAGCTCAGTCTGGGAGTAGATATAAATCACAGAGCTGTAAAACTGCAAAACTACACTGCCCACCCTCATAAATTGGCATCTCCCTGCCACCCGCACCCCTCCACCGGCTTCACACATGCTTTATGACAAGAAGATCAGGACCGCTAAGCGAACGGGGTGCAAGGCGCCCGTATATCTTCGAGCCGAAGGAGGAGATACAGCCAGACAGGTTGTCTCAGCCAAAGAAGAAAAGTGAAGTTTGGGAGGAAAAGACACAAAAGGCAGGAATCGAGTGGAGGGAAGTTACTACTTTTTGCTATATCTCCATGTGTCATCGTGATTGAAACTCAAACCCAGCTCTTGCAGAATAGATGGATTTGCCTTTCAACTCGCACTTTGCATATTAATGAAGAAAAATTGATTCCTTGAACCTGCAACACCTTTGTTTTAAGATGTAGGAATCACATTTAATGTCCTTCATATATTATGTGAAGACAAGTTTTTTGACATAGAAGCATTTGCTAATTATACATTCATTTACTTAAGTAATGACATCATTAGCATAAGTGGTTGTTGGTTATTCTGCGAAGCATGTTCTTACCTAAAAGGGACACAAATATTGCATGCAAAAATCAATTTGTCAACTTATAATTTAGATTGCAGGTACATGGTGAGAGATTCTAGGAAAACAAGATGCGTCAGTGTTTGAATGCAGCATGGGATGCTAATAAAATGCCACTGTTGGGACATAAACCTTTAATCTCACCAAAACCTCCTTAAGAGCTATTGATTTACATCAGTGAGAGGCTACATATTTTTTTTTATCATCATCTGAATTTTGCTGTTGTTCACAAGATCAATACAGCTTAACTTCTTATATAGCTAAATGGCACAGCCACTGGAGCTTTTTTTTCCCCATTTTTTTCTATGATGTTATGGGCTTTTAAGCCAGTTGTGCACAGAGATGCCAGAGGAGCTTCACTTCCTTTCTTTTGCGGCACCCATGCTGTGCTCCTGTCTGCGCAGAGGAGTAAATTCATTTACCTACAGGGGGCAATTGTGCTCACGCAAACTGTTTGGAGAAGGTATTTTTCATCCTTTATGGGGCGATTTCATCAGAATCCCTGTTTGAAAATAGACAAACGCTCACATTCATTTTAAAATTATGACACTGTTGCATGAGGAAAGCTGTTCTCGTCAGTTCTCCAGCCTTGTATTCAGGGTCAGTTATGAGCCCTTTGAGACAGCTTCAAGCAGCAGTGTTTGCTCATGTAGTTAGGAGGGGGGCTACAGCAGATGATTTTAATGGGTTGGGTCAAGGATTTCAATTTCCTTTGAATCCTTGAGTTTTAAAAAACTTGCAAATGGCAAAAAATGTTTTTTATTGAAATCCATAAAAAAAACTAACATATTTTTCTTCACTAAGAAGCAATGAGCTTCTCTCATCATGGATACAATTGATGATGATGTTTCCGTCTGACCCCTCATTCTCTGAGTATGATGAAAGTAAACTCAAATCCCTCACCGGTCTCCCACACCAAATCAGAATATGCAATTTTCAACCAACCACAATGATGCAACCAAAAGAGTTTGCTGTTGTGCTAAATGATCTTAAAGCAGAGAGGCAATTGATGCACATTTAAAATGACCCGGATAACAATCAATCTGCTCAGTGATCTCATGGGTAAACTGCACACCTTCTGCTTCCTGTGATGAGCAGACCTCAACTTCCCTGTGTCACCACTAACGGAGGTCATCAAAAGAGGTTTTCAAATATGACTGTGGAGGTGGATGAAATATCTGCAGTAGAAAATGCAAGTAAGATTAACCACTTATCTTCTTTTGAAGGTATTTGGCTGGAAGGAGAGGAAATCTTAGTTCTATATGTTCTACAGATTAAGACTCTCCTCACACACGAGGCATAACGTAATATGTAAGCATGTCCCATAGAGGAAGCATGTCTTACATATTAGATTTGCATAGCCAGTTGCATTTCTACAGCAGTGCATCTTCACTGGAGAATAGCGTGGCTGCAATCATTTCTTTGCAGGGTAGAAGCTGCTCTGGCTTGTTTCTGTACCATTAAATCAATCACAGTTAACCTGAGCCACCACATTTTGCTAAAATTGTCCCTGGAAAACACAACCCTTGTGTTAAAAAGTAAATTAGAAATGCAATCTAAGTGTTAGCGTGTCTTATTAACACAATATTTTTATATAATGTCTACTATGATCAGTACAATGTTGTTTAATAAGATTAGCAAAGTATTGCACTTGTTTTTATTCAGTCTTTACGGCAAGTGTTTTGGAATTGTGATGTTGTGGTAATTGGGTGATAAGGTTTTTTGGGGGAAAGATGATCAAACATTTCAAATGATTTGTGTTTGTAGATAGCTTAAAGGTGTAAACAAACTGAATCTTTCTAGTCATTTATCCAAAGAAGAAGCAGATCTATTCAGATTTTCTGGCAGATTATATGTGATGGAGATTGGGAAAATGTTGATACGCAGGAAGCAGAAGGAAAGAGCATACTTTCTATATTAGAGTCAAATTTTTGTTATTTATTTAGTGCTGTAAACTCCTTTTCAGCTCACATGTTTAGATATTTCGTCCAAAAGTCCTCTATCATTCATCAAAGATCACAATCCAGAGAAGAAAGCATTTAAAATCAATGTAGAAACCGTTTCATTATTCTGCTTCTTAAAATCTTTTTATAACCAACACAAAATGGAGTGATTTCATGAAGCAGTCAGCAAAATCATTTGCAGACAATACAATAAGGTTGTTTTATTCAGTTTGATTAGAGCATGCTTTGGGGACAAGGTACAGAAATCTTTCTGAAATGAGGCCCCTGGGTCTCATTTCAGTTTTTGTAACTCAGTCTGTGTTCATAAGTAACATTTTGACTGCCAATGTTCCTCTTTTATTATTTGGAGCCTCCTTGCAAAGACAGGCAGCCTCAGGAATGCTTTAAATGTTTGTGCATGTTAGTTTCTGCCTTCATTTGATGCTGACTGTTTCTGTTAACCTTGCGCTTAAAGGATAGAGCAGACTGAGATTTGTAGTGCCCCATAAAGTAACCCCAGAGGACTGGGTCCCACACTGCTTTTTCTCTCCTTTTTCCCATTCCTATAATGGTTCTTCTGAGCTTGTCTCTTATTCATTTTGGTGTAGACTTTCCCACACATCTATAAAGAATAATCTTCCATTTTAAGTAAATGTTTGGATCAGTTTAGAAAGCATAAACTCTGGAAGGCATCAAAAAAGTCTTTGCAAACATTGGACAACAATTGTGTTGGTATGTTTGTGAGTGTAAAAACAGACACTGCTTTAAGTCTCCTGGGTTCTTCTAATTAAAACGTTGTCCTTCTTAATTTAACTCAGATTAACATCATGCTCAACTAGCCCAGACAAAAGGACTCACCAACTTGTGTATGAGTTAAGCATCTCGACATTAGTGTGTGTTTTTTTGCTTTGCTGTCTCCGTGCTTTGTCCCGCAGACACCAGCATTTCCACAAAGTGATTTCATGATTACAGGACTAACCCAGATGCTTGAAATTGCATGCGTATAATGGTCCGACTGCCCCGTTCCATTCGACGTCCCTTCCTTAAAATCCCCGAACGCTGACATTTCCATGAACTTTTCACTCCTTGATTCTAATCTCTCACGCGGACTGGCAGGCGAGTTGTGAACATCAGCTGCACTTTCAAAAAGTCATCATAGGTGCCGTCAATAGCAAACCCCATTAAAGGTGGCTGTTTATGGCGTGAGGGCATTCATTAGTTGAGATGAGAGCGGGCGTGCGGATGTAGCTGTATCATTAGCGCCATGTTCTCCCTCGTCCATCAGCGCTCCTTTATGGCACATTTCACTCCCAACTAGGTCATTCAGGTTTGCTTGGGCAGATGGAACAACCTCAGCAGCATAGACACATAAAGCATGCAGCTGCGTAATGATGCACGAACATATGCTTTTGTACACAGATCCATAATCACTCTTCTTCTTTCTTACTTCCTGTTCCTTTTCACACACCTTTGTATCCGTTCACACGTCCATTCTGACAAACCGAGGGTAAAAAAAAGCTGCCACCCCATCATTCTCTCCTCCTTTTCTCTCTTCGACACTGCTGTCAAACTCAGTTCACCACAGAGTGGCTACGAAACACAAACACAAACCCCATCGCGACAGGCATCCTCTCTAGGCGGAGCAGAGTAATCATGCCGCGGCACCTCTGGCAAGGCTAATTAAACCAGTACATCTGTGCCTTATTCTACATCTGGAGCAGGTGCCGGCGTCGCCTGCAGAACCTTCATTTTCTTTCTTCTCAAAGCTGCCACCGCGTGACTGCATAAATAAGCAGTGAAGATAGTAACTGTGCTCACAGGCCCTCCACTTTTCACCTGCATTTGAGTTCATTCTTTGACTCCTATGCATTTTTTTTTTTCATTTAAATGTTAGTGACACAGTTTGACTTTATCCATCCAAACATTGGAACTGAAGAAGGATTATGTTCAGAGAGGGTTTAGAAATTTTGACTAAAATATTAAGCAATGAGTAAAAAAAAGTTTAGACAGAGTAAATCAGTGTGATGCATCAGGAAATGACTATTTATCCGATATACAGAACATGTATTTTCTTCATTCTTTTATGCATTTAAGCTTGTTTTGTGTCCAGATATTAGCTTCAATACCACAGTTGGCTTCATCGGGCCTGTATTTATATGTATTGTATAATAAATGGATGCATATATATGATAAAAAAGATAATAAAATATGATAAAACACAATTAGTTTTTTTTACCAATTTAAAATATTTATAAAAGAGGCATAATAAAGATACAGTTTGGACCAGCAAGCAAGGGGTAATTGTAATATAGAATAAAAAAAATGTGTGATAAAGAATGAAACTACAAAGTACAGTAAATTTAAAAAATGTGTTTAAAACGTTTGCACAATGCAAATGACGTGACTACTTATTGAGAAATTTATTTTTATCTTGTTTGTTTTTGCATATATGGGATAAACCTAAATAAATATTAGATTAAAAGTATTAAAAAGAAAGAAATGTATAAGTAAAAAATCTAAGGTGGAAAATAAATCACTTAAGGCTTGGCATTAAATGTTTTTAGATGTTTTGTTTTAAGACCCTTTGAATTATACTTTTTATACTTATCTCTTATTTATACAGTACCAGTCTAAAGTTTGGACACACTTTCCCATTGGATTTAATGAAAAATGGTGTCCAAACATTTGACTGGTAGTGTATATTGGGTCCCATTTAGGTTGTCTGTAATAGTGCAGAAAATATAAGCTTTGATACACACCTCATTTAACTCAGTTAATTCACTGATTATTCTGTTATATCTACAGTAATCTTCTTACAAACTGTTTTCATACTATAGGGATCTCTAAACCTGAGGAGGGCCGGCGTCTTGCAGGTATTGAAAATTTCCTGACTGAAACACTCGTGATTCAAATTAAAGTGATCACCACAGCTTGTTTCCAAGTTCTGCAGAAGTCTGTTAATGGCCCATTCTTTTGAATTAGGTGTGTTGCTGCAGGGAACATAGAATACCTGCAAAGATACCGGCCCTTGAGGACCAGATTTGGAGATCCCTGATTTACTACAACAATCTCCTTGATGAGACAGTTTTCCTAAAATTACATCTGCTCTATTGGTCCCTTTTCTTCCCGTCTTGTTTTACTTCTGCTGAATTTTAAATTTAAAGACCTCCTAATAAAAAAAAAAAATCTGTAAAAGCAACTTCAGAGTGTGACCCGAGCTCGGGAGTGCTAAGTGAAAGTTTACACCAGCAGAATTGTCAACCAGTGAAACAGGAGGATGGGAACTGACAGGACTAGGTGCTGAATCAAATTCAATAAGTCCTCCACAAATTTTAAAGTACACTACCTTCATGGCAGACACACAATACCATGTCTGTCTTTATAAGTCTTCATGAATGTCATTTGTACAGGAAAATGTCATTTTATATTCACCCCTTTTAATTAATAGTTACGGGACACTGCAAAAATGACTTCTCATTCCTGTCTGGCCCTCCAAGCCTTCACAGAATGTCCGCTGAGACTCTGTGACATCCCTGTAACAAGGAGCTGATTGCAGCGTTATTGCCCAAACATCTAGACGCTTCTTGGTGCCTGAGGGCACGCGTGATGGCACTGACAGGTCCTGAGGACTCTGTCGTCACTGTCAGGGAGCCAGCGGGTCGGCTGGATGCAGTTGTCAACCAGCAGGCGAGGAAGCATTGGCGCCGCCAACACTCTGGCATCTGTTAATAGATGCATATGCAAACGCACTGCAAAGACGTGCATGGGAGCATGACGGCGATGCTGTACATGCACATGCAAAATGAAAACATAATGTTATTTTTGCTGTGGTGTGACAGGGCGCACAGGCATGTATGAAATACACGCACAACCTGGTGGGTCCTCCGGGAGCGTCTGACAGTTCTGCCTTGAGCTTCCAATCCGTCTTGGGGAGCTCCAAACACCCAGTGCAATTACTCTTTCTTGCTGACTGCACCTGCACAACATAATTGAGAAGGCTACTGGGGCTTTGTCACTTAAGGTAAAGATGTAAAAGGAAAAAAAAAAAAGACCCACTAAGTTACAGAACTGCATCGAGGGGCTTTTACTCCTCAAACAACTGGAGCGCATGTTTGTCTGTGCTTGTTTTACAGAACGATCACTACATTGGTGTGAAGACTGAATTGTGGTCCTGAAAAATATGTTTTTATAGTTTATTCTGTGATAAAGTTGCAAAATTTGAACTGTACTGACAGTTTTGTCGAGATCGCCTGAGACCATCAAATATTCATGCCTTTTCTGTCTTTTGAGTTTGGCATACATAGTCTGAGAGGCTACTTTAATGATCATAGAGTTAATGAAGCCACGGTGAAGAAACTAGAGATGACTTTTTAAAACCGAGGAAATCCTCAGTGTTGCTTTAATAAAACCAGCAGCAGGTCATTGGCGATAATTAGGAAACTGACCTTGATCTCATTATTACTGTATATGGAATTCATCTCAATATTTATTTTGCAAAATGATCCAAATGCAACTTTTCATATTTTTGAGTCATGAGTTTAACTCTGTTCCTGATAACGCTGGAACAAACTGGTTGCTTTTGAAAATACCATAAAAAATTCTGAATCTTAAGCTTTGTAAAATGTGATAAAGTAATTGCAGACATCTTTGTTTTCAAGTTCTAAAGTGGTAATGACTTACTTTACAAGGAAAAATCAATTAAATTCACATCTCACCATATTAATGTTACTCTTTTTTTCCCCTCTGCAGAATTATCACCTACTATTTTTGTTCCTATATTTGATCAAGTGTCATACATCACCATTACAAATCATGTGAAGTGCTGTTTTTTTACTGTATATTTACCATCCATCCATTTTCTTCCGCTTATCTGAAGTTGGGTCGCGGGGTCAGCAGCCTAAGGAGTGAAGCCCAGACTTCCCTCTCACCAGCCACATTCACCAGCTCATCTGGGGGGATTTGGAGGTGCTGATTCTCATCCCAGCCGCTTCACACTCGGCTGCGAATCGCTCGACTGAGAGCTGGAGATCAGGACCAAATGAAGCCAGCAGAACCACATCATCTGCAAAAAGTAGAGAACCGATCCCGAGGCCCCCCAAAATGGATCCCCTCAACACATTGACATTTACACACTACATAGTGTGTGAAGTAGTGTTAGTACGCTGATTGAGACACAGCCTCTGTCCGGTATAGTTGTCTGTATTTATCAATATATTTACGTTTTCCATTAAAACAGAACTTGGAGATCGTTCCCCTCTCAGAAAATGAACCCTTATCTCTAAGTGTTTCAGTCACCTCATTTAGTTCCTTTGACCCGATTTTAACAAGGGTGTATTTTTTAATAGTTGCAAGCTAGTCCGTATGTAATCCGGGTTAGCTATGGTGTTATGTCCTAATTCTAATTCAAAGTTCAGCCTACAGATTTGAGGAATGAGTCAGTCTGACTCATGGCAAAAGAGCGATTCCCCAAATCCTTTTCCTGTTTTGCACTCCATCTGTGTAGATGCTGGAGCAAAACTAACCTCAGTGTGACGACAACTCTACTCTCCTCCTTTTAGCCCTCTATGTCTTCCTCCGAAGATATTTGCACAGACAGATGATCTGATGCCGTTTAGAAGAAAACTTCTCACAATTTTACATCGATCTGTCCATCGATCTTACTCACAGGTTTTCCTCCTTGCCAGTTCTTCGCTTGAAGCCAGTGTCGTGCAGTCCATCTCGGATTTAAACTGGCACACTGATGCAAACATTGACAGTTAGTTGGATTGCTAATCAAATGTGCGATATGATTTTTGTCCTTTCTGAAATGAAAGCTGCTTGCTTTTATCAGCACCTCTGTCTGCTCATGACTCTCTTTTTTTTCCATGTTCTCATCCGCCCTCCTCCCTCCCACCAGCATGCACCTGTGAAAATATCTAGCTTTTATCCTATGAAAGCAGTCTAAGCTCTTTCTCTGTCTCCCCCTGCTTTTTTTCTCAGCCATCTCTCATCCCCCCATCTCTCTTATTCTCTCCATCACTCGTGCTAACTTTTACAGAATAGACAAACCCTCCTCAGACATGCGTGCCCCTGTCATTTGTCAACAATATTGGCTTAGATGGAAAGGAATCTACCTACTGCCTGCTTGGGCTTTTTTGATGTCAAATCCCAGCG
This sequence comes from Pseudomugil gertrudae, assembly GCA_037177535.1. Classification (NCBI taxonomy): domain Eukaryota; kingdom Metazoa; phylum Chordata; class Actinopteri; order Atheriniformes; family Pseudomugilidae; genus Pseudomugil; species Pseudomugil gertrudae. The sequence continues at coordinate 6,022,358 of JBAMHV010000026.1, read as the reverse complement.
CAGCACAGCAGGCAGGTGATTTCACTTCTGATATCAAGGAGAGCTCCCAGACATAGTTTCCTGTGTATGTTATAAAAAATGGTCACATGAAATTTGAAAAAAAAAAAAAAAAACAAATTTTGTTGATGCTTTAACTGCTTTATACTTTAATGGAAGCTTAAATCCCAGCTTTACAAATAAAGTATACAGGAAATGAGGTAATCTTTTAAAAGCCATGCTTTGTTAATCATTTAGATGTTAAAGCGTCTTTAAGCTTTTGTTTGATTGAAACGCAATATGGTTTTAATTCCTCAAGTTCCAGCATTTACACTGCAAAAACATTACCAACGTGTAAATGTACTGTAAGATTGATATGAAAATGAAGTTTATTAACCCAAAGGAACAACTATAAAGCTGTTTGCACAACAGTAGAGATCACGGCTCTTTAGTTTGCCACCATGTAAATGATCTTGGTTTGCTTTACATTTAAAGAAATATGCAATGAATATATGTCCAACTCCTTAAAGTAACTATGTCTCATGGGAGTGTGTGAGAATTAGGACCACAGAGACCATGCTTGACCTGATTGCACTTATATAGGCTGAAGCAATGTGTGTGGCTTATGTAGTATTCAGAAGACATAAACTATTGAAGCTAGAATCACTTTCCATCTCTCCAAAGCTGCACCTCATTTAACATCCTATAAGAACTTTAGTGAAGTAGGCATGGCTTTGGTTAAAGGATGTCTTCAATATAGCGTAATCTCCTCTCATCACCCAGTGATGTTTCTTCTCTACACTGATTGCCTTTATATTGTTGCTTTCCCAATGAAAGGTTGCTGTTCCTTTCTTAACGTTGCCACTGAAGCGTCAGAAGCAATTAAGCTTTAGCATTTAAAGTCCTGCTTTCAAGTCAAATGAGAAAGAGGTAGAGGGAGGGATAATGAGGGGAGGAAATAAAGAAGGTCAGGGTAGTCGTAATACAAAGATGCTCCATGCAGAAGCTGTGCTGCAAATCATTTCGATATGAACGTGGTTCCTTTGAGTGTTCTCTTCCACGTGTTTCCTACAGAGGGATTAGTCTCTGTAAATAAAAATCTTTGCAAGGTCATTTTAAACTCCATTTATACCTCAAATATTGACATGACACTGCTCACTGTTGATGACTTTACCAAGGCTAACTAGTTTCTGCAATGTTAAAAAACGTTTGTAATGGGATCACCACATTATGCTAAAGATCTTTTAATTCTAGTTAGCATTTTTTGCTAAGTTTTTAGCCTTGTTAAAATTATTGTGTGGTATCAGAGTAGCAGTAGACAGACACGACCAACCAGATCAACCTTAAGTAGAGTCTCCAAGCTGAAGCCTCAAATGAGAAGAATTTCATACACAGCACCAATCCCATCGTTCATTACCATTTAGCATTGTATCATTTACTTTTATGTTCTAATGTACGCAAGAATCTTGCAGGATAGCAATCCGTCATGTGGCGTATTTAGCATATCAGAAATGTTGACTAAGGCATTTCCATTTAACTTGTGCCCCATAAGTCATTTAACTGGCTCAACAAAGGTAATTTTTTAGTCCTAGCCCATCACTTCCAATAGGAAAAGTGAATGGAATGAACTATTCTATCTATTCTAACTAATCCTATTTTTTTATTTTATAGAAAAAGTTGTAGATTAATTGACTTTGGTTAAATAATCTTTACATTTGATGACAGAAAATATCCAGCCGTGAGGGCAACAAGTTGGAGAAAATAAACAATGCAAGACCTAGATGCTGTGTGCACTCACATGTTAAGGCAGCGAGGATATCATTCAGAATGTAAAAGATTGTAAAATATAACCAGCTCTTCACTGGGCTGTTTTTCCTCTACTAACCAGCACATGCCACCCCCCCACTTAATGTTTGTAGGATGTAAGGCCATTTAAGCTGTTTCATACCCGTCACATTGCCATATTTATAAATATGTCGCCCTACAACAAACAGATAATGATGCATAGACTCTGGAAATGATAGTTTACCTTGGTTGAACTGTAATTGTAAATTAACTCAAACCAACTAGAACTGAAGTCAACACAAATCGATTCATAACATAAAGGAAGATACTTTAAAAAAAAAAGCCAAATAAGCAAGAAGCATATAGGTTAAAAAAACTACTGTGGAAAATACTGATCTTAACACTTTTTTCACTGTAATAAGCTTGTTTCTGTACAATTTGACAATCTTCCTTTCCAAAACAAAACAAAATATTCATACATACATGCTTGTGTTGGCCTTTTTCTCTGATGTGCATCTCTTTGGAAAGAAGCGTGTGCTAAATGACTGTGGAATAGAATCTAATAGAATAGAAGATGAAGAGAAGCTCAAATACTGTCTCCAAATGGCAGCAAAATGCTATAATTTATAGATGTGAGTTTGAGTGGCACCAATGGACAGCATACAGTATTTATGCTGTGTGATGTGTAAATCCAACACCATATCACGTCAAATCATCGCCACAGTTTGTAGAGAACCCGTTGTTTAGATGATTTCAACCAAAGTGGTATTTTAGGATAGAAGCGGGGGGCATGTATACTTGGACATATTAAATGAACTCCAGCCTTGTAATGGTGACCTGTCCAAGGTGTACCTGCCACTGATGATTGCTGGAATAGATTAGAAAACAGCTTCTCTGTTACCCTGAACTAGAATAAGCAGTTTAAAAAATATGAGTAAGTGAATGAATTAGTTAAATTAAAGCCATTTAATTGAGTTAAGAAGTATGCAAACTAAAAATGTAAAATTTGATAAATAGGGATGACTTTTCAGAGGCTGAAGAAAGGCCTGGAGAGGGAGTTTAATGTGAACCAAATGGATTAATGGTATGCTTTTTTACATTGACCAGACATGAGATAATGTGATTTGAGTGTTTAATTGTATCTTTTAATTTTTTTTTTTTGTCTGCCACCTCTAACGTCAACCACGAGGGTTGTGTTGACATGCGCTTTCTTGCCTTAAATAATCAATTCTTTACAACACTGATTTTACACATGACAGCTCATTTGCTGCTATGACTCGTGGGTCCCTTCACCAAACACAATTTCACCTCTGCCAAGAGTAATGTATTGCAAGTCCTACAGCATGCAGCTAAACTGCAGGAATCATGGTATGACATGCTTTACCTGTTGCCTTGTTTTCTTTGTTTTGTTGTTTTGCTACACACATTGCTCGCTTATGTACTGTAATTCCACAAAGCTGGTGGCACAGGTGTTTTTCACCTGGAAGAGTCACATCTGTGTTTTTGCTTCTCAGGATAGTACAAAGATGTGTTGTTTTCTTTGAGCTTCACAAAAGGGAGGTCTGATTGTGGAACGCCAAACCTAAATTCATTAACACCCGAATGAGCAATAACCATCCCTCACTTATCGCCAGATGCAATAACTGTTTTTGATACTTTTTGATGACCACACTGAAAGATCAAGATGTTTTGAGGCTCCTTTGTTTTCCTCTCTCTTTTAAATCTAATGGCAGGTGTAGTTCAGGTGGAAAAGATGTAGTCACAGACTTTCCTGCTGAGCGTCTGACTAGCTGGCTGATTGGCAAAGGAGACACAAAAACGTACACTGGCTTATAAGAAAAGGATGTGAAATATAAGCATATGCTATCATGCATACACTGTCTCGCAGCCTGTAGTACAAAGCTGTAGAAAGTGTTGGGTCAAAAGCCAGAGAGACCACGTTTCAGCATAAAGAAGTTTTGTTTAGATGTGCACAAAAATGATCTTTTAACAGTATGCAGCAACAGCTCCAGCTTTATTTTCCATTTTTGTTAGTGTATCTGGTCCTTAAAGATGTCAAACTTTTTTTCCCCCTTCAACTCTGTTGTGTTGCTCTGTGTTAAGCTTTCTCTTATTCCAGCCATCTTTTTATGTCCCTTTACTGCTGGGCTGGTTGGAACAATCACCATGGCTTAATTATTCTTATGCAAAAAGAGGAGGTGGGGATTTTTTTCATAGTTTTATTTTCTGTCAACATAATCTGAGAGATGAGATATACTTGTATTATAATACAGCCAGTGTCCCAGCATCAACTAAACTAACATTCTAGTCCATAATCTTACTAATGAAGTGTATAACAAAATCAAGCTAATGAGGGGAAAACGTTATGTATCATGAAAAATGATTTATATTAGTAATAATTAGAAAAAGAAACAAATTTTGATTTTTTTTCAAGTTCAGGTGAACTACTTGCTGTAGTTCCAAAGACATGGCAGGTGTCATCATTTTTACTACAGTGTCTCTGCATGGACATACAACTCTGTGCGTCTGTGCTTTGTAACTTGCACTACCACCTTTGTTCAATAGGCTATAGAAAACCAAAGGAATAAGTAACACAATAAAATGCACTCAAGAGAAGAGGTTTTTTTGGCCATTGTTGATCAATGTGCCCACTTATTCTAGTCAGTACGATGTACGACAGGAGCTTCCATGTTGTGGAGAGGCTGGTGATTGGATGGGATTGTTTCATCCCTTGGTTGGACATTCAGAGTGGGTCACATCCCTCAGCAGCTGGTTCATTTGTGTCTATTCTCATACACATTTATCAAAGTCGTTACCTGCAGCCATGGCATCCACTCACAGATGAACTGTGGTGGTAATTCCTGGTCCAGAAAGTTTAAAAGAAATGTTCTGAAACCAGTTGCATATAGTGGGCACAGTACATCCGTTGGGTAAACAAGCCAGTAAGTGAAAACACCTGTTCTGCTTGTACAGGTAGATCCAATCAAACAAACAAACAAACAAAACACACAGCAGGACTTTTGCTTTATGACACCCAGATTTCCCCCTCTGCAAATTACAACATTTTTGTCTTGACTGATGGCCACAAACCCTTTCACATCTTTGCTTCGCACCTGCAGTGTATGACCATATTTGAGCCATTCAGCAATAACTCAAGAATTATAAAAAAGAAATTGATTGATGTTTTTAACTTTTTTTAACCAAATAAACCCCACACTGTCCACTGTGTAGGACAGACTCCTGCAGTCCTGTCCAGCCAAAGAAGGCAATTTAAGCTAATTATCCCAGGCAGTTGTTATTATCAAAAGTTGTGGTAGCATAGCTTGGTGAATACAGCACAATCCTACATGTTTACTGAAAATAAGGGCCAAGTGTGTGCCTGACAAGCTTCTCCCCTGGCAGGTAGAGGTAATTATTAAAACACCAGTTGCTACACATGCTACCACAGACAAAGGAAACAAATTTAAGTGTCTTGTTTTATGAGATTAACCAGAGTAGCTGTTTAAGCATGCTTTGCTTTAAAAGCAGCTTAGGAACACAAAAAGGGCCTTTTGCGCCCATTCTCAACGACAGATCTTTACTCGGGAACAAGAAAACCGATGTAAAGTTGTATTTCTGTTTCATTATCTACCATGGAAATAGGCCATTGCATTAGTTTGATGATAAAGCCTTTCTTATGCTTTGTGAAGACGATACCAGGGGTCCTGACAAATTGTGCGAATAACAGACAGCTATGAGATTGCAATCATCAAGATTTTAAGACTTCTAAACATCAAACACGTTTGATACATGGAGTTTTAGATCTGGGTTAGAACATTGTGAAAGTTGTGTAGTCTGAGATTAGCAGAGGGTGAGCTTGGTTCCAGAAGAATATACTCAAAGGCAAGATTATCCTGCTACAAAAACCTATACACATGTTAGATAACATTCTGAGGGACTTTATATAAAAATAGACTTGCTGTTTTAAGCTCTAAAGCAGAAGAACATGCACAAATAAATCCAGAGCAGCAGTGATATAAACCACAAGACTGATGACAAACAGCATACAGTGCAAACACTAATACAAATTACCTTATTGTTTTCCTCATCTTCAATCACCCCCTCGCATCCTTGCTCACCCCGTCATACATACAACTCCTGACTCATCAGACACTATTGTCATGCACCCCCATCGGCAGGCACAAGGCTAAATTATTGGTTCCTTTTTAATAAGGCTATGGATTGTTTGAGGAATGGCACCAGCGCTGCTGTTGATTATATCGAAAGCCTGTTGTTTTATATCCTGCGAATGTCAGATTTCTGCTATTTACATCCCTCAACCTCTACATGCCAGTGAATGGTTATTGATTTTGCAAAAGATGGATGGTGGAGGGTGGTGTCAAATTAAAAACAAAAAGACAAAAAGGCAAGAGGTGGAGGTGACTTGAGGGGAATATGGAAGAAATGGACACAAAGACTAAATATGTAGGTAGAAATAACAGGAATATAACTTGGCAAACTTCCATCAGTCTTCAAGGGAGTTGATTACCTTGAAATTCAAGCAGTTATAGCAACAAAGTGGATCTTGGGTGATTGTTAAAAGAACATGACTGCAAGGTTTTTGCTGCCTCAGTTGGACGTCCATCTTGGCTGACTCTGTAAACAAAATATTATTCCATATTTCTGTCCTGGCACAGTTTTTTTCTTTTTTTTCCTTCAAGCAGCATTTTACAAACTGGGATTGACTTCAAGACTGTTTGATGCTGTTGCCATGTCTCCATTGAATCTTGACGCCTACGGCTACAATCCATGGTCAAGAGCCAGACTGCAGCTCTGACTGTTCCACGCTTTCATCTTCCTCTTTTTAAGAGAAAAGGTGCCCTTCTCAGACACCCTGCATTGCATTGCAAATGTTAAAACATCCCAGGATTTTGTTTTCATTTATTTATTCCTATAAAGTACAAAAGTTTTATTTTTAGTGAACTGTTTGTTTTGTGTTGTTGTTCTTTGAATTTTTATATTTAGATTCTGGTTTTACTTAATTTGCTTGCATATCTTGATTTCTTTTCACATTATTTATCTTTTACACAAAAAAGCTTTGCAAAACACTCTGTATATTGTCACAAAGTTCCACTAAAACAATATCAAGGCACTCATGCGGAAACTAAAGCAACTAAAGTGTTGACTAACTGATAAATGTTAGGGCTTTAAAGAGCAAAAAGCAAGAAGCTTTGTATGATAGCTTTTCCTTGTTATCTCTGGAAAATGGTCTCTCATGACTTTTTCCTGTTTTACCTTGTTTTTTGTAGCCTTTTTCAGCATCCCCCAGCATTCCAGTCCTTCCCCCCATCCAAACACAATTCCATGAAACATGGCCTCCTTCAATTCATATAACATGGAATATTATTTCAGTCTGATGATTAGTTATGTGAACTGATGGAATCCACTGCAGAGAATGTGAGTAAATCAGAAACAGCCACACTATAACAAAAGCTATTTCAATGTTTAATCAGATCTGTGTTGCTTCTGTCACTATATAAAAGCTTATTGTGACAAACCGGACTTAGTGTATATGTTTTTATATTAAAAGACAAAATATAGGAGTGCATCAGTTAACCTATCCACCAAGTGTAAAAATATGAAAGGCAGAAACACATCTAGAAATATGATGTTAACCATCTATTAGTTTAATCTATAACTTGGAGTTTGCAGCTGACTGGTGTGCCATATGCTGCAATCAAAGATGCTTCATCATTTACTCGAGCTCAACATCTATTACACTTGACATGGGTTTGACATTGTACTTTGCAAGTGCTGTTGTTGGCTATCAATGATGTGGACAGAACTACACATGAATCAAGGCTGTATAGACTCACTTCAGCTTAGTGGCATTTAGATAAACTGGAATCGGCACACTTTGATCACACTTATTTGCCGACACATTTAAGTGGTGAGGACATGTACAAAAGACTTAGCTTGTTTGATTAGCATTAAGTTGGTAAATGAGTTAGCTATGATAGCAAATGCTGATGGGTAAATAAAGTTTTGAATGTGTTAGGATACAATCACTAATTACCCAGATAGTTATTTTTTTTCTATGCTTTCTTGGATTTTAGTTTTGAATTAATGGTTTATTTTACCTATTAGTTAGAATTAACACAAATCTTTAGCTAACTTTAGCTAGTGTTGCACCTTAGAGGAGTTGTATAGGAGCATGACTGGTTGTTTTAGGCAAAAACGTCACATCTTCCAGATCAAGTAAGTTAGACTTGGACTTAACTTTAATAGGAAAAGCTGCATTAAGAAGTGTCTTCAAGGTTATATTTAATTATAGTAAAGCTATTATATTAGAGTCTTTAAGTAAAAATGGGTGAAAAAGAAAATTTGAGATGTGTAGTAGAATGAGTAAAAAAGAGCAAATGAAAAGGCAGATCTTGATGAAAAACAACAACAAAAGAAAAACTAGTCATATGATGTTAAATGTTGGGGAAAAAATGTAGATTGAAAGAATAAGACTAACAAAAGATTACAGGAGCAGGAATAAAGTGGTGGAACAGCAGAGAGAGAAAAGGCAGCTGATGATCGAATACAGTGAAAAGAAATTTGACCAAGAGTATTTGACCAAACAAAATTGAGAACACGTGCAAACACACCTTTACACAAGTATGGTGTACATCATCATTCTGATATTGAAACACAGAAACCTCACAGCATAAATGTCCTTCCTTCATAATGATTTCTCCCATATGGTTTCTACTAATATTCTGCTTTGAGCTAACACACTGGAACTGACTCTCACATACACAAACACACACGCACACACACCCTTGCATATTCTTCACAAAGTGTGCACGTGTGCTGATCACAGGCAGTCTTTCTGTGCTACATTAACTACAAACTTCATTTCCTCACAATGAGAAGCCACCGGCTGAAAATTGGCTAGGACGAGTCATTAAACCTGTCTCTGACACACACTCATACACACACATTGGTGTAGCCGGTGATATTCCAGCACCTGCCGAGAAATGATTTTCTCTTTGATGGAGCAGCTTTTTTTGTGTTTAAATGTGTGTCCATTGTGAGTTTTTAAGCAAAGTTTAGGATGTGTTTTGGGTATGTTGGGGGGCATACATGGACTTTAAAGTGATCAGGTGAGAAAGAGAGAAAACATGAGAGCAAAGGGAAAAATATTCCAGATGAAGGGATAATGAATAACAAAGGTTGATAGATGGATGGGAAATAATGATGAGCCAAAAACTCTGCGTTCCTATGAATGGTGTTTCATGCCACAGTATTTAAATGGCACTCATTCCCCCCTATCCCTTACTCCTGGAATCTTAGCTGATACTTTCTCTGTTAACTAAACGTGGGGTAGACGTACTGTGAGCAAGTCATACATGCACACATTCCCAGGATTCATTTGGCACATAAATTGCTTGCATTGATGAGGCCTTTTCTCCCCATTACACCGTAATGACAAAGTATGAGTAACACTCATACAGTTTGGTAAAACTGTTCTTTCAGGAATGTGATCAGCATGTTGAGCTTTTCAGTTTTGCATAGTCCATGTGAGCCATGCTGCCCCTCGTGGTGACCTCAAGTATTAAACATTTTGACTATATCAATGTTTCGTTGTTTGCAGCAAACACTGTATGCCACCCAATAAACCATGTGAAGATTCTGGTTCTTTAATTACAGATAAGTTTCTTTATTTCTGTACAGGCTAACACAGCTAGCACCACGTTGCCTCTTAGATCATCACCGACACCACCGTAGAACTACAAACAGGCATAAAATAAAACAATGAATTTGGATACCTGCGGTTTGTGAGATAACAAATAAAATAAATATAACAAATTAAGTTCTACTGACCACTTTGACTGCTTACAGCTCCAAATGGGAGGATTAACTTCATCTTCATCAACATCACTTTCTTGTCTTCTGACTGAAGCCGTATAAAGTTTTTTAGATTAAAACAGGAAGTAACAAAAATTTGATACCATGCCATATCAAAATAAAAGAGCACAACCCCTAGCGGCCAGATCGGGAATGGATCAGGGACATTTTATTAAATATATTAACGGCTTTTACACACTGTATTTGTACAGATATAGTGGAACACTGAGACCATATATGCCAGTTGTTTTTGGTTTGTTTGTTTGCTTTAAAGATGTCTGATGTATTTTTCTTCATCACTAATAATTCCAGTAGTATGCCCAGTCAAGCATCACCTGTTTTGAGCAGGTGGAGATGAGGGCTTATTAGAAATAATGTAGTTTTTAAAAGTTTCCCACTTTGCCAATTTAAAAAAACACCATTTTAAAGAAGCTGCAGCAACCCATGCCTCAGGTTTTGACCTGTAAGATCATTCATTTATGAGCTTAGTCATAAATGAATGATCTGAGCATAAACTAAACTACTAAAAACATGAATTGCACTGTTTCACTTATGCTTGTTAAAAGTCCACAAGAGGTCACACCGGCCCTTTATGTGCAATTGAAAATGTATTAAAAAAAGCTGAGAAATATAAATTTGAGCACCATAACTAAGTCACTCAAATGTTTCCATTTTATTAACCAAGGGCAGCCTGATAAGTAAAACTGTATCCGACAGGAGTTTAATTTGCAGTATGAGTCATTTTGTAAAAGCGGGAGATTTTTTTTCTTTTTGAACGGTTTCATTTTGGGATGAAACTCTTCATTTCATTTAGAGTAAGCTTATATGAAAGCTGAGGCCATAAGCTGCATGGCTGCCTTGTCAGCATCACCTCAGAGCTCCTTTGACTTCTGAGAAGCAGATGATGATGATGATTATTGTGATGGTTGAAATAGTGATGAGGAGGATGAAGACTGCTGTGCCCAGTAATAACCATCCACCACTGATGTGGTCCATCTTTTGGGATGTTTGAAGCTGGCCATGTGGGAGTGTGTGAGCTGAGAAACTGGTTGTGTGTAAGTGGTGTGTGACGGCAGGATGGATGGTGCTCTCTCTTAGATGGAATTGCAGCTCAGTGCGGAGGAGTTTCATAGCGTACATTTTCTTTGACTTAGGAAGATTCTGTATTTCTTGTGTGTTGTGACTGTAAAGCAATGTGTGCCTGTTTGCAACACTCTTTGCAGTAGATGGTGTGTTTGTTGTGTTCAAAGTGTAATTATTTTCATTCCAGTTGTATTATCAGTTTTATTCCAGTAACAAAATTGAAAGAAGACTGCCAGTTAAAGAAAAAAAGTTTTTTTCTTGTATCCTTATTTGCTCATTTATTTGATATGAACCAAAAAGATTGATACAAAGAACAGTTTCCTTGCAAAAAAAAGATTTTTGTACCTTTGTTCCTTTGCCATATAACTTGCATGATATAAATCCTTGAACTTGGATATGCACATGCCATCAACAGAGAGAGAAAAAAAAACTACATGATGGGATATGTGGTCCCTCATTGCATTGAGGGTGTTGGTTGATGCCATTTTGTGTGCACTTAGATGCATTGTTAGTTCCTCGTATTGCTATTATTTTGTCTAGGTTGTGTAGCAGAACATAGTTTCTGTTTTTTTTAAATTACAGGTGTACAAAGTTGTTCCTCGAGGGCCGCTGTCTTAAAGATTTTTTATGTATTCCTGCTCCAACACACCTGGCTTCCATTAAATGAACACAAAAGCCAATCAGGTTTAGCAGGATGACGGATTAACTTGAGTCAGCTGTGTTGGACCAAGGATACATGGGTAATCTGCAGGATTGTGGCCCTCGGGGACCGACTTTGGACACCCCTGTTTTAAATGATGTGTCCACCACACAAAGATTTATTTTTGGTGTTCCACAGAATTGTAAATTGTGATTTTTTTTTCTTAGTTTGTTTTATATTTGTTTTTGATGATGCAGTTGAGAAACAGGATATCCCACTCAGTTTTTATGCTGATGACACAATGTTTATCAATTAAAATGCAGAATGAATCTGCAGGATTCTGCCTGATACGAAAAGATAACCTCAAATTGAATTTGTAAGACTAAAACTAAGTCATTGTTCATGTCTTCAAAAACCTCAAGTTTGTATATAATCATATTTGACTTTACCTTAGATATCAGCCCTACACTGTGAAGTGATTCTGGGACATATTTAATTGGTTTCTAAAGTGACCTTCTATCATCTCCATATCTATCGCATCAATTAAATCAAATTAAGAGTGCTGTTTCCAAACATTTAAAAAAACAGGTTCACATACTTATTATACTGTATTTAAAATATGCCAGGCAATAGTGTTCAACACATGTAACAGTGAAGAACCCACATAACATCCCTCTAGCTCCTAAAGGTCGTGTATGATTTCACATTACTTGTACTGATGTGCATTTCACTGATTTTCTACTTCTAACTGAAACACCATCAGATGCGCTACTAACAAAACCCTTAGAAATCCACAATGAGCGTTAGCATATCACATTTAGATCCCCTTAAGATTGCCATTGTCTAAGAGTTAGACTGAACTGTGAGTGGACATATGACTCTGATCACAGATTGCTTCAAATTTTTTCACCCATTATTTAATAGGTAAAGCTTTAGATGTAATTTTAGGAGCATCACTGTATTTCTAAAAAAAACAAATCCACTTCTGTAATGTGTATGTGCTGAAATCCACCACTATCGAGTGAATAGAACTGCGACCTTGTGACAGAGCTCTGATCCCACTGTGGTTTACTTATGTCACGTACATATTGGTCCACTGACCCCTTGCTGCTGCCTCGCCACCCACTCACTCAGCTTCTACAGCTCCAAAACCAGAGGTTACCACTTCTTCTGCAGACTGAATGCATGTGTTCTTGTGGTTCATAAACGGAATTTTTTAATGCAAATGGAAAATGAAAAGGAATGAATGTTGACGAAAAATATATACATTGCTTTAAAACCACATCTATTTTCCAATATTTTTCACCACGTCTCTTTATTCTTGCAGTAGCCTGAATGTCAACATTAGTTTGAGGGATTTACAGGTAAAATGTGTACCTGTTATCAAATGCAAAAGCAGAGAGAGGGGGATAAGAGAACCGATGGACAAATGTGAGTCTAAAGCTGTGACAGTAGGACAAAGAGAGAATGAAACTCCAAAACAACACGGTACTGTTGAGCATAAGAAATGAAGTAAGAGGATGTGACAAGAAGCTCAACTCAGTGTGTCAGCTGGAGGAAGAGGTAATTGCTTTTGCTCCAACTTCATGGGCAAATCGGCATACTTGTCTGAATGTGCCTGCTCTGCATCAATCACTGCAAATCTCTAAAAATACAATTAAGGCTCCCTCATTTTTACTGATACCAAACTTGTCCCCTCTCCACTTGTATCGATGTGTGGTCTGTTTCTTTCCATGTCTCCCTTCCGTCTTTTTCATCTGTCCGATTGCCTATATGACCCTTTTCTCTTCTGATATCCTTCTCTGTCTCGGCTCACTTTTCTTGCTATCTCACTTTCACTGCTGATAGATGCCTCTGTCATCTTAAGTGTTCAACACCACCTGTATTTACCCGACAAGGAGTTTTTGCAACCGTGTGAAGGATGATTGTGTCTGAAAGGAGCACAAGTAGAGTGACATTGTGGGAACTTAACTGGACCCCATGAGGAGGAGTTGATAGTATGGCTGACAAATTGTGTGACTTTGATAAGGTAGCCTCCAGATTGCATAATGTTTTCTACTAACACAACCTATTAGTGTTGTATATCTGTGAAATGTTCTTTGACTTGAAGGTTTTGTTCTTAAATTTAACTTCTGCTGCATGTTTTAAGTGTTTGCTGGATGTAGCAGCTCATCAAAAACGCTCACATGAATCTTTTTGTTATAATGTGCTTTGAGACTTGACACAGTTTAGTCTCCACATGTAAAGCATTTTCCAACAGTTGTAGCAACTTAGAAGAAAACAAGATGTGATAGAGACAATTCACTCATCTACCACCTTAAAACATTAGTTGTCTATGACTTCTTCCTCATCCTGTCAGATTTCAGCTTTTATATATATTATATATCAGATTTATATGATAGTCCAAGTTCATTTCTCTGAAAAGTTGAGGTTTGGTGGAGTTTTCTTGACATTTTCATTAGCACCATTACCTAACCAGTGGTCCAGCCATCTCACAATGTCCATAATGACAAAGGGTTGACTTTTCACATGTTCGTTTTATTCCCATCCACTGTCGATCCGTTGACTAGACCATAGACTAGTAGTCCAACTGCAACATCATAAAGGTAGATTCAATAATAGTTTACAATGGAGCAAATAAACACCCCAGAACTCTGTAGACTAACATCCAGATGAGACTCAATTTGTCCCACCATGACTGGCTAGTAGTTTTGAATTCATGGGAATTTCTCTACAAATTTATCTTTACAGTTTTCTGTGTCTGTAACAAACACAGCAGCAAGGTCAACTGCAGAAAATCAACTATGCAAAAGTTGTTTTTGTCTTAATATTTTTGTTACGACCCGGCTCGCAGGGGAAAAGGACGCAACATAAAAATAAAGATGTGCCAGATGGAAGATGGAGTAAAGGGTTTTTTTATTGTCTTAAAAAGACAATTGACAAAAGAAAACAAGGTGGAAGGGCAGGTGGTGCTGCTTAAAACAAAAACAAACAAACAGGCCAAAATAAAACTCAAAACCACAGAAACAGCACCCTTAACTAATACCAAACAATCACTAAATCTAAGCCCAATCTCAACACCAAAACACACATTCACAAGCCTTAACAGGCATCAAAATTCTCAAATCAGTGACAAAGTGGGCCAACTGTCTCCACCAACACAGTTGCCACTGAATGAAGGTGCTGCAGCTCCTTTTGTACTGTGGGTTGATGTGGTGTGCTGCCATTGGTCCGGAAAACAGCAAATGAGGGCAGATGAAGGTATGATGAGGTGGAGCCAGTCCCAGTCAGGTGCAAGTGGTTTCCATGCTGAGTGAGGGAATCGAGCAGATAAATTGATGGCAGCCATAACACTCCCCCCCTAAAGTTACAAAACATTGTTTTGTAAAAATAAAAACGTACACAGAAGGAAAAATAAAACTACTCACCACCTGGACAGTACATCGGCAAAGACTTACTGGTTGGTTGTGTTGAGTTTTGAAGCCAGGACTAACACAACCTACTGCAAAAGCCATTGGTTGTGGCGGTTGGTCATGCATGCTGGGCTGAACCATTAAGTTTTTGTATTTACTGGCCTAGGTGAGCTCCAGGGAACAACACAGGGGGTAGCAAGACTATGCTCCAAAAATAAAGCGCACGTTTTACAGTTTTGGGGTGGTATGGGCTGTGTCATCACAACCTCACAGATGCTACATGTTGGGAAATCACGGACACGAACCATAGGTTTAGAAGCAGAAAGTTTTACCTTGGTGGCATGGAAATGATTGGCAGCGTGACAAATTGGCCTGGCAACAGTCTGCATTTTCTGTGAGGCTACAAGAGACTGTTCTGCCAGGGTGTAAGAACAAGGAACCACACAAGCAGCATACTGCTTGCGGTTCTGAGACGAAGGTTGTGGTGCCTTTTTGGTCTTTCGGCCACCAAATCTGTTTGAACTCGGAACTAAACCACCAGCAATATCATTACCCATTACCATGGTGATGTCTTTTATGGGTAAATACGGACAGACTGCAACAGGGTAGAACCCAGTTATCAGATCGGATTTTATGTGAATGTTATGGGCAGGTCTGTGAATCTCTTTCATTCCTACACCACGCAAAAC
>JBAMHV010000026.1:5978320-5998895 GCA_037177535.1 Pseudomugil gertrudae | reverse complement strand
TGTCTGGAAGCACCATCTCAGAGCATCCTCAGCATCGTTAGACCAGGTTTTAACAGTCTCTCCAATGATAGGCTGTCGCTGAACGATGAGACCTCTCTGGTAGAGCAGCTGACAAAAGCTAGCAGTTCCATGTCTCCCATTGCAGATCCTCTCCCCAACAGCGACACATCTAGGATGATACTAACGCTGGCCAACCAGCACTCTAACTCCACCTCCCCCCAGGTCTCCACCGAGCCGTTCACTGTGGTCTGCACGGACCGTCTTGGAGCCGTGTACAGACGCATTACAGTCTGGGATGTGTTCATGTAGCAATGTCTCGGTGAAGCACATAAAACTGCACTCTCTGTATTCTTTCTGAGACCCGGTTAGCACCTGAAGCTCATCAGTTTTGTTAGCTAGCGATCACACATTAGCATCACAACAGTTGAAAGAAACGGTTTAAATCTCCATCTTTTTTTCTCTCTGCTTCACTCCTGTCCTGTATTTTCATCTCTTTCTTTTCAACTCTGTTGGGAGTGTGCTATTTCAGTGATGATCTTGATTTGGAGAGCATTATCAGTAAATCCTGGTGGTAAACAAGTCTTATTGCCATGGAGACTCTAATAACAAGACTTGAAATAGCAGAAAAAAACATATGCAAAGAGACTCTTGTGTAGCATAACTTCTGCCAGCACAAAAAGTCTTCTTGAATGACCCAAACTGACAGCTGACATCTTAAAAAAGACACATATATTACAAAAGTCACGAAACATCACGACAGTTAACACAGAGCTACTACTGTATGCTACCACTTAGCGGCACATTCCAGAATAGAATGGTGCATTAATCATTATTACGTGGTACCAATGAGTGAAAATCAGACATATGTCAGCAGTGGGCTTTTAAGCTGCTGCCATCAAACAAAAATGTAAGAACAAATAAGATCTTTAAACATCTGTTTTATCACAACCTCATTGCATTGCATATGGCTGTTTTTACACCAAACATCTTTCAGCTTGCCCTTACAATATTTCTTTGACCTCAAAATGACTTCCACTAAGGAAGTAGAATTTTTTTCCACAAAAAATAAAAATGAGTAACTTTTCTGAGCTATACCCAGGAGAACAGAGAAATGCCTTGAAATCCTTCCCAAAATATGTGAATGATGTGTCTGACACATTTTTTTTCAGTCATGAGCTTGCTACTTTTACATTTGCATTGAAGGCAGCTCATTAAACTACATTTCTTTTTTTTTTGGTGTGGGGGGGGGGAAAAATGAGTTCAACATCTTATTCATTTCAGGAGAAAATCATGGGGGTATTTATTGTGGTTCTTGGCCTGGGTGACACGGCACAATGCAGTGCAATGGAGCTGCTGATAAGAGTCACTAATAAGAATTGCATAGAGAGAGTCTGCAGGCAGACGAGCAACAGTCAGAATGCAAAATGTTGTTGTCATCCCAGCAAACCATACTAGTCCCGTGGGTGTCTAGCTGCTTTGCGTCACTCTGTGTTTCTGTAAGTGTGCATGTTTATGCACATCCATCATTGGGGTTGTGATTTGTTCTAAATTCACTCTTTCGCTGTTGCATGTGCCATAAGGCACTTCCCTCCTTCCCCTCCATCTCCCCTCGCCTCCTGCTGTTTAATGAAGTGAGGTGCAGCCTAATTACTGGGCCAGCACTATTAAATGAATAGCATAAACAGTCCCATTAGACTCGGCATCATTAGGGAAACAATTAGGCATCTGTGGGATTGTTAAGTGAATGTGAAGGGGGTGGAGGAAGTCAGTGGTTACCATAGGAACTTTAACGGTAATCCTGTTGGTCATAAGAAAAGAGATTCCATCAGGATCTTAACAGTGAAGAAGGTATTACACTGAGACGATGACTTGTTCATTGGTGAATTACTCTTCTGCTAAACAAACATAAGCTTTGATGTATCTACTATTTTTGAGCCGTGAGATAAAATTTTCTTTGTTTTCTGTAGAAAAAACTTTCTATAAAAAAACTTTTAGATCTTTTATGAAAGCCAGAAATCGTTGTTTGAATGATGACAGTTGCCTCCCTTTTGTCTTTTCCTTTTGTCAGTCTGGAGTTTTGAACATCAGGCTAAACTTACAGTCTAATGGTTCAACCAGAGTTCATCATTGCCATGTACGCGTTTAGTCAACACGTATTTCGTAGAAGATAGACTCGCCCTCTGAGCTGCAGGCTGGCAGAGAATGGTGAAGGAACGCAGCTTAAGGAGGTACAAGCAAAATATATGTACAAATGGAGTGTGGAGGGTGGGTGGAAGGGATTTGGGATGGGAAGAAAAGAAGAAGGAAGGAGCCAGAGGAGAACTAGGGGCATGCCACTTTTTCAGCAGGCAAAAACAGCTGCTGTGCTAAAATGACAATTTTCAGCTACAGTGCCATAGGGGCGTGCATATATCAGCATGAAGGGAGAAGGGTGAGGGTTTGCTGAGATGAAGGATGGATGGAATAAAAGACAAGAAGGCGTGGTGATTTCCCCCCACTGAGAGGCTGACAGTTAGATGGACGATACAGCCTCTTCTGCTTGACTCTGTGCCATGTCTCTGACTGCCCCTTATCCCCCGCCTCTCATAGTGTTTGTTTTATCCAGCTTAAAAGATCAGATGGGTGGGGCTTAACCTGGTATGCTACCCTAAATCTTTCCAAAATATTCCCTTCTTGTGGGAGGATACATTTTTATTTAAATAGTGCAGCTTTAATATGGGATTTTTGTGCCCACATGGTTGCAAATGAGCCAAAAAAATTGAGCTATGTGCTGTTTTGTTGCCCTTCTAAATAACATCAATATATACAAATATAAATGCATGTAAACTCTCTCATTAGAGTATTAGGAGCTCCTATAGTACCACTGTTTAAGCAATAACATGAATGAATTACAGGTATCATCTGACTGCCACCTGGCATACCCTTTGTCTCGTTTGCTAGCCAGTTCCACTGTCTGTCTATCACTCAAAATGACCCATTTTCCCCAAAGTGAAGCACAGGACAGTGCCAAGTGTCCTACTGCGGCCCACGACCAGCTAATTATGTCACCTAGGCTGAAGCACTCTTCATTAAAGCTGGATCAATCTGGCGGCCAACGCGGGGCATGGTGCCAGGGCTGCAGCTGAGAGCAGACCGTTCACAAAGCCTCAAAACGACATGTGTCACTTTGTGTTTTTTGAAGTCACAAAGTTCACCTCAGAGGACTGAATCTGTCACAAGTTAGCGACACAAACACACACAAGCTTTCACACGCACTCCTCGGCAATAAAGAGAGATGAATGACATGGTCACTGAGGTGTGTATTCTGTGTCGACATGCAGACGGAGACACTCTTTACCGAGCTTATCTCCTCCAAACACCGGCTGGGAGAGACAGAGAGAAAAGGCAGAGGCTGCACAGCTTCTTTATACCACCATTCTTTCCCAAACTCTAGTTTTTGAAAGTGAAATGGTGACATGATTTTATGAGTTCAGTTCAAGGCAGTCAGGACTTTTAGATTAAGATATGACACAGAATCGAAGTCTTACTGTATTTCAGCTTCAAATGAAAGTGCTCTGATTCTGCAGCTCAGGTTCATACAGCATGCTAAGCAAACCACTGATGTATGAACCCTGATGTGCTCACTGTGCATTTACTTGTTGGCATGCTGTGCACATGTCATGCTCGCGGAAATCTTGACAAGACATCTTGGGTTAATGCATGTTTACATGCTTTACTAACAGTACCTTGTAGGCTCCCCTCATGTAAATTGCTGAGATCAGTTCATCTTATCAAGTCCTTATTCAAACCTCGTCTGATCTCTCTTTTCTATGAGTAGCTCAGTGCCATTAATTTATTCCAAGCCCGTAGCTCTAGCAACACTTCTTTAACTCTATCTGCCCTTTAGCAAAATTTGCCCTTCTTCCAGATATGTATCATAAACTAATGATACTTAATTTCTGTTTCTTAAATCTGAGCATATGTATCATAGCCCAAACTTAAGACTTTAGGCACATTTTCTAAAAATAAAATCAAAGTGGTTTTAAGTTATTATCCATACTTGTTGATTTTTTTATTCCAGACCACTGTTTTTTTTATTTAAAGCCCCTAACACTGATGCATGAATCATACAGAAATGACCAGTGTTGTGTTTACATGTAACAAACAGGTGAGCAAAGAACAAGTTTTAAACTTTGTTTAAAAAGTAAAAAAAAAAAAAAAAAAAACAGTATTTTATACCCATTTCTTCAGCAAAAACAAAAAAAAACAACCTAAGATTATACTGTCTGACAGTTTCATCCATCCATCCATTTTCTTACCTGCTTTTTCAATTCAGGGTCGTGGGTAGCTGAAGCCTATCCCAGGAGCATTTTGGGCGAGAGGCAGGGTACACCGTGGACGGGTCACAAGTCCACCGCAGGTCTCACAGTTATAATAATATAGTAATGAACCAAAATTATGACTCATTGGAAGTGACTTGCCAAAAAACTACAAATATCTCAGCATGTTGAACCTAAAAAAAGGTAGATATAATCAGTGAAGGATGAAGGATGGTGTGAAAGGGACTCCATGAATGGGTAGCTGCCAACAAGCCTTTTTTAAGGAAATGGATTGAGGAGAAATGAGTGAGACACGCCAAAAGACTCAAGGAATGGGTTTCCAAACCAGTCTATTATGCTTCCTATTGATATAATGATGACATATCCATGTCTGAAGATGGACAATGCTTGGAAACTAAAACCTAGATCATCCCAATATTCAAGTCTCTTTCGTCCTATTTAAGGTGGAAAAATGAAAGCACCACTAATGTAACATCAGCAACCTCATGAACTTGGCTTTATTACTACATTTTCTATCTGGTCAAAAGTCACTTCACATTTGGAATTTTTCTTTTCCTTGATGTGAAAATTCCCCCCAGACTACACTTGATGACAGTCTGAACCCACTTCTGTAGCTTTGAGCTGGTGCTGCTCTGCTTTTGTCGGCAACTAAGCACTCTTCCCTCAAAGTGAGAGATGCTATTTACATGGAGAGAAGAAAGGTAGAGGACAAGGCCACTGAAAAGGTCAAGTGCTGCTTTCTTTTATTCCCTGTTGCTGCTCCGTATAGATGTTCCACGCCATTCTGCACCTTGAATGCACAATGGCTGCCACAGAGCCCCTTCACCACACAATGACACAATGATCCTGGTGACAGTTAGAGAGGTGAACCAGCATAAGTCGGTCAGACCGTACAGTTTCTTTGGACTCTGAACCAGCTAAGGAACTAGTAAATGTTGGCGCCCCCCCACCCCCCTCCCCAAGACCGTGTTTGCATAATTACAGCGTCTAACACCGGGAAAATTAGCACCCTGCATGTGCCAGCCAGCTCCCAGTAAGACCACAGTGGTACGTCCTTGTTCTAGCATGCAGCTTGTTAATTATGGGGTAATTAAGATGTCATAATTCAAGAGATGAAAAATGTTATTATTTGTCCTTTTGTGTTGCTACTTTGATGTGTTGTAAAATAAAACTTAGACACATCCAGACATTGAAGAAGACAGTTTTTGTTGTCTTATGACATCGCTATAAGTACATTTGTTAGTTTATAAAAACGAGGAGAAATTCAGGCCACCACAAAAAAAGAGTATGCCCGGTAGCTAAACATAGACAGCTCTGTTATTTAACTCTTTGTATCTCTTAGATTGCTATAGATGAATGTAAGCTGGTCTTAGTGTTAAAGCAGCAACAGTAAAACACATCATATAAATTGTGGTGTGGACTGGATCTCGCTGTTATTTTATCTGTTTATTTGTTTATTTTTCTGCTTTGTGGCTGCAGATGTTCCACCAGTTCAAAGCATATGCAATCTTAAGGCATTACAGTACATGATTTCATGCAATTATCTATAATTCAATCACTAAAATCATATTATAATCCAGTAGGATTAAATAATTCCTATCCACATTAAATTACTTTATTATAACTGTATTCATGTCACCTTAAAAAGGTTTTTATATAGAAAACAATGGAATAATTAAATCTTGTCATGCATGCTGAAGGTGGAAACAACACACACACAGGAAGGGCAACCATCTGAGTTGAAAACTTGGGGCTGGAGATGATGGGAAAAGGGGTCAATAAGTACTATGCCCCTGAGTTGGTGCTTTTTGCTGACAAAGCAAAAGAGAAGCATCGGTTCATGACAGTAATAATGTCATATATTTATGCTTTAAGATTTAAGTGTCAAGAAAGAAGAGGTGGTCCTCCAACAGGCCTATAATAAGATACCTCAATTTATCTGCCTCACACTGAAACCGGGTATTACTTATTTTGTTAACAATACCTCAATCAGATGAAGCGTTCAGTCCTGGAGAGCCAAAATACTGCAGGTTTTTTATGTATATATAAATAAATAATAATCCAATAAATAGATTGTATATCAAGTTTTGCTGGTGTTGAGGCAAAAACTTCTCTGTCAAGAATGAGTCTGGTTGTAAAAGTGAAAATGATTATAAGTTTATTGAAACAAGGAAATAGTACAAAGTAAAGAAATTGCAATTCCTGAAAGTCTGTTCAGAGGTCTGTCAGGCAGAGCTCAGGAGAGAGTCTGACCATGAGCCTAGTGAAGGTCAGCGCCAGATTCACGATGTGAAACCATAAGCAATGATGACCGGTGAGGCTGACCCATCCAGGTCAGCTAAGAGGAAATCTGGTGGATATCAGTTGTTTAGCAAAGGGCAATCAGAGGAATGTGCAGCTCAGTCAAGGCCTTAACACAGAGAGTTGCTGATTCAAATACTAATCTCAGTGACATTATGCTGAATATGTCAAAAGATGAAACTCACATATGAAACTAATTAATATGAGAAGCGTATATATCACTGGACAACTAATCAAGTTAATTTAGATGTGTTAAAACAGGGAACTATTGAAAAACTGCAGGACTGCAGCTCAGGGTTAAACATGCCATCCCTTTAGGTGAAAGAGGGCAACCCTAGGAGCCATTATCAAATATAAAACAAGGGATGAATCCTGATCAAACATAAATCTACAATTCCTAATGGAGTTGCTGAAGCAGTCCAGAGGGCAATAGAGGAGTGACTTTCAGAGTAACCACATAGCTAATCAGTTTCTTTGAAGGTACCCATGTCTTAATCTTGTCTGAATCCAACTGAACCCTGATTAAATAAATTAATTAAAATTAAAAAGATGTCTTGAAGACAAAAACACTCATTTTACTATTTTATCACACTAGATTCATCCAGGCCTTTGTCCTTTGTAGAACTGACAACTTTTTGTTAGCCAAAAATACTAAGTGAAATAACAAGTAAAGAGATTTAAGATCTGTATAAACACCAATCAGAAGTCGTTTGTCTAATTTCCACTTTTAGGTTGCCAGTAATGATAATTGGCTCAATCATATCATTAAAAGAGATATCAGATTACCACAAATGTCATTGAAATGTAAGTTGTGAAATGTTTGAGTTAATAATCCTTCTACAGTAGCTATTTTTGAAAAGATGTGGCCCTTTTTTTAAGCCTTAATTGAAGTCTTTATTTTGCTTTCACACAGACACAAACAAACGCCAACATTAGCTGAATAGCAAATGTATTCATCCCTGAGGTCTTTTCTGTGAAAGTAGTTAGATGAAATTAGATTAATTAGATGAAACAGTATGCCATTGAAATCTTTGCATATTTAAGCTGTTTGGAACTTTAGTGTCTGGCAACAATGATGCAGAAAATGAATAAACAGGAAATACAGCAGAAGATGCATTGATCAAAATTTGTTGCATACCTTTTTAGAAAAATGTAAAGACTGTTAAAGGCTGCCACTTTAAGACCTCACTCCTGCCAGAGTTCCCAGCTCCTCAGTTTGGATGTTGGGGTATCATCTGCCCTTGGGGGAAGTGGTAGGTGGTATAGCTGAAACACTGTTCATTACTGGCTTCATGGTTGTCTTGCCCGCAGCACTGAAGAAACACTGTTTTACTCCAGAAAGAAGTGTGGAAAGGCCACAGCGAGAGCAAACACATTATCATGCAGCAAATATGGTATATGCATTCAACAACTGGCCCTGTATCCAGGAATGGAGTTGTGCTGTTCTTCTCGATGTGTGTGTGTGTGTGTGGTCATTTGCATGCCTGCTTTTTTGTGTCTGTTTGATCAAAGCAGACATAGTGCAGAGCAGAGGTCTCAGAGATGATATTAAATTAAAGTCTTGCTTCTTCCACAGCGTGGAGGGGGGAAAGTGATTACCGCTAAATTAAAAGGTACGACCATAAAAGCGTGCCACAGGCGAACCCTCACAATTCATCAAAATGATCCCACGGCGCGTCTTTTGCTTATCAAATTGTAAAATATTGTCCATGACATCACCGTAACAGAGGCGTAATTAATGCACTAAATCAATTCCGAATCACTCTGTGCAGAGTGGTCCTGCTGGGATCCCGTCATTATCGCCAATTATGGTGGCAGATGCATAGGGAAGAGAGGAAGAGTAAGGCTTCCACTCCCCCTCCTTTGTAATGGGGTCTGTTCATTTCTCTTTTGTCATTCACTGAGTGTCAAACAATGTAGCATTCCTCCATATTAACAGCTTTGATCTTACCACCAGTTGCAGGTTATTGTGTTAGTGGAAGATATTTTTAAATAAAGAAAATTACATTTTAAAGTAATCTTTCTGCAAAATCATCCTTTTCTCTCTATAAAGATTGATACTTTTCTTCCTATTTATTTCTCTTTTTCCCCTTTAAAGTCAGTAGACCAGGAAACTGTAACACTCCTGCTTTTACAGAAGTACTCGTACTGGTGATATTCACTAATTAAGTATCATTTTAATTAACATGGAAACACAACCACTTTATTTATTCAATGAATGATTATTTTATGTACGTTTTTAATAATATGATTATCAGATATTTGTTATTCACTTAGAGTTTTCATTTACTGTTAAACAATCCATTCTGGGTTTTGCCTTGTCTGAACTGTGTTTATTAATTAATTTGTGAGTGACAGAAGAAAAAATCGAATGCAGTTTTCCGGAGGAAGCTCAGGCATCTTTCGTCCTTGTAAAGATTTGGGAAACACAAACAGTACTGACAATAATTTCATGTTGCAGAGGGAGAAGTGAAACAGGCCCTCACTGCAAAACACAAATAAATAATGCAGTTTCTTTTGTCCCAGTCTTGTCTCGCACAACTTCCCATGAACCTTGTGAAATCCTCAGATCTCGACTGCTAACATATGAATACATATACTATGAAAACAGCCTACAAGGCTGAACAATTGTATGTCTGGTTGTGTTTGGAAACATTTTCAGATCATATGCCTTTCTTCAAGAGAGCACATCATTGCTGGAGGATATATTACTTATGCATATTGCATTTTTATGACATTTTCTGGATATTTTTTGACTTGTAATGATTTATGAGATCTATCCAATTGCATATTTCACAACACTTGAACTTCTTCACTTCTTCACAGTTCCGATATTCATAAAAATGGTGTGTTTGCATATAAAGCCTCACATTATGCACATACAAAACATTCTCCGTGTTAATAGTTTCACATTTTTGTTATTCGTACATGTTATGATGGGATGCAAATGTAGTGGGAAAGATCCAAAAGAGAAGAAGACGGTGTGAGTGGGGGATCAGACAGTACTGACAGACTGTAAAGTACTCTAGGAGAGGATTATGACTTTTCATGCCTACATTATCATTAACATTGCAAAGATAAGAACAAAGGCTTAATTTAAGATTTTAGAGTTTTAATTTTAACCTTAATATTCAGTTTATATCTTTATCTAAAATTTATATGCTTTGCCACTTATTGCCACCTATTATTTAACCACTGCTTAGGCTTCAAGGGAAAAAGTGGGTTGAATATTGGGTTACTATATTTGAGCAAGTTGTATTTTTCACAGCAGGTAGCACTTAAACAACCACTTAAGCACTAAGAAAATGAAAAATTGGCTCTTTCATAGCTTACTTTATCTAGTTATCTTCATGAGATTTTATGCAGCATTGAGCCGTGAACTGTAGCTGTTGGGTTTTAAAGGTATTCTCTGTGCAGTTTTAAAAGGCAAAGGAGTATCCTCCACCACGTCAGTTCTGTGACACCAGTGTCACCATTTAGCGTGCCCATTCTTCCCCTTTAGCCTCTTTGCAGATATTAAAAACGCATCTTAGCTGTGGTTTAATTCATGAGACTGTAAATTGTTTCTCCCAGTGCCTTTTTAATATCTTCCACTGTGGGAAAATAAACCCTGTCTTAGGCTACTGCAGCTACACAGAGAGGGAAGAACAAACACTCCAGGTGTAAGCATTTACTGTATTCTTTGTGGTAATGTCTATAAATGCATGGTTGAGTCATTTGCTGTGTTTTCTTTATGCTTTTTTTGAGTTAATCAGATTTAAGCTAATTGCAGATTAATAATGTTTGAGTTGTTTATATCTAAATGAGTTGGCCTAAACTGTCACTGGTTACTAGATATGATATATAGATTCTACTATTTCTACTATGACTACTACTAATCATAATACTACTAAAATAATAAGGTTCACAATGATAATAGCAATACCTCATAATAGAGGTGATGTAGACAGTCAAGACAGAATGACTGACAGATGATGCAATAAAGAATTACCATTTAAGGATTAAAAAATACTTCTCTAACAAGATAAAGTATAGAACCAAACAATTGCCAAACTACAACAATGGAAGAAAGCACAATCTATGAAACATCTCATTAGCATATTTTTTAAGCAAACATAAAATGTTCAAAAATTTTCCCGAAACCACTAAATATCTAAAAATATTACAAAAATTAACACATTAACCAAGAGACAGAAAAAAGCCCTAAACAGCTATATTTAAGAATTAACGTTTGAACCCTATGTATATGTGTGTGTGTGTGTGTTGCTGTTCCTGCCCATGACGTGTCACAGTGGGCTCAATGCAAATCTTACTGTGCAGTTGCTTCCTGAGGATTGACTGTCCTCAGTGCCAATGATTGGTCGCCTACGCTCCTGCCTGCCTGTGATTGGCTGAACCAGCTATAAACAATGCCATCAACCTTTATTCAGGGCAGCTGTGTTGGTCGGGACTTTGAGGTCACAGCTTGCCATTTACTTAGCGATTGCCTGTCTGTTGGAGATTGCTGTTTACTGTTGTGGTTCTTGGTTTTGGTTTGAGCTTAGTTGTTTGGTTCTTAGGAAAACTTTAAGTTTAAATGTTTGACCTTTTGTTTGGTGTATAATCTTTATTTTGAACTGTTTAAATTTGTTATTGTTCATCACCTAAACAGTGACCATCACCTAAACTAGGTGCGTGTTGTGTTTTGCCCAAAGATTTTGAATAAGCCTGCATTAAACATGTATTATTTTGGCTTCTTGTTGTAATGTTGCAACCCCTTCTCCCCCTGGACAACTTCCTGTGGGGTAACAGTTGCTTAGATATTTGACTATGACAATGTTTTTAAATAGATTTTTATGGGTACTTCTAGCCATGTCCATGCAGCATTGGGTGTGTCCCCCAGTTTTAAGCGAATGCTGACCACCTCTCCTTTCTACAAGCAAGGGTCATGAAGGGACTCCCAGACAGAGTGGCCCAAGATAACATCCAGTAGTATATTTAGTTACTTTATTGATTTGGATGTTTCTGTGAGGCGATGAACAGTCTGACAAGCTCTGAGGCTTATCTGTGCTAATAAAGATGTCAAAGAACGCAGCCAGATAAGCCACTTCTCCACATTGTCCCTGCCATTGGTCAGATGGACTATGCAATGGGATGACCATGTTTAAATCAACATTACATTTGACTGAATTTGCAGCAGTATGTGAAATATGTAATCATTACCATTAATTAGTGGTGGTTGAGTCTTCAGTCAGGATGGTAAGGTGGGTATCAGGGATTACTTCAGTCACTTACTGTAAAGTTTAAGGCACAACATTTTTATTCATTGATAATGATGACAAAATGGTCACTAAATCAAATATCTGTTTCCTCAGCATGCATCAATATGTAATGTTATCAGGTGACTAAATGAAAAACGCCAGACTGGCAGAGACGCTTTACTCAGACTTGTGACTTGGCATACTGAAATATTTACTTAACCATCACGTAATATTGTACAGACTAAAAAAAGCCTTTTTTGTACAGACAGGAAAAAAATGACCACCTACCATCCATCTATGCATTCCCTGCATGGCCCATTTCAATGAAGGGCTGCAGGTAGCTAGAGCCTATCCCAACAATCATTGGGCAACAGGCAAGGTACACTCTGGTCAGGCCCCCAGGTCATCTTTGGACTGTGGGAGGAAGCCCAGAGAAAATCCACACTAACACATGAGAACATGCAAACCCCACACAGAAAGGTCACTGTCTGAGCCAAGGCTCGAACCAGTGAACTTCTTGCTGTGAGGCTGTGGTGCTAACAAGCACACACTGAGCAGCCCTGGATCACATTCATTTTAACATAATTTTAAACACATTCAAATTTGAGCATTTATCACAAATTCTATGCAATTGCAATGACTATCAGAACTATCAGAAGATAATAGGATACTTTATAACAACTATGTATTACTATGTTTGCAATACTACCTTTTATTGGGCATTTTGTCCCTTAAGACGTCATTCTTTTGATTTGAAGTGGCTTTTTCATAGTGTGATTAAAGCACATTTCTGTTGATAATTACACTGAAGTGCAAACTGTTTCCTTGTTTGGACAAAATGTAGCAGCTTGTCGAACAACTGCCACACTTAAATCATTAGGTTAAATAATCCTGTATTCAGTGAAGTCAAAATATTAAACAAAAAAAAATCAGTCCTGAATATTTTGCAAGACACATTTCCTCACCACTCAAATACAACATATTGCAAATACATTTTTATCACACAAACATCAGCTTGCTGAAAGAATGATGCATCCATAATACTTTTAATGGGCTAATCAAGGGAAAAAAGGGGAAATCAGCTATTCTTTTCTAAGCATGAAATGTAAGCAATCTATGTAATCATTGCTGTAACTTGTAGCCTAAAATTAAATGCTTTCTACTCCACTCACATGCAGCAGGGTTTATATTAGCTGGATGTTGAACACAGATGTGGTGAAGGTTAAATTAGATCTGGCATGTAGGGTTGCACTGTGATAAGGAGATACGGAGAAAAATAAGCAGGCCTACTTTGTTAGTTGACATCCAAACACAGGCAGACTAAGGTGAAGCTCTAAACAAGATATAAAAAAGAAACTAATTTGCTTGTCATTAAAAGGCATTTTCCCACCACTGTGAAAGTAAATAGATTTTTTTTTAATAATTGCTGACTTGCTCAGGAATTTTTATATACCAGAAAGCCAAATCAATTTGAAAAATCTGCTTTAGCTGATATCAAACTGATTAATATGGTTTAACTACTGGAACTTTACATAATGCTTGTATGCATGCACAAAAAAACCTTCAATATGCAAATAAATACCAAACACAACATACACACATCACAAATCAGAGCACCCATTTCTAATTAGGCCACTTTGATTTGAGAGTAATGAGGTACTTCAGCTCTGAAACGTTGCATTCTTCTCCGTATGAGTTGGAGATGATGCTGAAATCATTTCCCACTGAGACAAAATGCTGGACCAATACCATTCCTCACAACAATATGCACATTTGCACACATGCTTTATAAAGAGACACGACAGATGAAATTTGACAGTCACGCAGCTGCTGGGTTACCTGCACTGATTAAATTTCAATTAGCAAATTTAAATATGTATGTTTTCTTCTTCATGTGTTTTATGTAAAGGAGTATTACTCAATGGCTACTGAGATATTGAAGCTTGCGTTTTGGAAACCATGCATTGTGAAACCCTTGGTAGTTTTTCTCAATATATTTTTAATTTAGCTTTTGACTTTGTTTCACCTTCAGTCTGCTGTGAATATTAATGAGAGCATTCTTTTATACTGAAGGTAAGAAAATACCCAGGTGGTTCCAGATTAAGCTTAATCTGGGACACCTTTTGCAATCATGGCACTGGTTTTGTAATAAAATGCATACATTTTGAGTCATCCAGATAATTCTAAACGGATGAACAGAGGGTTAGCTGTTTTATGTAATGCTGAGAACATTCAAAAAGACAATTTCAGGCTGAAATACTGGGTGTTTAGACTATCTCCTTACCACAGATTGTGCTTAAAATAACATTGATTTCCTATACTTCAAAGTGACCATTCAACAGGATGTCTTTTTATCATAACATATCATAGAGTTGAAGTACATAAATCAAACCAACTTTATTTTTTAAAGCTTGTTTCTAACACGTGGATTTGAAAGTGCTTTACAAAATATTTAGAAACACAAACATACACACACACACATACACAAAGAACTTGAAAATGGGAATATTAATAGCACTGAGAGTGGAATAAATAATATAAATGAATTTGCATTAATACATACATGAGAATAAAAAAAAACAAATGGTAAGAATCAAATACAACCTTTGTAAAAGAGAGGGGGTGGTAGCATTTCAAGCTCAAAGTGGCCTTTGAGCAGACACTAATAATAGGCCGTCATTCTAGGAATGAAAAGCTGAACTGGCTTTATATGGACAAATCAGTTAGGGCTTTGTAAGTTATAAGAAAAAGGGAAATCTGTAAAAAGAGTCTAAATAAGGTACATACGTGCTCTCTCTTGGTGTCAACTGTCAATACTTTGATAGATGTGTTTGGGATTTGTTGGATGATTTTAAGAGATGTTTGTGTATTAAGCTAAAACTGCAGTACGGTTGTTGATCCTAGATAACATTACTATGGGAAAAGGAGCTTCTGGTCTTAGAAATGTTGTGTGCTGATTAAAAAAATGTGGCTCTAGAAAGCCATTCGTTACATGGATTAAAAGATAAGTCAAAATCACCTCAAAGTTTTACTCGGAAAAACTGGGAACCACAGTAATACCACCTAAAGTAGGTATGTCATTGAGAATATACTTTATATGGTTCTCAAAACTAAACATAATAACCCGAGTCTTATCTGAATTCAGTGGCAGCTAGTCAGAGAGCATTTAGTTTTTATTGGCTCAAACAAGATTACAGCTTCAGTAGCTGATTAGTTTCTCCAGGTTTAATGGATAAATACAGTTGTATGTCATCAGCATAAAAATGGAAATTAAAGACACATTGCCCAACAACTTTGCTACACAGACACATAAATAAAGGGAATAAAGTTGGACTAAGACCAGAACCCTGAGGAAACAACAAACTTGGTTGTGTTTAGAACATGGGGTGTCCAAGCCTATCCATGGACATGTCGTAAACATTATTTTGAGTTGAGTGTGTTGGAGCAGGAATACATGGAAAACCTCTAGGTTTGTCACCCCCAATGACCAGAGCTGGATACCCCTGGTTTAGAGGGCACACAATGCACATGAACACTGGAATTTATCAGAGGGATACAACTTAAAGTAGTCTAAAGGAGTACCATTGATCTTAATGATATGTTCAGGCCTTTGTAACAGGAGGTTTTGGATGGTTAATTTTACTTTAAGTAATGCAATGTCAGTTCAGGGGCATAACCTAAACCCAGACTAAAGTATTTTAGAGGTAAAAATAAAAAAACAACTGTACTTTAAACTTTTTTAAAATGCATTTTTGGTTACTCTTATGTAAGATTTTACCTCAATTCCCTCTTTATTGTAGGTCAAAAAATATAACTTATGTGGAAAAAAGCAGTTTATATGCAGGATTAGATGTTTAGAATGAAGGTGTCGTGCAGAAAAATTGTGCCTTGTAGAGGAGGAAATGTGATTTATGTCACCAAAGGGCTCTTTTAACACAATCATTAACTGTAACTGTTTTTTTGTTTCAATACATTCACATCCTTCCAAACTGGGAATTCCTGCATTTTTTCTTCTTTCTCACTGACATAAATTTATTATCCAAGCCAAGTCTTGCTTTGTCTACCTATGGTTGCATCCTACCTCTGTAGCAGGTCCAATCATCAATCACTCGGAAGGGCCATTAAGCACCTTTCTTCTCCAGAAGAGTGAGCTGACATTGGGCCTCAGTGGCCACTCAGCTCCGCCTTCATTCTCACCTCCCCTGACTCATTGGACCCACCATGTTGTAGTTTACCTCCTCAATTTCAATCCATATCTAAGATAGCCATGAATAATGAGATACTTACATATGAGATGGAGGAACTGGAGATAACATGCTTCACGCTTTCTCTTCTGTTGCCACTGTCAAGTAAGAAAAAGCCCGCCTGTGGCTGATGTGCACTGGTTTTGTCACATAACTGCATTATGTAGCTTTCCCAAAGGCTACAGCATAATGTGATACACCGCACAACTATTGCTAGGATTCTACAACAGCCTTGCCTCATGAGTTATGTATTAGTGTTTGTACTGCAGCTCCAGGAACAGATACTGTATTGCACTTTCATTGTTTTACTTTTCCTGCTAATGTCCGGCAAACCTTCCCCTTTGGTGTTTTTAATTTCGGACTCAGGGTCTCAACTGTAAATGTGTCTTGACAACGGAGACGGCGCTCGTGAAACAGGCCCATATGAGATTGTCGGGCTGTCCGAGACAATAAATATCAATGCTGAAAGCCTATAGCACAGCAGCTGCTGGAGGCACACCCACCGATACTAACACACACATGCACACTCACAGCAGCACTGTGTCATCCCAAAGTCATTGTCAACACTAGCTGGCTGTGTTGAAACTAAATCACATCCGTGTCTGAGTATGAAAGATTATTTTTCCATGTTTATGGAAGCATCTTGGGTAGTTTTGATCCACAGCATAAACAATGTAAAAACACAAACTTATTTCTCTGCATTTAAAATCAGACTTTTTTTTAAATTAAACCGATATTGTTGATCACTTCCAGAAATTGTATTCAGAAGATTAATTTCTTTTCCCTTTTTTTAGTGTTCTCCTTTCTATCTTCATGAGGAGTAATGATACGACTGAGAGTGAGCTCATAACTGCTTAAAGACCAGCTTATTAAAGACCTGTAACTTTATTCAGGACAGTGCATTAGACAACTAAAAGCCTGTCCAATCAAAGTCTTTTGATAGACTTGACCAAAAAAAAAGAATAATTGACTCTTTTTCGCTAATGTGCTGGTGAAGAATGTAAAGTAGCATAAAAAAAACAGGATCCAAGCCACTCTGAACATGAAAAGTAGTGTGTGGGTTCAAATGCAGTTTCCTTTTGAAGTGAGGAAAAGCTCCACCTTCCACCTAATCTACACATTTTAATCACACTGCTGATCTCACTGGGCAATCTCAGGATACTATAAACAAAACGTAAGACGTGAGGCAAAAGTCCTTAAAGGAATGTTCTCCCGAACCTACCACAAATACCTGGAATTATCATTTCAAAAGCAATGCCCCTCATCTAAGAATGCCACCTTCTTCTTTCTTCGGGATTTCTCCAAACCTCAAATGTCTCTCGTCTCATACTTTGCAGCCAAACAAGGTGAAGAAGAGTACCCTTTTCTCAAAGAGCTCATTGAAGCAAAATGGTAAACAGGTCCACCCCCCCGCCCATTGACTTTGCTGTCGCGTGGAGGAGTCAGATTGCGGTGATGCTCCAGAAGGATCAAGCTGTGAAGAGTTGGCATTCTTGCCGTTGACATGCACCACTGCACTCTCCTTGAAAGGGCTCTATATGTATGGAAATGAGTAATAATCACTATAATATGTCTCCTATCTTGTGTTTTAAAATAAAGTCATAGTTTTTCACTGCATGATGCCTTCGTCTCCCTTTCCCTTCTCTTTTTCTAATCCAGTGTACCTTACCTTCTTGATTTCCTTTCTTTTATTTCTGCCTTTCATCCAGATGACAGGAACAGGTTTACTATTAATTATGCTTTAATTACATCTGCCTCTGTGCTCTACTTCCTTTCCCCTTACCAATGTATGCTCACATTGTTTTCTTCGAGCTGCACCTCCTAAGTTTAAACTTCTCTAGTTTCAATCACCACTTTATTTTTCTGCATCTCTATGTTTATACTTCTTTATTTTATGTGAAATACCTAATATTTGGAATCAGAAGAAGCTCCTGCTGTCCTTTAGCCTGTTGGATGCAGATTATAACCAAATTGTTTCATTATCTTAAATGAGCAAACTGGTGTTACATGAGTCCCTCATTAAATATTTATCTTAAGCCTGCAAATTGTGATTTATTTTTTAATGTATTAATTTTTCTTTTTAACTGTGCTAATGTTGGCCGTCTGTAGATAACTGAATTATACTCTTATCTCAAGGTATCAAACATTGTTTTCTTATGAGAACCTAAAATATCTCATTATTTTAAGCCAACACACCTGGAGAGTTTTCTTCGTCATGCTGATGTTTTTCCAAATCGGCTTAACCTGATGAAAGCGACGCCCTCTGAGGAAAAGTATGGACCAAATGAAACTTTTTTTTTCTTAAAAAATTATAGATGTTCGAAAATTAACCACATGATTAAAATATATCATGCAAGGAAGAGATGTCAGTTGGATGTACAAACAATTATATGAAACTGATGTTTATGGTTAGTGTGAATACATCTAAAAATGATAAATGTAAATATTTTTTAAATTGATAGAACAGTTAGAACTTTAATAAATACTTTGCTCTGTAAAACCCTGAAATGAAATCTGGCCATCTATTGAAAATTGATGAAAATGTGAAGCAGTTCAGTTTAAACTCATAATAATCTGTAAAATATTTTACATTTTATTTTAGCCGTGTTCATGCTCAGTAAGATTGAAATGAAAACAAAAGCTTTTATGCTAGG
Source organism: Pseudomugil gertrudae (assembly GCA_037177535.1). Taxonomy (NCBI): domain Eukaryota; kingdom Metazoa; phylum Chordata; class Actinopteri; order Atheriniformes; family Pseudomugilidae; genus Pseudomugil; species Pseudomugil gertrudae. The sequence goes on along the minus strand of JBAMHV010000026.1, from coordinate 5,980,137 downwards.
ACATGCAGCCACAGCAGGCTACAGGAAATTTATAGACCAACTCCTCATCCTAAAAATTTTACTCATAAATTCTAAAATTTGTTTTAATTAAAATTCAATGTGACCCCCATTGTAATGTTGAGAAAACACGTAGTACGTAGAGGCCACTTTTTTTTATTTTTTTTTTATTATTTTTTTTTAAACAGAAAAAACTCAATTAAATTAAATTGATTATAATCATATTTCATGTTTGTTTCAAATGCTAAATGCTCTGGAGCATACCTGGAATGTGCAAGAGTACAAAGGAAAATCTGTACTAATCGCGCATGTTCAGGTCAGTCCTACCCATTTACAAATGCCCTTAAATTATATTAGTTAATAAAATAATTGTTTAGAAATCAAATTGATATTATTTTGTCCTTGAGTATTAGCCACTTGTTACAAAGGACCCCTCAGAGACAGACAATGGATTCAAGGATTTATTTAAAAAAAAGATCTTTAATTTAAAAGATCAATGAGGCATATATCAGGAGAAATGCAATAGAGGATCCAATGGACAGGCAAGAGTCAGCACCAGGAAGAATCAGAATCAGGTTTATTGCCAAGTAATTGTCATTACCAGGAATTTTTGCCAGTGCCTACATAAATAACATATATAAATGTGAAACCTATGAAATATGAACACAAGCAAATGCTAAACAGATAACATAAAACTGAAAAAAATATTTAAAGAGTAATAAGAAAGAAAAATGTATATACATAAAATACAGTAATGTACAGTAATGTATTTACATGAAATGTGCAGGCAGTGTGGAAGTTAACTGACCAGTAAGGTGGAGTGTGTTAATATAACACCTGTGTGCTTTTCGTTAATGTAACGAAATGAGACTGTCATTTAGTCTTTAGCTGAATTCCAAAGTCTGATGGCAGAGGGGAAAAAACTGTTCTTATGGCGGGTTGTGGTCTTGATGGACAACAGCCTCCGACCAGAGGGGAGAGGTTCAACCAGATGGTGTTCAGGGTGGGAGGGGTCGGCTACTATCTTCCCTGCTCTCCTAAGGGTTTTGGAGGAGTAGAGTTATGGGAGAGAAGGGAGGCTGCAGCCAATCACCTTTTCTGCAGAGCGTATGATCCACTGCAGCCTGCACCGGTCCTTGGTTGTGGCAGCAGCGTGCCAGACGGTGATGGAGGAGGTGAGGATGAACTCCATGATGGCAATGTAGAAGTGCACCAGCATTGTTTGTGGTAGGGTGAACTTCTTCAGCTGCCTCAGGAAGTACATCCTCTGCTGAGCCTTTTTCATGAGGGAGGTGATGTTCAGCTCCCATCTGAGGTCCTGGGAGATGATGGTGCCCAGGTAGTGGAAAGACTCCACAGTGTCCACAGGGGAGCCACACAGGATGAGGGGGGCGGGTGGCTGTGCTCTTTCTGAAGTCCATAACCATCTCCACTGTTTTGGAAGCATTGAGCTCCAGGTTGTTGTCGCTGCACCAAGCAGTCAGACGGTCAACCTCCTCTCTGTAGGCAGACTCATTCTAACCAGAGATGAGACCAATGAGGGTGGTGTCATGTGCATACTTCAGCAGCCTGATGGACTGGTACAGGACAGTGTACAGGGAGAAGAGCAAGGGGGAGAGAACACAGCCTTGTGGGGAGCCGGTGCTGATCGTCCGGGAGTCTGAAGTTTGGCTTCCCATTCTCACACGCTGCTTCCTGTCCGTCAGGAAGTCAGTGATCCATCTGCAGGTGGAGTCCGGTACATTAAGTTGTGAGAGCTTGTCCTGCAGACGGGCCGGGATGATGGTGTTGAATGCAGAGCTGAAATCCACAAACAGGAT
>JBAMHV010000026.1:5949012-5970643 GCA_037177535.1 Pseudomugil gertrudae | reverse complement strand
TGTATTTTATGATTGCATAGTCAGGTTAAATGTCTGTTTACATATGTTCTTGCATATTAGATTTAAAAAAAATTACAATCACAAGGAAGCAGTTCTTCCTTATCTGTTTCTTATCAATCTTGGGGGGGAGGGAATGAAAAAAACACTTAATAGAAAAAGACCAGACTGAATTGTGCACGATAAAAAAAAAAAAAGTGGACACACCTTAATAAATTCTGCTCTTATTGACCCTGTCACTGGTGATTGGTGAAATGTGTTGATACAACTGTTTTATTAGCTTTTGCAAGAAATGTGTGTGTGCAAGTAGGCTTTTTCAGCTGTAGTGTGATGCATGACACATATTTAACAACATAGGAATGAAAATCATTGATTTATTATGGGGAAATGAAGTTGTCAGGCAATAGTTTCATTAGTGACCAATAATACTAAGTTTCCATTTTTTATTTTTATTCCATTAGTTTAGCAGTGGCCCAAAGGAGTAAGTAAGTCACTTACAATGAATTTAAATGAAAACATTTGAAAATTCAGTTTTCACTTTGCCTCCATCCTTCAGGCTAACTTCCCAGCTGAATAAATTTCCCTCATCAAGTGTGTAACACTAAGGTAATCAGCTTGATCTTTAGTCACTTCTGAGAAGGTCAATTGCTACACTATGAGGCAGATGGTAGAGGTCTTTCATGCTCTTCAGCACCACACTTCACTACAAGCTGAAACACCCCCTTTCTGTATATTCTGTTTTTTAAACAAGGGGCATTAAGCTGAGACTGAGTTCATCATCTTAGACTAAGGCTGAATTATTTTAGCTTTTTTTATTCTATTTATTAAATTATGTGTCTTCAGATTAAAGGAAGTGGATTTCAATAAAATCAGAGAAACTCAATTTAAGACATCACTTTGTTATAATATGAATATATTTTGTTTTAATGTGTGATCATCGCATAGGATCATTTTATTAATTTAATATTATTGAAATAAAAAAATATTTTTAAAGTATTTTTTTATTTTATTCAATTTCATCTAATGAGCTAATCAGTAAATTGTAATCAGGGTTCAGCTGAGCTGACATTTTAATCATTTTCATTCATCCTTTTTCAAGTCAATTATCAGTGGGGCCGCAAAGGCAGCTACCTAAGTAGACAAGCTGAGTCTTACCGCTCTGGTCAGAGGTCTGGCATGCGTCCTCTCTTTAAGGGACAGCCTAGCCACCCTGCAGAGGACACTCATTTCAGGCTCTTGTATTTGTGATCTCATTCTTTCAGTCACTACCCTATGACCATAGGTGAAGGTAGGTACATTGATCGATTGGTAAATTGAAAGCCTTCAACTTAACTCTTTCTTCACCACAAAAGACTGATGAGTCCACATTACTGTAGACACAGCACCTGTCAGTCTCCTGTTCCAAGCCACTTGAACTTCTCCACTTGGGAAAAGACCAAGCACACTCATTCCCATCGCTTCACACTTGGCTGTGAATTGCCTAAGCAAACGTTGGAGAACATGATCTGATAAAGAGTAGAGACCTAATCCTAAGGCTACCAAACTGGATTACTTCAACACTATTGGCTGCCCCTAGAATTTCTGTCAGTCAAAGATATGAACAAAACCAAAGCAATGACCCATATTCAGGAAAGAGGCTGGGTTTCAATATTTTTATGGGTGCTGTCTGAGCCCAGTTTGGTCCCTCTCCTAGAGACCTGTTTACCATGGGTGACCCTACCGAGACCATAAAGCTTTGACAAAGTAGCTCCTTGATTTATAGGGAAGTACCAACTACCCTGCTGCGGTAAGGATGTGGCTCAGGGAGGGATTGTAATCATTGTTAGACTGTATATTTAAATATTTCATGAGGTTGACATTTCAAAATGCAAATGGCACACTGCATGGTTAAAATGAGAAGTCTGCATTACCACCATAATGGTTATGCATGTGGGCAGATGGCTAGAAAGAAAGAAATCTGGAAGTATGTTTAATTGCAGCAGAAATATTTGATGAAGACGAGCATGTTGCCTTCAGAGGTATGGATGCTGACAGTTCACTCAAACAACCACTGATCCATCCATCCATCCATCCATACATCCATACATCCATACATCCGTACATCCATACATACGTACATACGTACGTACGTACATACATACATACATACGTACATACGTACATACATACATACGTACATACATCCATACGTACGTACGTACATGCATACATATATACATACGTACATACATACGTACATACATCCATACGTACATACATACATACGTACATACATCCATACATACATACATCCATACATACATACATCCATCCATACGTACATACATCCATACGTACATACATCCATACATACATACATACATACATACATATATCATACATATATCCATACATACATACATATATCCATAACAATTCAGCATCTTACCCCAGGTATTATCAAGTAAGGGGCAGGGTTCATCCTGAACTGGACAGTCAAATCAGATTCAGGAGATCTTATTAATAAATGCAGCACCATGTGACACTGAGGAAATGATATGATAAACTCCCGGTAACATTGCCTGAGACTGCACACTAAGTATATTTTCTTCATTTGTGTTTTTTTTTTTCTTTCAATACAGTCTATCAGAGAGGTGACGGGATACGTGTTGGTGGCACTTAATCAGTTCGAATACCTACCGCTGGAGAACCTGAGGATCATCAGAGGAACCAAACTATATGAGGGTCGCTACGCTCTGGCGATCTTCCTCAACTACAGACGGGATGGGTACTATGGTCTGAAGCAGCTGGGTTTACGCAACCTCACAGGTTAGACTGGTGATAGATTGGAGGCTATTTATCCACGTGCAGCAGCCAAAATTTTACTTTTGTGTTTTTGTATTGATATTTAGTAATAGATGTGTGGTGATTTTATCATATGAGGACAAATCACATTACATTATATTGTGTCCATATATGGTTTTTATTGATACATCAAATTAACGCATAATGAATATGTAATGCTTGTCCCATCAATATTGTTGCTCCCTAGATTTAACAAAACATATAGATACAAACCTCCTAATGGATATTTACAGCGGGATGGCTATCTTTCAGCAGTCAACAAGGTTTTAAATCAAACTGATGCAGAGATTGGTGACTCATTTCTTTAGCAATGGTCTCACCATACTCCTCTGATGCACAAGTCTTTGCCTTGGTGACCACCAAAGCTGCAGTTTGATTAGCCTGTTGATACCCATCAGCTGCTTCCAGAGTCCCACATGCAAAAAAAGCCTGATAGGACTCCTTCAGCTTGAAAACATTCCTAACTGCTGGTTCTTGCATTACCATCATTGCAGGGACCAATGACCTTATGGTCAAAGGTTGCTTCAACAATAGGGGCATGGAACATAGGCTACTCGGACACAATATTCTGCTCTTCACTCAGAACATGGTTGAAGTTCGGCTGCAGGTGGGAGTTGAAGCTCTCTGACGCGGGACTCTGCCAGATATTCTCAGCAAATCCTCACAATATGTTTAAAGCGTCTGTGACGAGATGTTGGAACTTTGCATAAATAGTAAGAATAAATGTATCTAATTTCAACTACATAGTCGTCTCTATCCGAACTGAATACTAATAAAGTGAAAAAAAAAGTTAAGCAAGTTCAAATTGTGCGCCATCCTGCAGTGAGGCGAGGTCATGGGCTATGCCTCTGTTCAGGATATGATGTCACGAGAAGACATTCCCCTTAGCTGTTCGATGTAAACAAATTGTAGTCGTAGCTTAAATATTATTGGGTTTGCGCTGATTTGTTGCAAAATGCCGAAGCGTTGCTGCAGGATGTTCGAACTGCCCTAGTGTAAGCTTCTTCACATTCCCAAAAGATGTGGATCTGTGTAATAAAAATGGAGTAAACAGGTACAAGGAACTAGGGACAAGTGGCAGCCATCCACATCGTCTGTACTCTGCAGTGAACACTTTACTGCCGACTGCTTTGAGGAAACCCCTTTATTACAGGAATCTTTTGGCTTAAAAGTCTGTTTTAAACGTGTTCTGAAACCTGCTGCCATTCCCACAATATTTTTAAAAAAAAGCAGACAGCCGAAGATATCGGCACTAGCGTTGCCAAACGGCGCAGAGAAGCCACAAAGAGTAAGTCCTTTGTATGGTCTTTGTTTTGTCTACATGTTTATTAAATTTACTTTATATCCCTACCATTCGTTGTTTTGGAGGCGACCGATGTCCAGCTCGAATTCGTTACTGTCCGACCCTTCCTCTTCAGACCCACTCGTGTCATCGTCGCTTCCAGACAAATATGGTTCCACACCTTTGTTAGCATCAGCCCCCATCGTCTTCACTGGATGTACACTCGTCCTCCAAAACTATTGATAAATTGCTCAAATCTTCACTAAAATTACTTGCAGGTTCCTCTGTGTCACTACACTGAGCCATGCTTGTTTACATCTGCAGGTTCCTCTCATTACGTCACAACATGACTGTTTTTGTTATGGACAGTCTGTGATGAGCCCAAAAGTCTAATAGGAAAACAGTACTCTGGTTCGTATTGGGGTTGCTATTCACAAATAACACTCCTTTGAGTATTAAAGTCCCCAGTGAAACGAGGAAGCCCCCAGAGGGATAAAACACTTCTTCCAACACTTTCCCCAGAGAGTCCAGAAAGTGTGGGTACTCTGAGCTGTTCATTGCATAAACGCAAACATCCAGGATTTGTCCCTGTACCTGAAAGCAGAATGAAAGTATCTTTTTGTACAGGCTCCAGACAGCAAATCTTTAATTCAGCAGTTGTCATCATCATGGAAATCTTTGAGCCCCATTTGGTCTGATCTGGTTCCTCCCCATGACACCTGTTTGCATGAGTATCCCTTTAAAAAGCATTGAGCCCCCAACAACATAGCTGAGATCTTAAGATGGCCATTTTTTAAGAAGGGTCAAATGAATGGCATGCATCAAGCATATGACATATCTCAATAAGTTGCAGAAACTACTAAAATTGGAATAAGAATTGTGGAGTGGATTCATAAAAACTGGAGCAATAGTGGGAAAGCAACGTCTTGGAGGTGGAAATGTGTTTAGAAAAATCCTGAATGATTGTGATCGCTGCTCACCTAAAAGTTGAAATCAAGTCGAAGAAAATCAACAGGAGAACTCAGAGCTGTGTTTAATTGTGAAAGAAAAAAACATTTCCACATGAACAATGTGAACGGAACTAAAAGGATTAGGACTCAACAGGTGTGTCGCCATAGGAAAATCACTAATCAGTCAGGCTAACTGGAGAAAAAGGCTTCAGTTTGCTACAGAACAGAAAGATTGGACTCTGGAGTAATGGAAGGAGGTCATTTGATCTGATGAATCCAGATTTACCTTGTTTCAGAGTTGTGGCTGCATCATGGTAAGAAGACAGATGAAGTGGTTCAGCCATTATGTCTTATGTCTGGTGTACAAGTTTGTGGAGGCACTCCCATAATCAGGGATAGCTTCAGAAACATGTGTTAAAATTCAGACCAAAGGTCAGCTGACTACCCAAGTATACTGATACTAATAATATGCAATAATCAAAGCAAAAAAAAGTCCAGCTTATCATCAAAGTATGTGACATTTTGTTATAGGGGCAACTGTCTTTGATCAGGCATTGTATGCCATATTAGCTTCATAAACTCTGCTTAAAAATGTAGTGTAGCACATGCTCTATACATGCTCGTGTTTCACTTGTTCACCCCCATTACATATGCAGATTTAACTTAGTAAGTCATCAAACTGGACCTTCAGAGCTACCCTGGAAAACTCATAACATACACTGTCATCTGTGTTTCTATACAGATCAAATGCTTGTGGAAAATCAAACAAAAAATATATATATATCTTTATTTATGCTAAAGAAAAGGGTCTATGAAAGATTATAAACATGGTTTTATATATGTCCTTTGTAATACATCTGGTCGGTTGTTGTCTTTGCTGTGTGACAGTGCAAAAGCTAAAGTAAATAGAATTTTTAAAGGGTAGATTTTTATCTCCTTAATGCCTTTATCAAAACTTGAAGTCAAGACCTTGCCATCATGTTAATCTTTGCCATTTTGGTGTTTCGTAGTTGTAGAATGACCTATGAACCCCAGTCAGAAGAGACAAGTAAAAACCTGTGTTGTGCTCTTTAACATGTATTAACTTAATCCTTCAACATACCTCTCGACTCTCCTACAAACTTACTTCTCATCTTTCAGGTCTAGTGTGACAGCTGGTTTTCTTACAGTGTGTCTGCTAAATCAGTGCACAAAGCTTGCATATCAATCTGATGATGATGGTGGAGTTAGACATTGCCTTCATCTCAAACATGAGCTTTCTTTGGACAAAATCTGTTTGAGGAAATACTGAGATGAAAACTCTGTAGAGGAGTTAGTCAGGCTATTCAGTTTTGTCTTCTGTTGTATTTTATGATGTTTAGTGTAAAATTAACAACAGGTTAAAAGCAAAGAAATATGTAATACTAAAGGAGTGGGAACATAAAAATACTTATGATTAACAGATTACACAAAAACAATGCAATTACCCATACTTACCCATAATATAGTGTAGGTATAGCACAACAAGAAAAATAGATCTAAATGCCTGGTGATGTCAAGGGTGAGATAAAAATGGACTTTCATGGTGATAAGTAAATAAAGGAACAAGTATTGGTCCTAATAACAAAAAAATAAATAAATACATCTTTCCAATGGAGAAATTAATCAGATAATTCTTGTTAGTAGCTTATAGACACAACTGCAAAGGGGTGTATGATGGCTTTCTATCCCCTAACACAGCTTTGGATGTTCTATTTAATCTCGTCTGAATTTGGAAGAAATTTGCTAGATTTCTTCATGGCAAAAAAAAAAAAAACAGGAAACAATCACTGTTGTCCTTCCAACTAGAATCAAGCTAAATCTTTTACAGCATTTTACCATGGCCAATAAATATAAAACTATGTCCAAGATCTATGTCCTCTAAAGCACAGCCAAAGAACAAAGACAAATCCATGAGACCCTTCCAATTCCGTGCGATCTGTTCACACTAAGGTACCAGAAGTAATTTGTTGGAATTTAATGAATTGAAAATGTAGCAGAACATTACAAACATTGCCACATGTATCCCTTTTAAGGTCTGGTTTTTGTTAGACTTTCCAAAGGAGATTGCCAAATCATTTCAGAATGAAGGTATAACAAACTGGGCTCAATCCCCACCATAATCCAATCATGTGGTATGTACCCTAAATTGCCAAGACATTGGGACAACTTTCCTGTAGCCTCCCCTTGTTTTCTTTTGCCTGAGGTTTCTTTTCTGCCATCGATCTGCCTATTTTGTTCTTCTTCCTCAAGGGAATTGCCATTTATCTCACATCTTTCCTGCCTTCCTTTTGCAGGTAGTTCTTTGTCCGATTATTGTTCATGCGCTCTGCAGTCATCTTTCTCACAACAATTGTTTACCCTAAAAGGATGCGCACAGATGAGTTCAACAGAAAAATCATCAGCTTTTGGAAATTTGAACCACAGTCCTTGTGTTACTGACTTAACTTCTTTTTTTTTATTTTTGTGATAGATGGCTGTGAATAAAACAGTCTTCACATTAAAGAATGGAGTAGAATTAGAGTAATAAGGTGCACTTTATAGACTCTTAAAGCTGCAATGAAGGACTGAGGAGTGTTTAAAGGGCATTCTGACAGTCTAATCTGATACAGCAGAGGGGTGCCTTCCAGCACAAAGAAAGAAAAACCTACTCTGCTAGCCCTGGGTGAGTCATGATGGCCAACATGTTGCTTTGATCCTCTTTAGGAGATCATACACAAAATACACAGAAAGTTTCAACCTCTTTCTGTAATGTGTTTGTTAGAACAAGCATGGATGGGCTCAACTGTACTATAAGTTGTTTGGTTTTTCCTGAGCTGCATGTGCTGCATGATCAGTGCATTTTACAAGCTTTTAGGAGGAATGTAGTGATGTTAATTTCCTATCTGCAATATTGCAATTCAGGCCCTGTGATGGACTGGCGACCTGTTCAGGGTGTACCCCGCCTCTCATCCAGTGTCAACTGGGATTGGCTCCAGCCCCCCTGCGACCTCGTTCAGGGAATAAGTGGTAGATAGATGGATGGGATATTGCAATTCAGGTGTTAAAAAAAGCATAAATGCATGAGGACATAATGACAACATATATGATAAAACATATATAATACATATAACATAAGTATTTTTGAGGTTGCCAAACTCCTTTTAGTTCTTCAATAATTCAAACTGTTTTGTTGCGGCCCATCAGTGTATGGCCTCTTTTTAAAGTACTTGGAGTCAATCATTCTGCAGCGAGAAAGATTTTTTTAACTCACAGAAAACATTTAAGACAGCTGCCAGTTTTCCCAGGAGTGGAGATCCCTGCAAGTTCAGTTCAACCTCAGACTGTACAATGCTCAGAGAAAGTGCAAAAAACCCAAAAGCCTCATCTCAGACTCCAGGCTTCAGTTAGCATGTCAAATGGCAAAGTTCAGGACAACACGATTAAAAAAGAAAACTGACCAAGGATGTCTTTATTACATCATTCTGCCCTGATATGTTAAACCTTCAAATTGACAGAGGGTTCTCTTTGCTTTGTATTATTTTATTTCCAAAATAGAGACTGTGTTGTTCCTCATCGCATAAGCTCCTTACTGTCCCCATATTTGTCTGGTTTACATTCTGCACATCTCCTCGTTCAGTACATTCTCAGAGCGAGTGCCTGACATATCCAAACTTTATCCCATGCTATCTACAGCCAAGTAAGAACCAGCAGTGTATCAGCACTTACCCTCTGTGTTCCTACTGCTCATCTGTTGCGAAAAAATACACACAAAAAAGCTTTTTTTAAAAGAAAAAATATATTTTAGGGTGACAATTAGATTAACTATCCTTCTTCCCTGTCAGTGTTGAGGAAGCAACCATACACAAGTACACAGATTCATGATAAACGGTACAAATTCATTTCATTGCATACTCTACCACCATGATTCTAAATGGGTGGAGGGGATATAAATGGCCGCGTGAGAATATACTCAGCATTTCTCACTACACACGATGCATTAAACAACAGCTTTACGGCTACTTTATCCCTCTGTGGATTCAGTGCACAGAGGGAGTCCACTGAAAGCGTGAAATTCAATTTTGCTGCTGAAGCAGTATGCATACAGCTGTGCAGCCTTGATACAAGCAGGAATATATAGTAATCTATGTTAGAGGTGTTTCTCTGATATCTGCTTGTTCAGCTTCACCCTATGATGCTACAGGAGCCACTTTTGAGCCATGTGAACTGTCTGCATACATGCCTCACTGAACACTGCAGTGCTAATAACCTCATGCAGGGCAGCAGCAGGTATAATGGCTATAACATCTGAAACACTATCAGATCTGATGAGGTGTCATACCTGGAATGATCAGATCCACTAACTGCCTGTTTTACCTTTTTTTTGCTCAACTTTGTCTTCTTTATTTTATTTTCATGTGAAACGGCTCATTTGGATGGAAACCCAATGATGTTACAGTATATGATCCAAAAAAAAACTAACATCCCATCTGCCAGAGATGCCCCGATTATACTATCCTCTTTCTTTTCCCCATAATTTCTTTGATTCTCTCGCCTGCATTGCTTTCACTAATCCTCATTGGGGCTTTAGTGACTCTGCCATGGTTTAACAACCTGGCCAGAACACCCCCCAATATTCAAAGTGAGGAACTTATCTTTCCTGTCTCACTAATTGCAGTGTTTTTGTGAGCATTTTGAATGCATTTCAGCCTAATTACCAACAGTAGTTCCTGCTGGAACGAGTTGATTAATTTACCTAATTATAATTAACCCCATGTGCGTCTTCATTTTTAGACCATGGATATTGATTTACTGGGTCAGAATAATTACGAGTTATTCCTCATTTTCACAGTCGCACTACTCAGCTCAATCAGCCTGACAAATAGAGTATCTCCTATATGCCAGCATGGGATATGAGAATGATACAGGAACAAGACAAAAAATATATGTATAATATATGTATAAAATAATTAGTCAAATAATAACTAAATAAAATTTGATGTAATGACTGTTTAGGTATACCCTGTAACTTGTTAACACTTCTCCACCTTGGTGATCATGACTAACTATAGTGAGTGCTTTGAATCTGGGTGCACACATATGAGAGAGGGTGAAGCCAACATTTGATTTATAGATCTTTTCACTTCCCTAAAATTAATAAGAAAGCCCAAAACCTCATCCGTGGTTGAGGGAATTGGTTCAGATGTTCAAAGATTCACCCAAGAACTACCAAAACTGTTTGATTGTTTATTTACAGTCAAGAACTTTGCATTCCTACTAACTGATTCCATACTATATCAATAGATATTTCACAAAAACATAAGTGTGATTCTCATACTTTTCAGAGAATTTGACTGATTCATCACCTGACTGTCTGCCTGTACATTTTACATTTATTTTAAGGTTATTTAATTGTTTTGAAGCCCTTACAAGGTTTGGCTCCTCTGTACTTCTCTGAGCTACTTTCCCCATACTCACCAGCCCGGTGCCTCAAATGATGTTTGCTTCTCGAGGTACCGAGGTTCAAGCGGAAACTCACAGAGGACAGTCCCTTTGCAGTCACTGCACCAATTCTCTATGCCACTACAGATTAGAGAAGCCACATCACTCCCCATTTTTAAACCCACCTGAAGACCCGAGCACTTTGTGGAAACTGCTGTTGTGTTAAAGTGTTTTATAAATAAAGTTGATTTGAGTTGAGAGGTTTACAGTGATGCATAAAGTTAAGTCAAAGTCTCTATCCACCCCCCAGAATTGGCTGCAGTGGGCCCAGAAATACACAGACACATTTTAAACTGAGTGCCATGCAACCCTGAATTGTCCAGGTAAATGGTTGGTGCATGGCCACCAAAATGGTGTGACGTCAGCAAGGACGTGGCGAGGTCATGTTTTGGGCCAGTATCCTAGTGACACAGCTGGTGGGCCACTTTAGGGTCCCTGATGGTGTAAAAATGACCCCTGAATAGTATGTGGAATTTCTGAATAAACACATTCTTTCATGGTTAAAAAAAGGAAGAACCCTACTTTTTGGAACAACATCACCGTGCAGGAGATTGCATCATGTCGGGCTGCGAGGAAAACATCTGCATCACTGGCTGCAGGGGCATAAAAGAAGATAAACTCAGGGTGTGGCCCCTATCACCCCCTGACCTCAATTGAGAACCATTTGAAACATTCCTAAGCAAAGGATAAATGAAGATGGGAAGTAGTACACATCCAAACAGCAGCTCAGGGAAGCTATTTTGACATCCTGCAAAGAAATTTAGGCAGAAATTCTTCAAAAGTCCTAAAATCTTCAAAATATTCAATGTATGCAAGAACTGTGATGCTGCTGTCAAATATGGCTCCTATGTTAAAAAGTAGCTTGACCATAATTGTTGACTGGAATAGACTGTTTTTAAAAACAAGGTCCTACATCTGCAAGTTCAAGGAATAATTTGGAACAATGTCAATGATTTTTTTAAACTACTTTTTATCATTGGGAGGTTTGTTTAGTCACATTTAAATTATAATCTATCAATCAATGACTTAAAAATTAAACTTAGTGTTGTTTATCAAGGAAAATTAGAGGAAACAAATGGTATTATATTTTGAGCATGGTGACGATGAGATAAGGCAATGATTGAGTTGTTTAGTGGCAATGACAACAGAAATGACCTATCTTAATTTAAAAATACCATACCAGTTCTTATACACAGCAGAAGTAACATCATGTTCTGGGGTTGTATTGTAATCAGTGGAATGATGGCCTGACTAAAGTGTAATTAATGACAACAGGAACTAGATGTCTTTAACATAAAATCATTTGCTTCTTCATTTAATCTTTTTAAAGACTGAAAACTGACATGATTCTGCTATGAAAAATAGAAAAACTGCTAATGACATGGATAGAATCCAGGTATATACCTGAAAGGAAAATACAATTTAGCAGATACTTGGTGGAAGTACTTTGATATTAGGATTGCCCAGAGTTTTTGACAGAAAACATAAGTTCTTAGTGGATAAAATTCACTATAAGTTTCAAAATAACTTTTCAATAAGTGGCCATTGCTATTTTGACAGCTACTTGTAAACCATCTTGTTGTACCATATAATCTCATTTATTACAAAAGTGGATATCCTTAACCAATGAAGCACATGAATTATGGAGCACCTGTATTAGGGGGAGGAAAATCTTATTTGACTTAATTTGTAAATGCAAGCAAAAGGCAAACTCAATCTCCTTTATATGAGACTTAATGAAATAGAGTGTCCAGTTAGGGGTAGCACCTTGGAAGGCATAGCCAAGCCTGGTCTAAAGAGAATCGGGTCAGCTTCTTATAAATTAAATTAAATTATAAAGTACTATTTTTACCTGGTTTGAATATCAGATAGATGCATAAACATTAGCAGTTACAAGCTGTCAATGTGAAGTTGAATGTCTCTTTACCAGCAATTACAAACACCAAACCTAAGGATACTACTGAAATAAATCTTAGAAAATATACAAGGAATTAAGTTGCTTCTGATGAACGCATCTGCCAAATGACTGTAGAATAAAATCAAAGAAGATGCTGCTCAATTGTTGCCCCCCAAAAATGTTTTACTTTGCTCCTAACTTTATCTTGACATGCATGTCCATTTGTGAAATTCTGATTTAAATTGAGGATACTGTAGAAGTTTAATTTCTACAGATATTTCCCAGCTGCTCAGAAAAAGCAAACTACCAAGTGTCTGTTTTAGAAGTGCCATGAAAGCTGAACTTGATCTATATAGTAAATCCCCTCAGAACCGAGTACAAAGATAAAGAACATCAAAGTTATTATTTCATGTACTTATTTTTTTTAAAGGGCATACACCTAAAAGAAGAATTCTACATCACTGAACCACATATTAAGGCATCCATGCTTGCCCCAATATTTAACTTATTTTTTCCATTTCATGTTCATAGCAAATATTAGCAGAGGAATATGATATGTACAATGGAAAGTAGGCATGGCATATCCACTGCCAGACATGGGAAATTTCCCTCATGTGAAAAAAGAAAAAAAAAGGAGCAGTGATAATTGTGTTTGGAATTTGTTTAGGCAAAAACTCCACTTTCAACGCCTCTTTACTTAACATAAAGCTCATGGTGTGATCTCCAAAAAGTGGTGTAATTACAGAGAGATCAAATAGAGCAAAAGCAGCTAATGCTAATATGCACACTCACTCTGGACTGTTATGTGGAAGAGGGAAAGTATAGGGATGGGGCCCATTAATAATGAATCCAGTGTCATCATTAAGGCACCGAATGATTAAAACATATCTCCCAGCTTCAAACGCTGCTTTGCCAGCCTAGAAAATGCTGCAGTTGTAGATCTGCAAAGCAAGAGAGCCCTTCAGTGTGCTTGTGAAATAAAGTTTAGCTCTCTTTTTCTGTCTTTCATCTTTCACCCTCTTTTTGGGGTGTTGAAACACCAAAGCACCAGCATTCCTTTTCTGAAAACAAAAAAAAAAAATACCCCAACGTTGTGTTATGCAAAAATCCGTACAGACTGTTCTGAGATGTGAACCTTTATGCAAAGCCAGGTCGGAAATCATTGTTGCTGCGCAATCTTAAGGCAGCTCGGTTGCGTTATCACCTGGAGAAAATACAGCCTGGCTGTAATAATCTGCCATCTGCTTTTGTTCAGTGTCTCCGCTGAAGATCAGACAATATGACACCACAAAGCACGCTTTCTTTATAAAAAACGGTGACATTCACATGCAGACGCACAGAAGGATGTGACTCCACTGCTTGTTTTCTCATCTCTCTATTTCCATTTTTTCCTCACACAAGTCAATGCAATGCTAGGCCCGTGCCCAGTCTTATCAGGTTTGTGCTGCTTTTGGAGTTATTTGTTTAAATCCTTTGACATGGAAGCCCAAAGGGGTTTCTGGTTTGTCTCCATTAGTGACATTTGCACCTATGAAGCAAGACAAAATGATCCCTAATGGGTAGGTAATAGTTCCCTAGGGGCTATAAGCTGGCTGGCCTGATGTTGGTAGTTCACTGACCCTGAGCTGCATGTTCTCTTTACCTGCCATGACCTCAACAATTATTTTTACTCCATTACAGTTTCTAATACTCCCAAGAAGTATTGATGTCAAGTATTTTTACCACCAAGATCAGCTTGAGTGTGATATTTCCTACCAGCATGCACCAAACTGATCCATTCACAACAGAGATTAGCGATTGACGATGATGACATCTTAGTTGTTAGAAGTTAGACATAGTTCTATGATAATAACAGCCTAGAAAGCTGAAATACACCACTTTATTGCTACACGCAAATGGGTATGTGTTGTTGAAAACCGAGGCAGCAAACTCCATATGTTTTTTTTTAACCTATGATTTCCTTGTCATACTTCAGACCAAATATGATAGTTTAGGCACAGAAGCATGGTCAGTTGAAGTTGCAGCTTGACAAGTTTGCAGGGAAAAACTTAATGGCCATGTCAAATACAGGGTAGTAATTGCACAATGAATTTACCCAACAAGATTAATAAAAAATAAAAAAGCAGTACCATTGGACAAATCTCTGATTGCTTTGTCTTGGTTTGGCATTGGTTTAAAAGGGAGTAAACTCTCTCAAACAAAAGTGGAATTCTCTCTGTATGGAAGTGGACCTGAATGAATTATTTATGATGGAAATGTCTTACTCTATGTGTAGCACATGGCTGTCAGGATTCCCATGTTTGAAAAGTTTGGGAGAAATTTTAAGCTACCCTAAACTAAGCGAAACACAAAAACATTGATTTACACTGACTGTAAAACAACACAAGCCTTTATCATTCCTCCGCCCTTTGAGAGCTGCACATTTAGATTAAATAAAGCTAATTGTGTACAATTTATTGTAAGTATTATTCAATCATCAAACAAAGGAAAATAAACCTTTATTTAAAACAAATATTTTAATATGATTGTTTCCTTGAGTGTTTTTCACTAACAATCATTTTAAAAAGATTGGATATCTTGGGAAGCAAAGATATTTTACTTGCCCCTAAAAACTTCAAAAAGCACAACCTCTACTGCCCCAATAGACCAAACCCGCTCCGGTGTTCACTTAATTGCAAATTTAAACTAATCAAATCAAATAACTGGAACTTCATCAAACTTGCTCATCAGAGCTGAACTAATCTTTTGAGACCGTAGAAGGTCTTGTGACCAGACAAATTCCCTATTTTCATCTGAAGGTGTGCACCACAGATATTTCACTTTTAAGAAGAGATCATATTTAATTTCTGCAATTGAAGGCCCAGACAAGCAGCCTCCAATGCAACGCAAGAGTAAATTAATACTTACATAAGAGACTTCATTAAACTGGAACGGGAAACAAAGTTAGAAGAAAAGCACTTTTTGAATCCCCTGCGAAACCCCCAAAGTGTTTCATGATTGGTTGACTTTCAAATTCCTGGAATTGTTTATTTGACAGTAATTATATTCAGAACTGTTAATTGACTTGCCATGAGGCTCACAGCACCCTTCTGTCATTGCAGAATATTTGCATGCTTCTGGGTTTTAGGGGTAGAAAAAATGGTGCCGTTTATGTTCCTTCAAGCTCTTGTAGCCGTTTGCAACCTCTTTGACATTGACTTGTTTCATGTCATTTTAACTTCCCCACCTCAGTTTAACCCCCTCCTCAGGTCAGTGTTGTTGTTGAATGTAAGTGTGTGCGTTACATCTGGAGAGGAAGTCACCAGATGATGGCTAAAAGGAGTGGAGTTATGCTGGACATGTTCAAAGAACCTCACGCTAAATATACTGTACAGCCAGATGGAGGCAATTTACCGTTCATAACTGGTTTGCTTGTGTATGATTGTGTGTGTGTGTCAATGTGGCCCAAATTACCCAAGTGGAAGGAAGAGTGCTGCAGTTTTAAGCCAGAAAATGACAAATTGGCCATTTAGCCCACTGTAAGTGTCACTTTTAATGTAGAGGGTTAGTTCTGTTTTCGGCACTTCTTAAGCATTTTGTACTATAAAAAATATGTAATCGTTTCAATTTGAATGATAAAATCCATTTTGGGCTGGAAGGGTGCATATATGTTTGTACACTGCAGGTGTCAAAACAGACACAGTATGGCTATAAAACTATGTTTTGTGTACTGAAGAGTACCATGTGTACCATTGATAGTCCCCTCCGAATTTAAGTTTGATGTCATCATCTTGGACCAATGTACGCAAACACTATTTCTGAGCCCTAGTCAAAGTAACTCCACTGTACAACCTTTCACTGTTGTGTGAAGCGAACATAAAACAGCAAGTGCAGTTATGTGTTATCTGAGTGGCAATTTATTTGATGAGTGAGTCGTGTGACCTCCGTCTCAGACCAGATTTGCCAATTTGTGGCCTTTTTAGTTTTAAAAAGTTTGATGTCAAGTTGTTGATTCTCCTCTGATCTCACCCACAACTCCTGCCCATGCGTCAGTGTTGATCATTGGTTACCTCCATTAGTATTCAGCAGCCCTCTCATCCGTTTGGCTAGCTCTTTTGTTTGCCTGCGCTGATTGGACGGCCTCTGGTTAATTTAGATGCAGGGAAGCGGTGACAGAGAAGAGCTTATTAGGGCCGTGAGCCTATCCGGCCTTTAAGTGCAGAGACTTCAGATCCATTTTCATTTGCCTCCATTATTGAATTTGCTGGCTTCTCATCCACTGTGATTGCATTTTGTGTCACCTCTAAAATAATAATAATAATAGTAATAAAATGAAAAAGCACAAATCTCCCAGAGCTGCTGTAACATTCAAAGGGGATGCTTATATTATGATTGTTTGTCATGAGACAAAAAGTTTAAAAGATTATGCCAAAGTACTTTTTTTTTTTTAAAAAAAACTGTTCTTTTGAAGACTTTCTTTTTTTATTAGGTCTGAGAGAAGTATATGAAAGCTTTGTGTAATCATGATTGCTATGCAACCCGTATGCCTTTGAGTGTGATGTGACAAAAGATAGAGGAACAGCAAAGCAGAAAGAGGAGTTTGCGTGTTTATAAGACAATGAGGGACAGGTGGAGCAAGAGTGGGTGGAGGAAACGAAAGCGATGGCAGGGATTCATTTAGTCCATTCAAGCTTTAAAAAAGGAGAAAAAGTGTCATCGCCTCCTCCGCTTCCATCAGCGCCTACGCAGCCTCCATAATGTCCTAAGGTGAAGCATTTTTCATCAGGATTCATCGCAAAACAAAATCATTTGAGACTGTGAAATTTAATCAGAGGCTTTAAAACACAATTATGATTAACGGGGAGGACGCGGCTGCAGCGCTCCGCATCGTGGGAGAAGAGCTGGGAGACGGCTGGGTAAAGGAGAGGGGGCCCTCCCCCGCATTGTCTGCACCCTAGCTCTTGTCTCCCATTCGTCACCGAGCCCAATATCTCCTCGGCTGGCAGAGCTAATAATGGTGAAGAGGGGAAACGGGACTCTGGAGAGCCACCTCCGCCTTGCCGTGAAGATCAGATAAAGTTCTTCTCAAGTCAGAGGCCCGGGAGCCTTTGTGGGGTCTGCTCGTAAGGATTGTATCATTTATAAAACACAGCGCACCAATTTGACAGCTTTTTAGGTGTGTGAATAATGCAGCTCTTTGGAAAGTGTGCAGCTGCAGGAGCAAGATTTCCCCCCGTACTCGCTTTGAACTTTGAAAAGTTCATTTCATCCTGACCACTCGTTCCACTAAACCTTTTTTGCTTATCCTTTGTTTTTGTTTGCTTTTTTTCACTCCTTGTGCCTCGAGGCAAACTAGTTGCTGTTTTCTGTCTCTATTATCTTTGCAATCTGCGGCCATTTATCTACCAGTGGCTCGTTTGCAGTCTGGAGACTACTTTCTCAACAGCCTGTGTGTGTATGTGTTTTACCTCTTCAGAGTAAACATACTATGAGGCACTGTACAGTGGAGTGCTTCTCAGTTACACACAGCATCCCCTCGGGGACTCGCCACTTGCTTCCCAGTCAAGTCATGTTACCTTAAACTGTGGAGTTTCTCATCATAAGTGGCTGAATGAAGAAATCTGCGACTTTGTTGTACATATGTGAGAGTTGGCAGGTGGACACACACATCAACGCATCCATTCATGTGCAGACAAACTTCTTGTTGTTCACTTCACTGGATGTGAGTGTCTTTTCTTTAGTGATTTTTTTTATAGCCATGTGTAGTTCATTGAAAATGCTATATAGTGGGCATGCTGGCTATAAGATAAAAGAGTATGATGGAGAACTGAGCTCTGCATTGTTCCACTGTCTTTGAAAATCTTGGTTTACACTCTTAAGTTGGAGTTCAAAGAGCTTAGAGCATGCATCATCTATGGATGAACTTTCTGATCTGGATTTGAAAGAGTTGTGGTATCTTTTTCATCGAATTTCTTCCCAGTTAAAGCTAGTACGTTTAAACAAAACCACTACTTCTAAGCCTTTATTTTATTGGCTCTCGTGCGAGTCATTATCCAGAGATTTTTTGCAGTTGCGTGATGCTCATCGGTGCCCCCTCCCTAAAAAAAGGTTGCACTCTAAGAAAATGAAAGTAATTTGTTTTCCACCCCAGTTCGGCACCCTCTGTCATTCCAGCTGTCAGAGCTGTGTCACAGGCCATGCAGAGCACCAGGAACCGATGCATGTAAATCATGTAAATGACTGACAAGGCAACACAGACACATCCAGCAAAGCATTGTTCTCAATATGTATATTTTGTCTGGTGTTGTTTTCCGGAGCCTAAATGTTAAATAATTCTGCAGAAAAAAAAAATCAAGTTTGTGCAGAATGGTATATTTAAATCTGATGCAAAAGGTTATTTGTGATGTATATCCTGATGACTCAGAGGTGTATTCTACTGTCAGAGTTATGATACAAACACTCTGACACTACTCTAGATTATTTGGTCATGCCTCCAAATCATTGTATTCAGTTGTTCCAAAATCAATCCATACATATTTGGATGAGCTATGTGGGCATGGAGAGGTTGCGAATAGAATTTATGGGATAAATTAGTGTCAAACCATTTTGTCCAACCTCATAAATGATTTCCTGAAAGAATAAGAAGGAAAAGTTAATAAAAAAATTTGCTATATCTGCATAAGACCGGTCCGTTAAAACTTTTAGATCAATATCACAGTGCTTTTGGTGATACAGTGTATGTCGGAAGCCATGGTCCTCAACTGGAAAAGGATGGATTGCTCTCTCTGTGGTGGGAATAAGTTAGTGCCTCAAATGCAGAGGTATCTTGTTCATATGCAATGGAGCAAGAAATGGACACACAGATTGGGGCTTATAAGTAATGAGGACAACCTATTGTGGTGAAAATGGACTATCTATGTTTCATCCCTCATCTATAGTCACAAGATGTGGTTAGTTAGTTAGTCAGTGAACAAGATTACAAATACAAATGTCTGAAATATGTTTCCTTTAGAGGGCTTTCAGCAAAATGAGTCAGCTGAGGTGGTTTGATAAAATATAATCCTTCTGGAAGGTGTTGTTATGGAAAGGGATGTCTAAGTGTCCCTCCAAAACCCAGTCACTTCTGCATCTTAACTAAGTTACCAGGAGAATGTGGATGGATGCCGGAGGTCAGCAAGTCTCCCAGGACTACAGCTGCATCAATAATGAGAAACTTCTCTGGAAAATCTCCCCCTGTACTTGAAATATATGAATAATTACTCCACTATTTGGAGATTTTCTCCTAATAAGTGTCTTGTTGAAGTTGATTTCTCTGAAGCACTACACAGTTAAAGACACTTAACTTGTAAAGACTTTCACACCTTGTTCTTGTGTGTCTGATTTTGGAGCAAAAGACTGATCGTCTCCATTTCTTTGTTCCTCCTGCTTAGCTCGCCATCCCCTCGCCAGAGTGAGAGTGAGAAAGCACTCTCCAGGCAGGAGGAGATGGGTGGATCTGAGGGATGAGTTCAGGGTGGAGGGCGACAAGTACAGAGAAATTATCCTAATAAAAGGCAGAGTGGATGGCCTGAACGCTTTCAGCTTGAGTTGTGTGATACGTGACACACCCGCCCCAGAGACAAGACAATAATGGCAAATGCATGGACTCATCAGTTGAGGACAGATCACTGTTACAGCCTTATTCATCAGCATAATTAGGAAGAGGAAGAGACGTGGGACAAGTGGCTAGCAGCATTGATAAAAGCTCATCAGCAGCCTATCTTTACAGCTATGGCCACTGATTGGTGCTGGGCTTATCACTGCCTAGAAACTACTTCAAAACAGGGGCTATGCTCTGCTGATCGACAGTAACATTAACTTAATTGGCTTGTTAAAGCAGCTTGGCCCAGGGATGTTTTTATTTATTTCTTTATTTGTTTTCACCCCTCACATTTTGTACACATGCCGGTCTGATGCATATGATGATCCACAATGCAAGTGTTCTCAAGTAAGCAAACATCACTGTGCATACACCGAACTATTTTAACTTGTGCTGTAATCTGTTTCCTTTACAGCTTTTCTTAATACTCTGAGAGGCCGTTGGAACGTTTTCAAGGCAGTCTGACTTTGTGCTTTATATCCTGCTATCCATAAGAGGAGAGTTTAGTATAGATGTGTTTTTTTTTCTGTTCCTTGCACATAGATTGATTGATAAACGGTTCTTTAGAGTGATGAACACAAATCTGCAATTAGCCTTTCCTTAGTCACAGATAAAAACAAAATCTCCATCATTCTGTCAGACAAGATAAATTGTGGGAATAAATTATGGCTAGGTAATTTATGTTAGTTTCTGTATATTCTATTCTCTGGTCTTAGACCTTAATTGCTTGTTAGAGCTCTGGCTTGATCACAACCATCATTAGGAAAGGCGAGATGATGCAAATTTCAAACACAACGCTCTCACGTAAGTAAAGGATTTTGCAGGGAGAACTTATAGGGGTTGGAGAAAGCAAAAACTGAAATTCACTTGGCTCCATTGAGGTGTTTACGAGCTTTTAAACATGTCAAATTAGGTTTGAGCAAATGCCACCCAAATGGATCATCGAATAACACTGAAGATTTTGATTAGAAACTTTGCTGAGTGCCATGTGGAAAAAAAAACATATTCAAAACAGCTTTTGGCTCATTCAAGCTCAACTTTACATACTTTACATATGCATAGATACAGTATATGCATAACAACAGATCATTCTGATCCTCTGCTGCATACTTTTTAGGCATTTTAACGGAGTCTGCAGATGCGTAGAGTTACAGCAAACAGCAGTATTACCTGAAATCATGGGGGCATGTTGGTGTTGTGCAGTAGAGGTCCAGTGCAAACTGGAACATGATGCCCAGTATGTCATGATTGATCTCTGGTAAAGGTCTCTGGTGACGATAGAAAAGTGACCTCTTTTTTTAAGAGCGGAAAGTTTTTTGGAAATTATTTCTGTCTGAAATTAATTTGCGTTGTCCCTAAATGAACTGAACATGCTTCCCTCATGACATCTGCTGCTGGTATCAGCTCTAACTGTGTGTAAGGTACTGCTCACCTCTCCTCTCAAAGCTGCTTCTCCTCACTTCACTTAGGCCCAATCTCAATTCTCCCCTCCAGCCCTACCCCTTGGCCCTTCCCCTTCCCCTTGGCCCTTGACTACAAGCCAC
>JBAMHV010000026.1:5927901-5942185 GCA_037177535.1 Pseudomugil gertrudae | reverse complement strand
TCACTGTAAAAAACGCCACCGATTCTTTGATTACAGACATTCTGCCTCTATTTACTATTATGAGTTGGACCCGGAAGGGATGTCGTGACGTCACACTAGCCATCCCCATTGTCACATGAGAGGACTTGACAGATGTGTTAACATCATAGTTTGGGGTAGTTAAAATGTATGGTGGTTGTTTTACCTTAATGTGTTGTGGCATTGCTGTATGCTAAGCTTGCAAAGGAGCCATCTGATTCACATTGCATGCTTGTTGATGTGTTTTATAGGCAGACGCTGTCATCGCTCATGTAATGGCCGCTGCTGGGGACATCAGGAAGACCAGTGTCAAACCTGTACGTATGAAAATGAACGTACACAGACATGTTAACTTTATGTTATAGGACTAATGAGAAAATGAGGGGCCTAGGGTGGATCCAGGTGGATCTTAAAGGAGCATGGGTGTTGACTGTACAGAGCCTGTCTAGTTGTTAAAATACAGCCAATTTCTGCATTTTTTAAAAAATATTTGATGTTTTTTTTACGTTTTAAATTGTATTTTGAGAGGCTGGAAACAGATGAAAGAACTAGGAACTAGAGAACTAAGAACTAAAACAAATAGGGAGTCATCAAAATCAGCTATAAAACAAAATGTTAAAACATATTTTTTGTAAAACATAAAAGCTACTTAGCAAGCCACACCTTGTGAATGATATTAGTTTTTGGCTTTGGCCACATTTTAGCCTTGCTTTATAAGACTAAACTTAAATTGTTATGCATAATTAAAAAAGCATGACTCTGCAATGACTGTGATTATGCTAGGCTAGGCTAATTGCTGTTAGCCTTTAGTCTGTGTAAAGTGTTAAATGTGAGGGCTAAAACTGATGTTACTGTGGATTTAGTTTGTTTTTCCACTGTTAGCCTTTGTGATTCTGTTTCCAGCAAGAACTAACTCTGTTTCCAATGAACAGAGAAGCTTATGTGTAACTCCACTCAATCTTCTGTGATGGATCAGTTTATCTTATATGAGAAGCAAACAGGGAAGAGGTGATAGAAGATGTAATGCAAATAAAGGATTTGAGCTCCAGCTTGATATAAACAAAAGCCCAAACGGTTGAATGAAGGTTTGCTGGGAAAGATTCCCAGATGATGAATGTTTTATCTCCTCATAAAACATATTTATCTGCTTCACTATTACCTACATTGCTTTATTCTGTTTTATCTTCAACTTTTGTCATATCAGTCATTTCACTCAATCATTTGAGAGACATAATAGACCTTAGTTCAGAGAGAAAAATATAGTTTTTAAGGCCATAATGCAAAATGTTTAATTTTAACTGTCAAACTCCAGGTCAAAGGGTCTAAGATGTCATTTTTTAGTGGCATGGTTCTCATGTGGTGTGTCTACATTACACATTTTGGAAAGCCATATCTCCCTGGAATGTTTAACAAACTTGCATTTTCAGTGCGAGCATCATGTTTGTCTGCACCTCCTACATGGCAGACTAATTTCTGCCCTATATACGCATATGTGTAGGTGAAAGCATAAAACTAATAGCAGTATTTTCCTCACACCTTCAGAAAAAAACTAAAAAAAAAAACAAAACGTGCTATTCTGAGCTTTGGAGACACTGGGAACAATTTGTAACATGTTACGCCCCGATTATTCAGGAAAACATGACATATTTGCTAGTTCATATATTCATTTGAATCAAATCTCATTACGTGTTTAGGTATAAAACAACATTTTTGGCTCTGATGGAAAAGACAACGTTTATGCTTGAAAAGAAGAGATGATTCTGTGAAATGCAATCTTCATTATCACATGTGTAGGATGAAAAATGAAGGTCACAACCTCAAAAATTTGAAATCTCTAATCTGTTTTCATGTTATTTTTTTCTGAGCTCCAATCTTTGTGCACATCTGCTTCATATTTATTATCACAATTCTTTACTGACTTATAGATCACAGTCAGGGCTAGGTCTCGCATAAAGACACACGCTGAGTGATTATAAAAGGATAAGTAACATCTGCATCATCTCACAGTATTATGAAGTTTATATATGCATGTGGTAATAAAAGTGTAAGCAAAATAAAGAAAAAAAGAGCAACCAGAGGAATGTTTGTACTTTGTATAATTTGCAGGCTGCTCTGGTTTTCCTTTGGACAGATGCTAGCTTGTTATTCTTACATGCTCTTAAATGGTCTAAGACTACAGAAGCTGGATATATATTTTTTCCAAACTACTGCATCATTTTGTTGGCAGCTCAGCAGAAAGTGAGCACAGCAGTTTAATGCCTCAGCTTGGAGCTCCTGCTGGCTTGCTGGCTGGTTTATCTCCTCCTACATTTGCGTGTGGGAGACGGTTCCATTGCAAAAGCATCAGAAAATAATGATGCTTGATATAAAACAAAGCAATCCATTACCACAGATAAATGTACAACTTTATTTATACCAGCTTTGCAATTTTGAATGCAAGAATGAATCTGTAAAAAAAAAACCTGTGGCGTTTCCACCAGAGTAGGCATAGCAACAGATAAAGTTCTTGGAGTCGACACAATTTGCAATGTGTGCTAAGCTGAAAATAGTAATAAAGTTCATAGTTCAAAACACAAATATCGTGAGATCTAGCTCAAAGTGACGTTTTACTTTTACATACTGTATTACAATTCTTGGACCTGAACTATGTGTTCACAAACCCACGTGACCAACCTTTAAGTTGCCGAAGCTTGTTTCTGTCATAAATTCATGAGACAATGCTCATGATCACCTGAGACTTGAAATGAAGGTTGAGGGTGGTGGTATTATCTCCTTTATGAAAGCTATGTTGAACTTTTAACATTCAGTTCATTCCCTCCCTGTGCAGTGACAAAAACGGTGTGTGCAGAGCAGTGTGACGGTCGATGCTTCGGGCCCTACGTCAGTGACTGCTGCCATCGGGAATGTGCCGGCGGGTGCTCTGGCCCCAAGAACACTGACTGCTTTGTATGTCATGCACAAAAAAAAAACACACCCAAACACAAATCATCAATCTTTTCCCTCAACTTTTTATTTCCTGCCCTTCTTCTACCTTGTATCTTCTTCCTCATTTTCTACGTCTTTTGTGCAACACAGAAGCGATCCACTTTGTTTACCTACCGATAAATTGTCATTTCATTGAGCTGCGAAATCTGCCACTGTAGTGTCGCAACACTCTTCAAAGTACAAACCAGTGATTTGGTGTTCCAATTAATGTCCTTTTTATCACCTTAAGTTTCTTCTTTTTTGTTTCTATTTCACAAACACGTGCACACGCAGGCGCACACACTGACAGAGATGATATTGCAGCTGTAATTCACAGAAAGGCTCATCCAATTCAATTACTGTCGTTTCACCCGGTGGCCCTCAGACGACAAGACACTTAAGAGGTTTATGGGAAAACATTTCACCATTTACATCATGGCTGTGGATCAATGGCTGCAATTTTTCTCTCATTTGGTGTCCTGAGAGACAAGGGGCAGTCTCACGTAAAAATGAAATGCAGCTGCAATACTCTTTCACTCACAGTGACTTATGCAGGGAAACCCACCTCACTACACATCACCACACGAGTCTTCACTACAGTTGTCCTCTGCTTCCGGGTCACTGTGCTTATGTGCTCTTCACAGGCTTGTACCAATTTCAACGACAGTGGATCGTGCGTGACCCAGTGCCCTCAACCGTTTGTGTACAACCCCACATCTTTTCAGTTAGACCACAACCCCAAAGCCAAGTACACGTATGGAGCCTTCTGTGTCAAGAAATGTCCCCGTAAGTCTGAACAAACACGCCTTAGATGCTCATGATGAGGCTCATGGTTAAGTTTTATTATTTATGCACTGGTTTCTATACAAGGAGCATTCATCTTCTAATCTGTACTGAAATTAGGCACTAGACAATTATTTCAAGTCAAGATAAATGACTCAAACAAAGTGTGTATCTCAATCCACTAGTTGTTCCACCATCTGCTTGAGCTTCTGCCAGCTGAAAAAGCAAATCTTAGCTCTTTCTCTCACAGTTTTGCAGTCAGGGCACAGCAGTAATTCACCGAGCACGCATTAAAAGTCAAGCTACAGTACATCAACAGATTGGATATTCAAGATTCACTGATCATCAAATGAGCATGCACTAGTCACATTTATCCACCGCTGCTATCAAGCACTAATTCGGCTGTTTTTTCTTTTAGCTCATTACCATTAGTTTTGACTGTTGCTTAGTGTTAATTGTTTTGAGCTTTATGTCGTAAAACTTGTGGTGGGTTGTGCAGATGATGAAGCCAGTAAACAATGTTCTCTAACTTGATTTTGGCAGATAATTTTGTGGTGGACCAAAGTTCCTGTGTTAGAGCATGTCCCAGCAACAAGATGGAAGTGGAGGAAAACCGGATCAAAATGTGCCTCCCTTGTACCGACATTTGTCCCAAAGGTAAACATTTACTGCCAAGTCTGTTCCTTATCTAATAACGATAAAGACCACAGAATGCTCACACATCAGTCTAAGCATATGGTAATTTTTTTCAGACATTTAGCATTTGTTGTGGACCAACCAAATTGTTATTTTTACTTCTGGGATATTTGGAAGTTTGTAGTTGGTCAGAAGAAATTATTATCCATTCTGTATAATTAAAATACAATCACCTAGATTAGCAACAACCTCCACAAACAGAGCCCGTACCAAAGCCCATAAAGTCACCGCTTGAATGCAACAAATGTTAAAATGTCTGAGTTGCATTAAAAAAAGAGAAAACTAAAGAGTCTCTAGACTGCTTTGTATTGTTTTATTTTCATAAAGGCTAACTGTACACAAGCACATACGTTAGATGAAATATCACTTTAAATGCAATAATATCCTGCTATATATTATATATATGTAGGGCAACTTTCAATGTCAGATCGGTCCACTGTCCTGTCAATTTTAGTTGCAAAAAAAAAAAAGCATGAGGAGTCAAACATGAGCCCTCTACCAAGCATCTTTGATACCTGCCACAAATTGACTCATTTTGTCAAAAATTTGATGATTGATAGATGACGTGCAGTCAGATGATAAATTTTAGGAATATAAACCACCTACCATATATATATATATATATATATATATATATATATATATATATGGCATGCTTTGTCTAATTGCTGTTTTCATTATTACTCATGAACTGTTCATGTTTATTTTGTGCAGCATTGTATGTACAGTTCTGATAGCGAAGTATTGATTTTGAATTCACATGAATTAAACTTCAATTAAATTTTTACAAACAGGAGCTTAATGCTTGGGTTTTGAGTGATCTTCGTGCCCTGACTCATGCATACTAAAAGTTCATCTCAGTCATATCTCAACAACCTTTTGGGTTTTTTCATCTGTCATCTTACAATTTATCTGGATGGCATAATTTGTTTGAAATTATGTTTTTGACACATAAAACTTCTTCAAAATGGTGTAAAAAAAAAGCAATTTTTTTGTTAAATAAAGGTTCCCTCAATATTGTATATTAATATCCTGATATATAATTATTAAACGGTTGATGGTGCATTCTGTTGCCCACTACACAACTCCCCTGTTATGACCTTTCCTGAACTCTGCACAGAGAGTCTGGGAGCAGACAGGCTATGGCTTCTTGCTGTGGCTGCCATGTCATTGCATAATTTACATAAAAAGCAAGGTGCGAGACAAGTTAGAATATAGCTGTAGTCCACAACTTGTAGCATCATTTGCAAGTAACACTGAGTACAAAGACTATTTTAATCAGTTTAACCATTCTCTTTGTCCCCTTCTTTTCTTTTCTTGGCCCACTGCCCTACATTTACTGTATGCACAAGAACTTTTGCTTTTAAACATGTAAATCTAATAGCTTTATGCTAACAGTGATGATACTAGCTCAACAGTATCGCACAGGAATTTCTTTAAAAGCTTTATAAGAAATGTAATTTATAGTTATATTTTTATGGATGGTTTGTGGTTTATAACATATATTATATGAAATATACCTATGGGTGATTTCCTGTGATTGAAATAAATCCCACAAAAATATCATTATCTTTCCATTTAATATTGGGTAATGCAATATCCACTGTTGTAACAAATTTACCAAAGCATACAATAAACTCGGCACCGAAAACACTTAAAATTGCATTTTCAAATATTCTGCATGCGTGTTTGACATATTTTAATATTTTATAACAAGCCAATAACTAGAAATCTATGTAATTTAACATATATCTCATTAAACTGGACAGATTTAGTATGCATTACAGTGTAGAGGATAAGTATGGTGTAAATGAAGGTCACATGCTAGATCTTTACAAGAGTCAATGTGTTAATTACCCAAAAGTCTCACAATGTGAAACAGATTTTACCTGCTCAGTAATTACATGTCATTTTGCTACAAGAGCATCGGCTAAATGCCTAAACTGTCTAATGTGGAATTAAACAGCATTAGTTTGGTACAAAAGATTAGCCTCTTTTTCATATTGTTCTCACAAAGGCAACTGACCTGCCCTTTCTCTTTGGAGGGAAGGCAATAATGTTTTCCTTGAGGCTTCACATATGGGCTGTGGCATCCACTGATTGGCTAATCTCTTGATTACATCGTCACGACACAAGGAGGGGTTAATGAGGGATAGCCCAAGGAACTGTGGGAAATGATAACAAATTAACATCTCAGATATGGAATTGGCTGGTATAAATCACTATCAAAAACTGGTTACACCACTTAATGCCAGCCTTATTCATCATCCCCTTTGCTTCTGTCAGAAATACTTGGCTCACACGAGATTGCAAGTGTAATTAATGCAGATGTAATGAATTCATTATAGAGAGGAATTGGATGTAGATTGGCCAGGGCTTTCATCAAAAGAATTTCAATGCATGGAGAAGGGCCATGGCCTTGCCTGTGCACCTAAAGCTGACTTTATTTTCATAAAAGGAATAAAACAAAATTGACATGACAAATGGCTTCTACATAAGGTGTCTGAAGGACACCTTGGAAATGCACTAGAGTTGGTCATACCTAAAGCAAATCTGGAAATGATCCGGAATAATATCTGATTGTTATTTTCTCAGTGTGTGATGGCATTGGGACAGGCAGCCTGCAGACAGCTCAGACTGTGGACGCCAGCAATATTGAAAATTTTGTGAACTGCACCAAAATCAACGGCGATCTCATCTTCCTTATAACTGGTATTAAAGGGTAAGTGATTAAAAATGTTTTTTCCCCTCTTTACTGTCAGAAAGTGCTTGCCGAAGTGATTTTTTCCCCACATAAAGATTGCATTGTTGAGCATTGGTGCAAAACAGATAAAATTGGATGGAAGTTATGTTTGCATACCTCTGCTACTCCACATTGACCAAACAGAAATTGCAATCATAGAATTTGTGAACTTGCAGCAGTTGTATTGTAGCTCTATTTGGTTTCCTCCAATCTCCTGGAAAATGCATCTTCTGTGCTTATGTAGCTGTCTTTCTTTTATTCTTATTTTTCAAAAATACCAACATAAATTAAAGCCAGAATGCATCAGTTCAAATGTCGTGGAAAAACATACAGCAGCTGTGAGTTGACATTTAATGTTTGCAGTTATAAGTCCCACTGGCTTTCAGACAATTAGGTTTTATGGAAAAAACAGACAAACAATCATATAAATATTTTACATTTTTTTAACAAAATGGTGGGGAAAATTCTACATCTGATACTTTAAAACATATAAGTCCATTTGAGTCTAGTAGGGCATTTACATCCATGATTTCTTCAAACTCTTCTGTCATGCTGAGTTATGAGGATGCCGAGTTAATATAAACAGCTGTAATCATCTAGCCTGGGAATTAGTACTAACTATTGCACATCTTGATTAACTAACACTTTATTTCACTATGCAGTTAATCTAACTTGATGTAGATTTAAATGCTGCTAATGAATTTATAATCATTGTTAAATTGTATTATTATTACTGCAATAGCAAAACAAAAATACATTGTATCTGGTAATACCTGCTGACATGGACAACAGTATGAATAGCGTGACTGACAACCTCACACAGTGGCCCACAGTTACTGATAATTGGTTTCTTACCTAGAAATGTAAAATTATTCTATTTTTCATACTAGTTAGACACCAGGGCATTAATGTAAACTCTAGTTATTACTAAAGAAACCACTTTTAATAAATAGTAATCCACACTGGAATATAATTAGCAAAAGTTATTAAAGGTTTTTAAAATAATTCATTCATGCATGCATATATATATATATATAGTAACATTCCACTATTCAGAGTAAAAACTGGCTTGTATCATTGTTATCTCCCTGCTTGGGATCAGTGTATGTAAAGTTATGACACTGAATACTCACACGGAAGGGTCATCGACCAACTTATAAACAGTTATTCCTGTTTCTGTCTCTTCTCAGGGATATGTATCATGAAATTGGACCTTTGGACCCCGAGCGTCTTAATGTTTTCCGTACTGTGAAGGAGATCACAGGTGAAATGACCTCACTGGAGTACCCTTGAAAATAAGAACTGAACAAAATTATGTTACTGTGCGTGTTTGTGTGTGTGTCTTGCTGCAATTTATTTGCCACGGAGGTACTACAAAAAGCTTTAAGATGAAAGCTGTTTTTTTTCTAAACTCTGAAAGTTGCTCTGCTGGATATTGGTGTTGACACGTGTGTGTATGTGCATGGAAGTTATACAGCATTGCAGTGTGCGCTGCCGTGTGTGTATTTATTCATTAGCTATTAGAGGACTTAAGGGATGAGCAATACCTCACATACAAACCCTTTTGTCATATTAAGCTGCGACTTGCAGTTGAGCCAAACAGCTAATGGAGTGAAACTGCATTTTCATAATGAAAACCTAAGCAGTAAGGAAGAGCAATGGTTATTCTATCCCAGCTATTTCCTGTTCTTTCCCCTTTAATGCCGTTCCTGCAGATGCTGATTTGATATAATCTGTCACTGATGGCAAGTGCAACTGGACAAACTGTGCAGAATATAAAATCCATTCTTTTAATTAGTGCTTGTTGTCTTCTCCCTACACATTTCCTACAAAGAATTGAATATCAGAGACAATGCAACTTTACAATTTCACACCCAACAACTGAACTTTTTGGTTGTTTTTTAAAGGAGCTCAAGTATCTTATTTCCATACTTGGGGTTGTTTTATTCTCTCATCTGACATAGTAGCCATTAGTAATCTCCCCCGTTGCTCTTTCGCGTTAATATTTTTTACTGGAAAAAAGGAAAAAAGTTACAGTAACTTACAGTAAAACATCTACGTGCTTATTTAGAACAAGTAAAGCAAAGATTTCTTTTTGCAACATGCTCATCACTTCATCTGTTTTTAGGTTACCTGAACATCCAGTCTTGGCCGGAAAACATGACAGATCTGAGTGTTTTTTCCAACCTGGCAACCATTGGAGGCAGAACTCTCTTTAGGTATGACTAAACACACTCACTTAATGATACAAAATGCCTACATGATGAAGATGACATGTAATTGAAATTAATAACTGTAATATTGGTTCCTTCACGCATTACACATTCATCAAAACAAGATATGTTCATGTTCTTCATCAATTTTCCAAGTTAAAGTTTAAATTTTATCATAATCATTTCATTTTTATATATATATTCACACATGTTCGTGTATAATTAGCTGCCTTTGTTCAGTCAGTGCCATCTGATTTTTTGTTAAGCCGCCAGCCAATCTAACATTGCACAGAAGTTCTTTGAAGCTCTGCTGTTGTTTAGTTTGATTAGTTTTGATAACAGGTTCTGCAGCTGCTTGCACATGGCAAATCTGAGGGATAAGCACCAGTAATGAACATATAGCTGCAGTTACATCTGCAGCTTCCTAATTTTTTTTTTATTCCTTTTCATTGAATTTTTAAATCCATATTGTTTCTCTTCTTTTCCTTTTCAAGCTTAACAAACTAATATTAACCGTTGATGCTAACGCTTCATTCAATCGTTTCACCCATTCATCCCCTTTGTCCTTCCTTTTCCTCTTCCAGAGGAAGTGGCATTTCTCTGCTGATCCTGAAGCAGCTTTGGATCTCCTCCTTCCAGTTCCAGTCACTGAGTGAGATCAGCGCCGGGAGTGTGTACATATTCAACAACAGCCGCCTTTGTTTTTACAACACCGTCAACTGGACGTCGCTCTTCAGGACCCCGAGCCAAAAAGTCCTCATCCGCCACAACCGAGACCCAAAGGAATGCAGTGAGTAGTGGCAGTAGCGTAGATGTGGCACATACATTGGATAGGCATTTTTCTTTGTGCAAATTTCTTTACTATTTTATGTGTCCAAACACACTACGTGCAGACTTAATCCAGAACCCAAGGCTTTAGGGGAGCTGCATCACTTCCTCAATGCAGCTTTTTTATCCGGCTACTTATAACTCCATCACTTACTCATGATGTTTTCTTATTTTCTTTCTTTGAGCACATTTATTTCCAAACTTTGATTCCTTACATAATGTTGAAAATCTTTCTCTGCCCTGCTGTGCACTGACATGCCCGTTTCCAAGGCAACAAAGTCATGGATGCTTCTGACTACTGTGCCATGAAAGCCTTTCTTCAGCTCCCCCATGACACTACATACACTTTGGTGGGTTGAAGTCACTGCCAGACCTAGTGCAGAAGACCAGATGGAACATTAAATGGTCCAATACATAAATATACTGGTTTTATTATTTATCAGCATTGATGTTGCTGAGTTCATTTTTAGCTATTTTTTATACATGTTGCAATATGTTTTCAAGTAAGGCTGCAAGAACCTGTCTTTGTACATGAAAGGCGCTATATAAATAAACTTGCCTTGCCTTTGCCTTACCATGCTTAGGTTGATATCATTATTAATTTAATGAGTTCAATGTGTGTGGACTAGAGACTGATCAATACAGATGCCTCTTCATTAGGCTCAACCCACTCATTGACTGCTGTGCTGTTGACAGAACGTCCAGCTACCACTGTCTGATGAAGGCCATTGAGTGTTGTTAATTGACTGGGGGAAGAAAAAGGTGTCCAGGGTTCTGGTATGGGGCTTTTCAACTGTAGGAACCTTTTAAAGTTTGTTGTTATGGTCCCTGAACAAATCACGGCTCAAAGAAGGAACCATAATATATGAGAGAGACCACCGCCAACAGCAACGTTTAAAAGTAAATTTAATAAACACAAAACCAAAAGGAGCCCCGGCCAAAAGAAACAGTCACAGACCAGCCACGCAATGGGCCATAGGATCCAGACTGCTCCTCAAACAAAAATCCCAATAAATCAAGTAAATCAAAACCGATAACAGGAGCGGAGACTCCCAACTCAAACAACAACCAAAGTGCTCCGGTCGGCGGTGACCTCCTCTGGCTCTTCTCACTTTTGTGCCTTCCGTGTGCTGGCAGGGAATGCCACTCCAGCCTATCACTACAAGGGTACAAATTGAGAGACAGGTGAGTGTAATAAAGAGGCATTAACCAGCTGACGGAGGTACACGCAACAGTTTTCAGGAATAGACACACTATTTCACGCATTACGACAGATACAGTATGAACTGGGCAACATTATTTTAGCTCTTACTCTGAAGCAGGGTCTTTTCAGGGTTCCACAGGAACACATTTGACATAAGTGGTAGCACTATAACATCTCATATGTTTACTCATAGGACAAGGATACAATCGGTGCATCTTTAATAAGTTAAACTTACATGCTGTGTCTTTTATCTGCTGCGCTGCATTCTTCCTCCATGAAACGAAGACTTATCACCTGCCGCTGATTATTTCTCTCCTGATTCTCTGTGCTCGTACAGCCTTGATGTTAGCTACCTGTTGTGATTGTCCATGATTAATAATCCCATCATGCGAAGTTTAACGGTTCACCCGGGGAAGGGCAGTTCAGAATGAAAGTTGTGGTTAGCAGTTCTTAAACCTGCGTTCTTCTCTGTCAGAAAGCGGTTTATAATGGCAGAGTTGTGGGGATTATCAATGTTTGCTCACATAGCTCAACAGCTTACACAAAGACTGTGAAATGCACATCCATGTGTATTTTTTATATGCAAATGTACATTTCCAAAAAAAATATAGCTTACATGTGTGTATTTGTTTTCTTGCTACTCTGTTTATTATCTGTTTTACAGTTCAGCAGCGAATGGTGTGCGATCAGATGTGCTCAGATGACGGGTGCTGGGGTCCAGGGCCAGACCAGTGTCTCTCCTGCAGATTTTTCAAACGAGGCCGCACCTGCGTTGAGTCCTGCAACCTTTTTGATGGGTGAGAAATCACTTTACAGGTCAAATTTCCACCTGAGTTTTGTAGAAGCACCGTAGCATCTCTCATGCAAAGCTGTGAAACTCGTACAATATCATCACCATTATAGTCTCAGGAAGCTGCATTAACTCCTCAGCAAATGGCAAAATGTGACAAGCTGAAGAAGTAAAATAAATTTAAATGGCTTTACTGCATAAGAATAAAGTCAAAACATCCTCAAGGGCTCTGTAGGAGGGGAGTCTAATTGCTGATTGGCATGAATAAAATGAGGTGAACCAACAAGGAATTTTATAGCGTGAAAAGTGAGAGGAACATTTGGCTCCATCCATCATCTAAAATCCATTTAGATATATTGTTTAAGGATTACATTATATTACAAAGTGCCCAATTTCGAGTGACAGCATGAGTGTTTACTGCTCTGAGATGGAAAATATGTGACAAAAGACCCTTTGACTGTCCAGGAATGCTGAACATAAGTGCTTGGAATTGCATTCAGGTAATTGCTTTGTCTAAATTAATTGCTTTAATTTGAAATCCATTGTAAGAACTTAGAGAAAATGCAGGCAAGAGGAAACTTGTAGTATGCACTACTGAGCCACTGAACCATCTGTGTTCCTTAGTTCTCTATGCTAAGAAAATGCGCATCAAAAAGATCACTGCCAACTCACATGGGGAGAAAAAACACAGCTTTGTAGTTGTTTCTACTCTTGAATGAATCTTGAGTGAATGAAACAACCACTTATCTAAAATAAGCCCACACCGGCAGTTTCTGCCATGAGGTAAATACGACTTTCTTGCAAGCAAGCATTGATGTGAAGCTCGTCTTTCGTCCCTGGGGAGGAGAACCGCACATGTATGTGTGCAAGAGAGCGTGTTTGAGAGCAAGCAATCCTCGGTCATGTTGACTTGTTGCTGGTCCTCCCTGGCGCCGTTTGTGGGAGGGAATCTTTGAAGATGCTGGGAAAAACAGCTCATAGCGAAGACTTTGAAAAAGATGAGGAAGAGACACGTGGCAGGGAGCCTCTGAAGCACACTTGTATCCTATACTGTAAATGCAGTCAGTCTGTGCAAATAATAGTCAACAGGACAACCGTTACTGTGCCGTTACTGGTCAAGCGGCTATCACCATCTGCCTAATGGCTGAATATTAATAATGCATATGGGGAACAAAAATGTGTCGTTTTTGCCTTTTGGATAGTAAACCTACAATTAAGTCAATGACAGTCAAACGTTTTCCCTCTGTGGTGCATACACAGTTCTGTAATAAATCTAATTCTAAAGTAAGTGTTTGGTTTATCACAATTTTAAATCTAAATTGATTCGTTCCTCTATCAGGAGTATGTTTATTCTAATTTAGGTTAGTTTTAGCTCATTCTGTGTGTGCTCATTCCCTTGTAATGTCACACGGCCTCTCCCCTAGCCTATCTCCCTTCTCCATTTTAGCTGCTGAAAAAGGAAGTAGTACGTGTAAAAGAAAAATGATAAAAATCACAATAGCACATATTGTGGTGGCATGTTGTAGTGAAAAAAAGCAGGAAGTAGAGCTTGTTTATTTTTTTTTATTTCGGGAGATGTAATTATTAATATTGAATATTAAAAATATTAATAATTAATGCCTGACTACTGTCAGAATCAGAATACTTTCTAAGACTCCGGATCTAAAGCAAAATTATTTTGGTTCTTTTTTCAACAATAATGAAAAAAAATGTTTGAGCTTTTTTCAGTTAAAAACAAAAAAATCCATTTATATCAACTTTCATTGAATTCCTTTCTTTATCTTTGTAATTACAAAAAGTAGACCTCAGTAACTTTAATGTACTACTGGTGTGTCGTTTCAAACTCTTAGAAAGACTCTTTAATACCAAAATCAATTTCTACACTTAGGCTGCACGGTGGCTCGGCTGGTTAGCACTGTGGCCTCACAGCAAGAACGTTGCCGGTTTGATTCCTGGTGTGAGCGGGGTTCCAACTGGGATCCTTTCTGTGTGGAGTTTGCATGTTCTCCCCGTGTTAGCGTGGGTTCTCTCCGGGTACTCCGGCT
>JBAMHV010000026.1:5894966-5915580 GCA_037177535.1 Pseudomugil gertrudae | reverse complement strand
CTCATGACAGAAAACACCACAGAAGGCTATTCTAAGCACTTAGAAAAGTGATTTTTGCATGCAATGTCCCCTTTAACTATAATTTTCAGTATGTCATGTGACAGGGGATGTTTTTCTTCACGTTTATCAATAAAGTGCTATGAACCAACACCAATAGAGAACCCAAGGTCGAACTTCTTATTGTACATGTTGAGTTATAAGAGAACTGTTGTGTATGTGTGCTCTTATACTGATGTCACATCCATGTTCCTGAACTGTATAAATAAAGAAGGACGTTGAACTTGTTCTCTTCCGGTTCAACAATACTGATGAAGTGTGTCTCTTTCCTCCGTCAAGAACCTTATTAATCCGGCTATCCTGCCCTTACGATGTCAACCCCAACAGTACAAGCTGAAATAATGACATTACAAGGTAACGGTCACGGTCAAGAGTTAAATAATGTTGACTGGGCTTTAATAAAACCAGGATCTTCTTTGAGGTGGTTTGCTCATTACTCTGTCTTACTACCTAAAACGTATTTAGTTTAATTCCTTTGTTGTGTAGTAATGCAGGGGCAGCACATAACAAACACCAATTTCTTGCTAATGAGCTATTTGGTGCACCATTTAATTGACAATGAAGTAGCTTTGGAGGAGTCACAGTTGTCACCAATTTAATTCCAAAGTGAACCTGCTCTTTTGGCTTTGTGTTTAATTTGTATTTTGTGTACTCAAGTAGCTTGGACACACACACTAATGCTCAAAGACTCCAAATATGGATTGAGAATTAATGAGCAGTGGAGTGTTCCCTAATCACTTCCTGCTTACCTACTGTTACTCTAAGCACAGTGTGTCATCATTACTGACTTTTCTAGGATACGACAGCTAGAGTTTTTTTGTTTGTTTTGTCTGCTGAGTCAGTGTCAGTGATAGACTTGTGGATGATCTCAGACTAAAAGTGAGACCTTCTATGTTTAAAAACCTCAGTAAACCATGTTAAGGCATGCAGGTCTTGAAGTTAAGAGTAACTGTTAGCAAGCAGTTAGCTATGTACTTGCATTAGTATACTGTAAATTTAGATTGTTTTGTCTCTGGCTGCTTGTGCAACCAAATCTCAGTAAACACTTACATTAAAAAAAAAGTGGTTTGGGATCACACAGTATTCTTGGTACACCTTGTCACACCAGAAATAACACCTATGTTGACCTGATAATGTATCTGCACTCAGACCACAATATCACACCCAGTAGCTCCCAGCCTTTCCCATTTTCAGAGTGCTCACTTGGAAAAGGCACACATCTGTTTTGTGCTTTTTTTTCTATATGTTCTGTGAGAGCTTATACATTTTAAAAAAATGTGGCTTTTTGTCATTGATGTTTTTTTTTCTTTTTTTTCCCATGTTCT
The DNA here is from genome assembly GCA_037177535.1 of Pseudomugil gertrudae. NCBI lineage: Eukaryota > Metazoa > Chordata > Actinopteri > Atheriniformes > Pseudomugilidae > Pseudomugil > Pseudomugil gertrudae. Next base: position 5,914,198 of record JBAMHV010000026.1, on the reverse strand, counting down.
TCTCCCTAAAGGTTTCAACATTGTGTTCCGTTTACTGACAGCTATAGACTGAAACAGTGTTCTCTGAGCTCACAATTCTTTCAAATATCACATAAAACATGAACATTGCCCTCCAGCCAATGTGCGCCTCCTCCCGTCACAGTGACAAGTGGTCAGCCGAGCTCCCTCTTTGTGCAGGTCCCTGCCCCGGAGACAGCTGATTGACATGGAAGAAAGACAACATGAGGTTTTCTCATAACCTGTCCCTGATTTAATGGATGATCTCTGTGGTTTTTCTGCCCTGCAGGTGCATCGGGCCAAGACTCCAAGATTGTGTCGGGATGATGGACAGGTAAGGGATCTCAAGATACATTCGTAAAGTGGGACTGGGAGACCACCATCGGATTCTGCCACAACTCATTAAAGTTCCTGTTAAATCCCATTTCTCAAGATGCTCATTAACAGGAGGGCAGAATCTGCTGCTGTTGTCTGTACTTGCACTAAACTTTTGGTCAGGATTTGATGTGCATCAATAGGATCTCTGTTGTGATCAATTTTCTAACTCTCTTTCAACATTTAAAAGTCATGGCTGAACTTTTATTATTTGTATACGCTTTCATTTTATCTCAATTGCTTTCATCAGACATATTGACAGGGACACGAATAGTTAGCAGACTCTTCATTATCACTGAACACTTTTCTGCCAAAGCTACAAACTGTACACTTAGTTTTAGGTTCATGGGACAAAGTAGCGACACTGTATTACTAAATAGTAACTATTAAAATGTAGAGAAAAAAAAATTCCCAGCAGGAAACAAAAAATAACTTACTATCTAAAAATAATGATTTGTAACACTTAAATACTTCAAACCAATTCATTTGAATAATCAGCCATTATCTCTTAGAATCACCACGATGATTGTTCAAGAAAGCATTATTAGATGTATTTTAACGACAACTGCGGGGAGCATGATTTTTTTTATATATAACTTATCCGTTTAGATGTTATTTAATCTTAAAATTTGATCTAATTGGGGTTGTGTCCTTTTTAATGGACAGGTAACAAATTTCCGACTGCAAGAAGGCAGAGTGTAGCAGAACCACGGTTTTTAGCTACCTTTAGCCCACCTTCCTCCATTAGCTAGCTATCTACCATTGGCTCCAGGTTAGCATGGTTAGCTAAGGGAAGCTTGAAGTTGAATAGGTGTCAATCATCCACCCACACATCACATCTCAACCTCTGCCCATTTTTGTATTTTCTTGAAGCGACAGCACCCGTGATGCACATATGGGTACTACCCAACGAGCTTCAGCTCCGCTTTTCAGAAACGTACAGGTGACGACTCTGAGGCTCAGTCCATCTTGACTCATTGCATGGATTTAGTGGTTTTTATGTAGTTTAACTGTTCATAATCACATAGAGAGAGCAAAAAGATTAGTAGTGCACAAAACCATGGAGTGTCCAGAAGGCTTAGTCCACCACTGTATGAAATTATTTAATGACAAATTCATTCAAATTGAATAGAACCATATATTCCACCTAACAGAGGTGTTAAATTCCTCTTAAGCAACACAAATAGAATTGCAACATTGTTTCTTCTGTCTGGAGGACTGCTTAGGCTGCAGTGGCATTATTCCCTTGCCTCATCTGATGACTCTCTCATGTTCTCTTGTAAAATCTTTTGTTCTAATTAAAGGAGTCTGCTGCCTCCACTTGTTACCTTTCTTAGCACCAATTGTTTGTTTTCTTTCCACCTTTTCTTTTTTTTTACCCAAGCTTCAACAAAAAAGCTCCTTCCTCCCCCTTTATTTGCTTTCCTTGCCATCCTTTGTACTTTCTCTATTCACTTCTCCCTCTCTCTCTCAGTCCCCCCCCTCTTTGACCTTATCACTCCATACTGCTGCATTGCTATTCACCACATGGCTGTATATCTCATTACGTCCAAACCCACAACCTCTTTGTAAATTTCAGGTTCCCCTTTTCGTAAGGCTGCCACGATCGATATGGCAAATGTTCCTGCACCTTGCTCCAGCATCGCACAGTAGTACATGAGTCTTCCATTAGTTGCTAATGGTTTCTACAAGTGATAGACTTTTGAACTTTAAATATCAGGTTGGAGCAGGGTACTCTTTTATGTGGTTCTGTTTAAAAAGAAGGTGCAGAGAACATTATGGCGTGGGTACAGAGGTGCAAAGAAGCAAAAATAGAGTACAGATAACAGAAAACTGGGGCGATAAGGACAAAGAGATTAAAAAGCAGAAATAAAAGCTAGCATAACAGTATTTACAAGGGAAAGAAGTATGTAAATGGCAAATGCATTAGTGCTGTCATTATTGTAGAGCTTTTAACATCCAACCTTTATGTGTCCTTTACGCAGATTTTCCCTCAGAAGGAGGAGAAGCAATTTGTGAAGGATAGGTGCTTTTGATTGCTCATTTTAGTTAAATATTTTTTTAATAGTGCTAAAGCAAAGAGTGAATATAAGTCAGAGCCATAGTGTTTAAAAATGTCTGATTAAGGTATAAGAATGTGTAGGTTACGACTGAACAAGCTGTTTCCTAACCACAAGGTCAAGTACTCAAGAGGCCATGTCTGTTACTCCTCTCGCAAGCAGAGAATAAAAGAGGTGTTTCTAAGAAAACCCTTTGTGTTGGAAATACTAGCTTATTGGAGGTGGAAGGGCACATTATGACTTTAATTTGTTTTTAACTTGAGTTGAACAAGTCTACAAAATAAGGTTTTGGGAGTGATTATTTATCTTAAGCTATGTTGGAAGTCACATAAAGCTACATTATATAAAGCAAATGTAATACTATATAAAACAAAGAAGTTATTCAGAAAGAATTCCCCGCTTATATACTATTCACTTACTGTTGTGAACTAAAGCCGTAAAATGAGAGGCAAATGACAGGAAGTAGTAGAAAACAGAGAAATTTATATGATTTTTTTATATATATTAAAAGGGTTCTTGTGACAGCACAATGCTTTGTACATTGCTACTTTTCTGAAGCAATGATGGACCATATTTGGACAGAAAGGTGATTTTAGAAAGGAACACTTAGCCCTTAAATCCAGACTAATTAGCCTTCTCATACTACCATTTTACAAGAAGATGTAGAACATGCTTAAAATATTTATTAAATGTGTTTTATCATAATAAAAATCTTTTTATATTTTAATTGGATCTCCTAAATATTATTTAGATTTATTTTGATATATTTTGTTTATTGACTACACTTTTTTTTACTTGATTATTAACTTATTTGATAACTTTACATTAGCTCAGATTTGTAATAGTATAGTGTATAAGAGGTGGAACAGTGATGGTACAGTTGGAAGTTGGGTAGATTTACCAAACAATGCCTATCAATAGACTTAAAACATTTGGTTGCTAGTAAGTTATGTACGTTTATGCAAAGTTCTTTAACATTTAAATCCTCTTCAATAAAAGATAAGACAAAAAAAAAACAACTGAAGCATAATAAGTATTGAGAAATAGTAGCTTCTACTCAGTGAATAGATGATTCTAAGAATAATACCATTGCAAGGATTTGATAGTTTTACTTAAGATTATACTGTATATTACCTAAAAAGAGAACTCATGACCTCAGTTTCTAGATGTACATATGACTTTTGTGCCTGGAGAAAAATAACAACAATCATTTTTGTCCAAATCGATTGCTATAGTAGAAGACTTTTGCAGGAAGAATGGCCGTCTATATTATGGAAATTACCAACGGATGTGTTGCTCTGCAACTTCTACAAATTATACTGAGGCCTCTTTTTGCTTCGTTTAAACCCAAACGTATCATATTTACATACAGTTTCTGAGACCTGAACACATATATACAATGATTTTTGGCTTATCACATGTACATAAACCCCAAAAAGTTCATATTTCATTGCATTTTGTTATATGACCAAATAAAGACCTACTTAAAAAAAAAAATGGGTCGAACCTAAAACGGTTAAACTGTGACCGATCATATTAACTGTGGTTGTATTGATAACATGGACCAGCATCAAAGCATTCAGGCACATTCAGAGCATCTCGCAACAAATTTCCTCGGGGAAAGACTTAATTTAAGATTAAGTGGTTACATCTGAATCTGCTTTGATAATTCCTCAACTCAGCTCAGCTATGTTACTTTTTATTTTTATAGAAAAATCTGTCCTCTGTCCCGACAGGACCCCTCTGATTGCTGCTGGTATCATCGGCTGCCTGTTTATCATCGTCATTCTAGCGCTCAGCGTGGCCGTTTATGTTCGCCGCAAAAGCATAAAGAAGAAGAGGGCCTTGCGCCGCTTCTTGGAGACGGAGGTAAGAGGGATCCTATCTGCCTTTTTATTTTTATTTTTCAAAGCAGTTTTTTCTGAAAAACCCAACTTCTTTGTTTGCTTCTCAGGCTGTAATACATTGTTCACCTTGAAACCACTGCCTAATGGCTAATTTAACGATCATCACACAATAAAGGAGCTGCTGACTTAAAAACCATTATTTTAGACCCAGTATTTGATTAATCGGAGCCGAATTAACCTCTCAATAAAGGATCTTTAAGAGGCAGTGTTAAATAAAAGAGACTGGAGATAAGAGATGCTGAAGGAGCGATGAAATGGATTGTTTGCACATTTATAATGCGTGATATTCTAGTATGCTCTTAAATCGTTATGATATACTTGTAAATGACCAACTTATTTAGTTTGTTTGGCCCTTTCTGAGACATCTAAATATACCAGATTACACTGAATTCTTAAATGTCATACAACTAAACTTTTCACTCTTTTTTGCCATAAGAATTTGCCATGGTTGTTTTGTTTTGCTCAGTTTTATTTGCAGAGCTTTACTTTACATTTGCATTTGAAACCTTTAAAAACTTCATGTTTTTGGTTTCTTTTAAAGACAAACTGAGCTTAAGTCATTAGGAAACCTTGAAGGAGTAAACCTTGTGAAAGTACTTAGCCGAACCATGCTGGGTGCAGGAGATTTTAAAATTATGCACGCCCGCCATCGCCCATCGATCTGGCCTTGAAGAAGGTTCATTTCTTGGACGCATTAGACTGCAGAGTAGACTTCATAATCAGAGGAGAAAGTCAAAGATTGAGGCGTAGTCGAGTGTGATATGTGCGTTCCTGCTCTGGCTGATCACTTTTGTGCTGCTATGAGACCCTCCCTTCCATTGTTTCTGGTGTGTAGCCCAGCAGTTCTATCATCAATGCAGGTCCGCTGAGTGGCCTTGCCTCGAGGAGTGGGGCAGGCTGCCTGTCATTCTGTGTTAGTGTAATTTACAGGTAAAAGCTGCAGTGTTATAGACAGCTGTCAGACCAGAGACAAGAGGAGGGCGACCATGGGCACTTTCTGCCTCATCCTGACCATACACATCCATCTTAATCAGCCAGGCTGTTTTCAGACAGCAGCTTGACCTGAAGGGGGAAGCAGATTTGCTAATGTACTGTCACAAAAGGAGGGGCTGGGAAAGATCCCTTTTGCTCTTTTTGTATCTTAATGTATTTTCCTGAACCTGGTCATTTTTTTCCCCTCCTGACTCATTGCAGATATTTGGGCAGCCTTGTCACTGCCTGCAGTTTTTGAGGACACTTAATTGGGCATGATTAAATCTTAAACACCGGTGTTCAGTTGGGTACAGGTCATACTGTGCATTTAATCCCTACAACAGGTCATATGCAAACGTATTAGTCATATCCTGCGCTCATCACTGAACCAAATTGACCTTTCTTTGTAGGTCACTGCATATGAGAGCCGAACAGAAAAGAATAAAGCCCTAGGTCACCTGCTGGGATATTGCCTGTTAGAATTTGTACCAGTAGGGAGGTGAATGTGTCATTTGCGGCATGAAATGGTCATGATTTTTGCAATGATATATATATTTTTTAAATCTTATTATCTCCTTTGACTTTCCCAGAACACTAAGGAAAGGTGTGCTTCTTGGAGAATGTGTCACTCTTCCCGGGGCTTCTTTCAGGCTGATGAAACTATGCAATAGGCTTTGGATGGCTGGTGAATGTGGATATTCTATTCAAACGCATAATAGAGCTGACTCTGTGTCTGTGAATGGAGATCAAGCTTGTCTGGATGAGGAATTTGGGGACAGCCAAAGCTCAGGGACTCCCCCTTGCTCTGCTCATCTGCCATAGCTGTTAAAACGCAGAGCTCACCTCTCGCATCAGACGGGAAAAGAGGCCTCCAGTTTGCACTGTCAAAATGTGATCTGAGCACTCAGCCATTATTTCCATATCAAGGACACATGTGAAGGCTGTTGCAGTGTTGACTTGCAAAACACATACAGCTAGTTCTTTTTTTTATATTGTTTTCTTTGTTTTACTGTTTTATGCATGCCTTTTCTTGTGTCATCACCTTTTTTTATGCTCTATTTTGATCTCTCAATCTGTATTCATCTGCCTCCATTGTTGGGAATTGTTTGTTGTCTTTTCAACTCCATCTTTTGCTCTTTAATTTTTTCCCTATGTCTCACCTTGGAAAAACATACCTCAATGGGGGAAAACAAGAAGCTGTAAAACCTTTTAAGAAAGCTCCCTGAAAACAAATTGGTTTTTTAAAAGGAAGGGAAGCACAAACAGCAGCCACGCTTCGCTGTTGCAATCCTTGAACTTTGACCCCAGTCCAATGAAGCGGGACTAATGTACTCGGGATCGGCCTCTCTCTCCTTCATGCAAAGCCCTCCTTTTTAGCAGCTTTGTACAAAGATGGCAATGTGAATGTTTCAGCACCGCAGGGTGTGGACAGCTGCCATGCTGTTTTTTCATGTTCTCCTCTGCTCCTTTACAAGTAAGGATTTCAGCATGCTGGCCAGCTCCCACCGTCTGCCTCCAGAGCGGGCTGATGACCGCAGGCACATGGCATCATCACTAATGCACACATGGCAGCCTTGCATCGTTCAGGAAACAAACCCGATGTTAAATTTAACTTAAGATAGTGTTACACCCTGGCTCAGTGTGTGCAACATAGAGGAGGAGACCAAACATTTAGGGAAGTTTAAGTAAATTTATTATAACAAAAGCTAGGGGTAAATAACAAAGTAAATTACGTGGAGGATGGATGCGATGGTGGTGAGCAGCAGTGCTGCTGGTCTGGCTGCCAGGCAGGAAAGAGAGAGAGAGAGGGTGGAGCTTAGGTGGACCTTTAAAGCCTCCACAATTAGAAAGTCTCAGGGCAGGCTGGAAAACCTGGAACTGAGAACATGCTTAGTAGAGGACCACATAACAGGGAGGAAGCCGGAGAACCCAGAGAGAACCCACGCTAACACGGGGAGAACATGCAAACTCCACACAGAAAGGATCCTGGTTTGACCCCCGCCCCAACCGAGGCTTGAACCGGCAACTTTCCTGCTGTGAGGCCACCGTGCAGCCCTCCAATTAAGTCCCAAGAAGTATATTTGTAAGTTATCTACTTGTATAAGTACTTGGTACATAAAAGTACACTTGGGTATATACTCATCTATACTTAAGTATACTTAAAAACATGTACTTCAAGTATACTTATTTTTGGTAAGCGATGTCACGCTCGCAGATTGCTTGTCTCCAAGATATTTCATTAGTTATGACGCTAGAGGGAAAGACACCCTGAGTTCATCCTGTTGCCATGGACAGCCGAAAGCTGACATTTTTCAACTTGTATCATGCTGACACGTCCACACTTGTATGTGAACAAGCATGATATTTTACGTGCAGGAATGTCACCCGATGCTTGGCTGGAGGAGGACAAACCTTTTCACTTAATCATGCAAATATCTTAGGACACTGATGGGGAAGGAGCAACTTTGAACCAAGCGGTAACCTTCGTTAGAACAAAGTGAAGCTAATGAGGAAGTGCCAAAAATGTGCAGTTCACCCTTCATCCACCGGGGGCTTCAAAACAGAGCAAATGACTCCCATGTTCAAAAGACTCCACCAACTTCACCGCAGAAATAAACACGTTTAAAGCCTGGTACAAAAACATGTTAGGTTTTAAAGATTGAGTTTACCTTCATAACAACTGTGAGGGGTGTAAAAAGGTGTTCTCATCCGTTTAGATATCATTTAAAGGTCCTCTGTGATGCTATATTTGCCATTTTACAGTGTATCTTATGCACATTTGTAATAATATTATGCATTTTCCAACATGCACAATACTATAGTTTTAGCATACCACTTATTTCTTGCTCGAGTTCTCTTACCCAGAACTGGGAACGGCTTTCTCCCAGCTAATCTGAGAGGCCCTCCCATTTCCCCGCCCAACCCATGACTTTGCCTCAGACACACGGCGTCTCCGCCGCCTATCCTGTGACGTGGGGGAAGTTGGAGCACTGAGGTTTTCAGTTTTCAGGTGTGTGTGTGTGTGTGTGTGTTTGGGGTCTTCCATGTGCTGCATCAGAGCGGTGGGGTCAGGTGTTTGCTTTGTCTAAGCCACGCCCTCTTTTCAAAAGAATAAAGCAATTGAATGCATGGATGAAAAATAAAACTACTTCGGGGATTGTTTTAAGGTACATATAGTTCTACTGAAAACATTTTAGGTTCTTTTGAGAATATATGTAGCTGCCCTGTTTCCAAACTTCGAGCAGGCCATGCCCTCCCTTCTTCCAGCTAGCTTGTATATAAGCAAAAATAAATATCTAGACTATACATAACCACAAAGTGGATCTGATGTCACCTTAGAATAATAATTTGCTTTCCACTGAGTTGAAGTTTTACGTTTTATTTTGCTCTCTGGTCTGATTTGGGTAACACGGCTTCCATAGTTATAAATAGGTACTAAAACCAACCTTTCCAGGTTAGAAAAAAGGCTCATTTCTATTTATGGGGCACTAACAAAATGTAAAATACACATTCACATGGCTTCATCACATCATCACTAGGTCTGGTCTGATTGGGAACCCATTCGTCAGCTCTAACTGGAAAAGCATGTTGATAGTGTGCTCGCTGCCTTTCCTTATCTACTGGTGCCATGTTTTGTTTAGTGCACATTGTTATTATGAGTTTTACACTTCTTATCACGCTGCATGACACCCCTTCACACACATCCAGCTGCTGACATGGCAATGGCGCTGACTTAAACATCATTTTATAATTACTTGTACAGACATTTATATTCTATTCATATTTTATAAACTTGGGGACACTGAAAGGTACAGTGTGACTGCCACTTAATGGAAGTTGAAATGACTTCACAGTAAATGGTTGTTAGCCTTCAGGGGCCAAGATTATTCCATAAATAAACATGTTTTATCTGTGAATAGATCCAATGGCCTCAGGTGCAGTGATGACTGCACTGCAGGTAACTTCTTTAACTACCTACATGTGTACTATCTTCTTCTACAGACCTTTATAAGGCGTTACCTACGCTGCTCTAGCACCTATCAAATAACGTTGGTAAAGCAGTTTTAAAGCTCAGAGGGTTCTCATTTGACATCCAGTTCCAGGAAACTGCAGAAAAATAGTAACATAAATGTACAGTAGCAGCATGTATGTAGATCCACCTCATGGCTCATTCAAAGACTGAAACGATACAGTAGAAACAGTTTTTCATTATTCATTTCCTGGAACTGGTTATGACCTTATGACCTTTCATTTTGTTCAAAACTGTACTTTTAATTTGTCCCTCCAAGAAGACAGTTTCTATTAATTTACTGGTTTTATGGATTTAGTCACTGGTTTCAAGTGTTTAAAAGAAGCCCAGCATCATTTGGACCCTTTTCATAACTAGAGCAACATTTTTTTTTATTAACATAATAAACTATTTAGTGTGTTATCGGGCAGCTTTAAACCAACTGCAAAGAAAAAGCCTGTTCAGCTGCTATCCGCTGGAACTATGGACAGAACCAGTCTTTATAAAATGTTTGGTGAATTATACTGGGAGTACGTGACTGACAGTCTCCCTGGCCAGCCCACATTCAGATTCCCAGGCAGAGAAGCGGGTCACAGCCACTGGGACGGGACCTCTCCCACAACAAAATCACAGAGGTCTTTGTTTACACTCCCTCTCATATCAACAACTTTATGTCCTTAACAAAAAATGCTTTCACTGCTTTGATGAGGGCGATCAGATGACAAGCTGGAAGAATCAAATTTTCATTGTTGTAATGTTCATTCAACAGTAAATTACTTCAAACTCCTGCCATGTGAAGCATTTTAATACGAAAACTGTGGTATGTAAAAGGCATAATGCGCCATTGGGTCAGATAAAGGGCTTTAAGAATCTGAAGAAAGTCTCTGTATGATGGGAGCACGGCAGAAAATTAACATGGATGACTGATCTTCAGGGTCTCAAGTAGCATTGCAGCCTTGATTCTGACACAGAAACAGCTCTCACCTCGGGACCTTCAGTTTGAGAAAGGTTCACAAAGGCTGCAGCAACTGGTCACCTCACTTCCCAGATGTGTACAGTTGTTAAATAAAGAGGGGATGCTGCACAATATAATAGAATGCAACTTTATTGTTATTGCACATGTCACAAGTACACAGCAACGAAATGTAGTTTAAAGTGTTTTATATAAATATATGATAAATGTACGGTATTAATACACTATATACAGTATGGATAATAAGTATATACAGGCTACAATAGAGTGTAACATATAAAAATAGGCCATATTGTACAGATCAGTTTACAGTAGTGCAGGTAGATTACATCTGTTTACAGATAAAGTGCAGGTAGTTGTAAGTGGTGTTTCAGTCCATGCGTTATTGTTGTGAATGTGTATGAGGATACAGTCCATGGTTTGATGTTTAACCATCATGTGTGTGTGTATTCTGTCCATGAGTGTTAGTATGAGTCACATGTCAGGGGTTCAAAAGTGTGACAGCTGTGGGAAAGAAGCTTTTCCGGGACCTGGTGGTCTGGAGGCTTCAGTAACGCCTCTCAGAGGGTAGGAGGGTGAAGAGTCTGTCTGCTGGATGACTGGGATCTTTGATGATTTTCCCAGCCCTTTTTAGATATCACTTACTGTACATGTCCTCTATGGGAGGAAGTGGTGCTCCAGTGATGGGCTGGGCAGCTTTTACCACCCTCCGCAACGCCTTCCGGTCTGAGACAGAGGAGCTCCCGTACCAAATGGTGATGCAGTATGTCGATGCTCTCAATGGTGCAGTAGTAAAAGTTCACCATGATGTCCGAGGACGGGTGGTTCTACCTCAGAGATTTGACACAGTATCCCGACTCTTTTGGAAATGGAATTGTATTTATTTCCACAGATGCTGTTGTTTGTAGTAAAGCTGCATCAAAGATTAAAACCACTCTGGATGATCAGCCTGGACCGTCATTTCATTTTCACATACAGTTGCTGCAGGTATGAGACAGCATCTCAGAGGTCTGACTCCCACCCACATCCCCCTAGTGAGCAAAATAAATGTTCCCATACTTGTCCTCATGTCTCTCGGGGCCTGAAAGGGCTGTTGCATCGAGACAGGAGGACACAGCGAGGTGAGCCATGGAGCCAGACACAGATTAAGGTGAATTTGTGAGGTGGTACGAGCTGAATAAAGGCCCTGCATTCTTTAAGCTTTGAGCCATAAACATGTCCACCTTAAGGCTGGATTGTGCCAATAAATTTTAAACCTGTTCCCCTCATCTGAACACAGGAAATTGTCTGTCTGGATCCTGGATATGTGCATGTGGTTCGGCTCATACACACGGCTCAGGATTTGCTGTATTTGTCTCATGATGGTTTCAGCCTGCAGAAGGTGGACAAACTATTCTTGTGACGTGTGAAAGGTCACAGTTCTGTTGTGTGTCTGTGGTATGCAAAATGCATAAAGAGTTGGTAAAACAGCTGCAGTCCAGGATGTACTCCCATTTTATGTGACATCCTGACACAAAACAACACATTTAGCTCATGTTTGGTCCCAGCAACATAAAACAGCTATTCTGCAGAAACAAAGCGAGTTTAGGATGATTGTTTTATTTCAGATGCTGAAGCACGGATCTGCTACCAGGCCATGTGGTTTCTGTGGGTGTTTAAATTAATTTGTTACATCTTGGTGCACTGTTACAGGAAGCTGCATGGTATGAGGGTAATAAAAACCACAGAAATGTTGGGGAGCTGTCAGTGTCACGCGCTCTGTCTGATGATGACATAGTAGAGGCTGATCTGTGACATGACCCTGTTAAGGCACCAGCAGGGGGGAGGGGATCACCAGCTTGTTTAAATCACCAGCTTGTGACCTTTAACCTCTTGACACCTATTGTCACAGATTTGCTACAGTGTCATTTAAAAAGAATTGTTTTTCTGATTTCTTCATTTAAACAAAGGATTCATTCATGTATCATCATTTATGTCTTCATTTTTATCAATTATCAAGCTTTCATTCATTTAATTACATTTTAATTTTTTATTTTATTTTTTTACTGCATTTAATTTAGTTTTAGATAATTGTAGCTAAATTTAGGCATTGAGTGTTAATATATGAACACAGCCGTTGTGACATTTTGATGAGGACCTGATCTGCTTCTGATCAGGATCTTTTATGTGACTCAGCAGATCTCTTATTGATGTATGTTTGCAAATGTGTTTTAAAATTCTCATTTTGGTTATAACAGAGACCATGTTAAGGTGTGATGTCAGATCATGCTCTGACTCCATCCCTGCCTTATTATTTTGTCACCTATGTGAAAGAAACTGATCAGGGGTTTCTGCTTATTTGTGTTTTTTCTAAAACAAACATCTAACAAGAATAAACCCACATAATTAGTACTTTGAAGCACGTCTTTGGAGAAAAACAACATTCTTCATTGGTCAGGCTCTAATCATCTTATGTAACAGTGGACAGATTAGCTTCTGGGTAATTGGATTGTTGGCCATGTCACTGAGTTGATAAGAAAAGTCTGAAGGTTTTTTGTTTTTGCTGTGGCATCATCAAACCTTTCCATTGGTAGGATGAGAAAATGCTCCAGTAACAGCTGATCTTATTTATTATTTATTTATTACGGTGACAACTTATTGCACATTTCATATCTGAAGTTCAAAACTCTGATTTAAGCAATGCAATCATTTTTGGTTGCTGTGCATTCCTATTCTTAATGAGCTTCCAGTAAGTGATCTAATTACACCAGAAAAACTAGTTAATCAGGTTTAAATACTACACCGGTAAAACACCCAGATGCTTTTTTCCCCACTGTGCTGCGGATGTTTTATGATTGATTTATTCAAATAAGTTTCCATCATAATAAAACAGTTACTCTCTCTCAAAAAGCTGGAAACCCCCAAAGATGCTGAGGTCGCGATGTAGTACCGCGCCTTCGCCGCTAGAGGGCAGGAAAGAGAAACGCTGACAGGAGCTGGCTCATGGGCCGTCCTTGATGGATGGAGGAGGGCCATCGTGCCAATTTCTCAGCTTCTTTGTACGTTGACAGAACAGAGACAACACACGAGTAGCCACGCTGCTCTGACTCACACCATCACTGTGGCTGAGCCCGGCTGAACATCAGACCTCTCCCGGACTGAGGCGGACAGAGAGAGGCGACAGCACGGGAAGAAGAAGAAGAAGAAGAAAAAAGGAAAACAACTCAGTCAGCGATGTCTGCCATAAAGAAGAGAAATTCCAATTCGTCGGCAGACAGAGATAGAGAGGACAAGACTGTCACTGAAAGGATGCTATCCACCATCTCCAGCCCGGCCCGAACACCGACAGGCGATGCCAAGAGCCCGAACAGTGTCCCCGCAGAGGGAGGGGAGGACGGGGTCAACCTGAAGAGGACCATCACCCTCATGAACGGCGTGGCCATCATCGTGGGCACCATAATCGGCTCGGGCATCTTTGTCACACCGACTGGTGTAGTGAGAGAAGCTGGATCAGTGGGTCTGTCCCTCATAGTATGGGCGGTGTGCGGGGTCTTCTCCACTGTGGGAGCCCTCTGCTACGCGGAGCTGGGTACCACCATCACTAAGTCCGGGGGGGATTACGCCTACATCCTGGAGGTGTACGGCTCCCTGCCGGCTTTCCTCAAACTCTGGATCGAGTTGCTCATCATCAGGCCGTCCTCGCAGTACATTGTAGCCTACGTTTTCGCGACATACCTCCTCAAACCCATCTTTCCCCACTGCTCAGTGCCGGAAGAGGGTGCCAAGCTGGTCGCGTGCCTCTGCATCCGTGAGTATCTCGGACCGAACCGAACCATGCTACTCTGGTGGGGATGATGCAACGTTTAAAATGATGTAGTAAGTCTTCCTAGTTCAACCTGCCTACCGGAATCAACACTCTCCTTTACACTACTACATTTATTAAGCACGTGTGTGTGTAACAGTTCCGCATAACGCGCCCCACGCGCAGCGTACGGTACATTATGTTCACGCGCGCAGCGTCAGTGGTAATAACGACAGTTATTACATCAGCTCGCTGATGGTGATCTGTTTTGCTAAAATATCTGATATATATATGTGCTAACTTAACATTATTCAATTAAATTATTTCTATATTTTAGTTTTATACATTTTATGTGAGTTTAGAGGCGTTAAAGAAGGTAAACAACTAGTTTATTAAATATTTTCCTTTGAAACATACTCGAAAAATACTTACACTGTGAGGAAATATAGTCATATTAAACTGTTTAACTGATTTTATTTAAATAAATGATTAGGAAACGATTAAAAAGTTAGGTCAGAAATAATAATGAAAATAAAAAGTCTTTTTCATTGAGTTAATTTTATTATATTTATTTTTTATATACCAAATGACGGGTTTTACGCAGTGTAATGTAATGTTAGATATTTATTTAGTCTCTAATCTCTGTGTTTGTGAGCTGGAAATGTTTGTTTCACATCTCCAGTTTTAACATAATTCACAAACACACACTGTGCAGCACCTTAGCTTAGACTCTTAACAGGATTATTCAGGATTATTAGCCGATCCAACCTGTTTGTACCAGTCTGCCTGAATTAATATATGTGAATTGCACACACACACACACACCTCAAACACTCCATTTCTGCATCAATGCGCATGACATTGCATATGCAAGTTTATTAATAAGTGTGTGTGGTGCCAGCTTGTAACACTTGTACCTAATCTTAAAACTGACTGAAGGCTAAATCCTGACTGAGACCACATGACAAAGCCTAAATTGTGTGTGTGTGTGTGTGTGTGTGTGTCTATACAGTGGGGTAATCAAGGCCATAAAGGGGGTTATGAGCCACATATATGTCCATATGTTTATTTTTATGCAAGTTCTTGTTCTGTTTGACCAATTTTTGTTGGAATGCAGATCAATGTGTTTGTGTGTGTGTGTATATGTGTGTGTGTGCATGCGTGGGCTCAAATACTGATGGGAATTTGTTGGCCGGGCGCGTGTGACCGACCCTGTACTGTACGTGGGCTCGTTCCCTTTGTCTTGGAATCTCTTACACAGTCTCATTGTGCGGCGTCGACTTTCTGTCGCGACACCAACCTGATTTAGGAGCTTTAAAGGGACCTTGCTGATGTAGTTAATCACTTTTAATGGGGTCCAGGGTTTTTGGCCTTTTCAGGAGTACCGTGTGTGTGTGTAAGAGCAGGAGGGGGTGAGTACCAGCACTGTAAGTATGCTTTGGACAGACAAGCGGGTGCAGTGGGGTGGCTTTTATTCCTCCAAGAATTTGTTTTCTATCTCTGGGAATACTCCTGCTTCTCACATTATGTTGTGAGAAATGCAGGCACACACTGTCTCCGAGGATCACCAGGGGAGGCTAAATGAACCGCTTATTCAGTTATTTATAATTGCACACGGGTTCCTCAACATGCAGGGGACGACCAAACAAAAGATCCAGCTCTCTAAACCACAATGTGCCACAACAGAGGTCACAAAAAAGCAACACAAAACATTTCCAGAATACAAAAAGAGACAAACAAGTGGCAACAAATCCAAATTGACAGATTTATTCTTCATATTAAACATGAAAAATATCATAGAAAATGATGGCTCTGTTTCTGAGAGCCTTTGGGCACCGTGTCCTGCAGGCTGCAGGCGTGGTGTTATTCATGTATGAAGTCAAAACAGCATGTGAAGGTCTCCAGTGTGATAGAAACAGGGGCGCTAACACCTCGCTGCAGCGTCTCAGGGTTTTGTGTCTGTTTTTTTTCCTGCAGTTTTGCTGACGTTCGTGAACTGCTACAGCGTAAAGGCGGCCACCAGAGTGCAGGACTTCTTCGCTGCAGCCAAGCTTCTGGCGCTCGGACTCATCATCATCATCGGCTTCGTTAAGATCGGCCAAGGTAAAACACACACACACACGCAGTTTTCTGTTTGCCATGAACAGCCTCTTCGACTCTAACCTCCAGAGGTTGAGGAAAACGACGTGCGAGAATAAAGGATGTGCTGAGAAAACCCATGAAGTTATGGAATGCCATTTAACAGCGTTAGATGTTACATGAATAAATAAAAGCTCACTTAGATGATTACATTTCTGCACACTTCCAATACATTCACATTCATTTTAAACATTTCAGATTGAATGCAAAATATGAGGCTCTTAATTCTGAAAAGATAAGTGATTTATGACAACCTGAGGTAAACTGGGTTTTTACATCTCTAACATCTTAAATGTCTCTGTGTGATCAGCTTCATGCAAACAGAATCAGTGATCTTTAGAAATACTGTGCTTCTCCAGGGTTCTTGAAGGATTTTCTGGATGCTTGTGCTCCATTCTCTGTCCAAATGATCCAGGCTCTGTGGAGGATTCATCCATCCATCACACCTTCCGGCATACCTCTGCACTTTCTCCTTGTTTCTCTTCTTGATAACCATGTTTCCATCGACACCGTTTCTGACGAGCCTTCAGGCAACACCTTTGGTATTATTTGAAAAGTCAACTAAATTATGAGGAAATAGCTTCGGTCTGATGGTAAGAAAGTGTGAAAGATGCAGTGGGTTTGCTGAATGGTAACATTTGTTCCTCCTTTTACTTTGAAGCTTTTTATCCATCAGTGTGAGTAGCTTTGCAAACAGAATGAAAATGCTCATGGTACAAAGATAACGGCCAGAATCTACGTAAACCTGGAAAGACCTTCAGAAGGTGTGGAAAACTAGAAAGTGACTGATTGTATCAGACATTAAAAGACTTTTTTTTGTAATAGTACCAGATTTGAACAGAGCTTTTACCTCTCCTTATGTTTAAATGATCATTTTTAATAATAAAATATCTGTAGGCTGATGTAAACCTAAGAAGGTCCAATGCAGGGCTCTTCATTTCAGTCCTACTAAAGCCGCTACCCAGCAGGTTTGTACTGTGAATTAAATGAAATGGATCTGACAGCCTATCGGGTTCTGCACACTGACTCAGGTGTGTTGAAGCAGAGATCCATGAAAACCTGCTGGATGGATCGCGGTCCTCGCAGGACCAAACTGAGTACCCTGGTTTTAACTTAAGTTACAATCTATTGATGGATTAGCAACAGAAAACTTGTTGCAAGTAAATGTTTAATTATTGCAATGAAACAAATATCTGCAAAGCGATCCTTTTAAAATGTATGAAATGTATAGTATTTATGGATTTGAC
The DNA here is from genome assembly GCA_037177535.1 of Pseudomugil gertrudae. Lineage (NCBI taxonomy): Eukaryota > Metazoa > Chordata > Actinopteri > Atheriniformes > Pseudomugilidae > Pseudomugil > Pseudomugil gertrudae. The sequence continues at coordinate 5,896,738 of JBAMHV010000026.1, read as the reverse complement.
ATAGAATAAACATAAAAAAACTATACAAGCACTTTGACACTGCATGTAGAGCAGTGTTTGCTCCTGCAGTATCTCTGTGCCATGTAAGCTGAGACAGAAGGTCCTTACTTTTATTCTGAAAGCTTCCTGCTGACTCATTCTGGCCACTGGCTGCACAGTGTAATCACACTACTTCAGTCACTGATGGAGAATCCATAAATTAGATTACGTTGTAGACATCAGGGATCCTTTTCTTGCAAAAAGCAGAATTATTTTGGTTTGAAAGCAGAAACTTGTGTCACAGAAAAAGTTCATGATACTGACAATTTTTGTATCTTTTAAAACTGTTTTGTCAAGTTTTTACTAGAGTTCTGCCTGGGTTCTCCCTCACAACGCTGTAGGCGAGGGAATGTAGCGCTCTGGAAACGGGCTGAACCCTCATTACGGCTGGGGGGGACGTTGTGAAGTGCAGTCAGAGACAAGAGGAGTTGCACAATGGCTTTAATGTGGAACGCAGCCTCTTTCATTTAGAAATCTGCTCATTAGCCGCTGCACAATAAAATAAAAAAAAAACACAAGCAACTTTTCCAATTCAGTAAAATCCATCAAACAACGAAAGTGTGTTGGCATGAAGTGAATCCAAGCAATCAGATCCTGCTCCCTGGAGAAGGCTGGTTCATTAGTTCACTGGGTTCATGTCGCGTTAACCTGCTGGGCTGCAGGGTTTTTATACCTGACTCAAACATGCATGTTTGCTGCTATGCCGAGGTGTTGCTCAGCTGCTGAGCTCTTCTGAGAAAGTGCAAATAGACGACTGGTGAATTAGATTAGAGTTATATCAGGATCAAACAGAGACAAAACATTATAGAAGAAATCCAGAAAAACAGGCCTGTTTTTTTCTGTAAGGAAAGCTGGCTTTGAAATCTCAAGCCTGTCTGCTTTGCTGCAAAAGTCTGAGCCCAAATACAACCTCGTGCACTTTGACCTAACACCAGGCATTACCGCGCTGTACGGTACAGCTATTTAACTAAAACTGTTAAACAGTTTCTCCCATAACCAAACAGGATGGATAAAGTAGAAGCCAACACTTAACATTTCAAATGCAGATAAGGTGAAAGCATCGGCAGAGAATGAGGGCACTGGTTCATACGCGTTCCTCCACAGTTGCCATCACTCTGTCAAATTCTTGTAGCAGAGTTTTAATTAACCTCTGCGTGTTCATTCAGTAGGTCAACTGTTTGTTTTCAGTTATTTATCACAGTAAGAAAATCACCACAAGGTTACAAAGCTGGGGCCAGATTTCCTCCTGCATGAGACGCATGCATGAAGCAGGGTTTGTGAATGTCAGACCGCCTGTTTGTGAGGAGGTGGGAGGTCACAGGTCTCCTATCAGCTGACTGGTGGGCACTCAGAGCCTCAGCTGGAAGCTGGAATCGTTCAGACGTGGAGCAGAAAGGAGGCTTTTGCTCTGGTGGATGAGCATCCAGGGAGTTGGAGGAGAACTTTGATCCCATCTGGTGCATCCTCTGTAACAAGGCACTGATCTGTCAGCGATGTGGAATATCACATCAGAGCCGTGGGAATGTTTTACCTTCATAAGGAGGATGGACAACTGAGTCCGCCTCCTCAGCATAAACAGCTGTTATCAGTGTGTTAGCGTGGGTTCTCCCCGTGTTAGCGTGGGTTCTCCCCATGTTAGCGTGGGTTCTCTCCGTTTTAGCGTGGGTTCTCTCCGTGTTAGCGTGGGTTCTCTCCGTGTTAGTGTGGGTTCTCCCCGTGTTAGCGTGGGTTCT
>JBAMHV010000026.1:5830073-5882702 GCA_037177535.1 Pseudomugil gertrudae | reverse complement strand
TACTTTACTCGTTAGTTCACAAAAGTAATTGGATTAGAGTAACGCGTTAGAAGTAACGCGTTACAAGCCATCACTGACCACAGCACATAGAACAATCATTTTCTCCCACAATGTTTCACTCTTTCTACTCTTTCCCTGCAACATTCCTCCTCCCTCCTGCTTTTTTGTCCCTCTTTTCCTCGCTTTGTTTTTCCCCAGCGGGTGACTCTGTCCATCCAGAGCCAATATGCTCTGTCTGCTAGCTTGTTAAACAGCAATCTAAAGGCAGGCTCACGCTTCACCACTGAGAAACTAGCCACTGGAGTGCCAGCTCCAAACACACTTTCAAAGTCCACACAGACACACACACTCATATGCATAGAGCATGTTTTCTTGAGCAAAACATCTCCCCAGGTGGTTTTGGCTTTGGTAGAATCTAAGATACAGGGTGAATTGCTTGTGTTGGCAAATATGTGAATCTGACAGTTGATATGTGAAATGCATAAGCCTGGTAATACACTAATTTAGCGCTCCGATGCATGCATGTGCAACCTAGAACATGGGCCACCTTTGCAGAGCTCTGCCAGTCTTATCACCTGTCATGTGTGCAAATTTGTGTGTGTGTGTAAAGACAAAGTGAGCAAGGCACTGAGATGGGAAAGACGGGTCATGCAGTTGTAATGGAGGTCAGCGCTCAGGGAGAAGAGAGAGAAACCAAAACACACAGCACACTCGCACACACAAGTCCTCAAACGTTTGCCCAGAGAGGAGAAAGCAAGAGTTAAGCCCGACATAGTTTATGACTTCCAGGGTCCCCTGGGGATGACAGAGTGAGAATAAAGTGCTCTGTCCTCCGTTTTCCCCCCTCTCTTGATCCCAAGGTGTGAGGTATGCCCAATGTAGAGGTGCCTGGATGTGTCAGGTGTAGACACACTGGTGGGGTAGCAGGTGCTTTTATGTAGTGAAGATCTGGTAGTGCTACTTTTGCCCAGAAGGCTCTGTTTAAATCACTGATGGTGCCAATAGCCTCTCTATGGACTAAGGTCGACCCCCACTAGTCCTGTTTGAATTAATGTACTCGTGCACACCACCGCCACTCTGTCTAAGCTCATTTTTCAGCATCTAAATTTAAAAAGACACCTCATCTATCTATAAGCTACCCTAAGGCCATGCCTCGATATACATTTTCTCAACCACATACTGAATGCAAAGACAGCGCCTGTGTGTCCTTGAGTGCACGAGTGTTTCAGAGAGCTGCCAAAACTCTCCATTTGAATCCTTGAATATGAGCAAAAGAGAGCCAGAGAGAGGCAAGAGGCGATGAGTTTGACTGAATTGAGTGCTTTCAAGCAATGACACTGAGTGCAGCTTGCACTACACGCCGGCCACGAGTGCCGACCGTCGCAATCATAACACTTCATCACCACCGCACATCCTTCTGCTTGCAGCTTCGCAATAACAATTACCCAGCGTCGAGTCCCAACTGTTCAAACCTCTATGTCCATCTGCTGCAGAGAAACACAAGGCAGAAGACAGAAAACGCATGTGCAAGGGAAAATGAAAGGAAAGCTTGTGAAATCAAACACAAATTCTGTGTTCACCAGCATGCATGACTCACAATTCGGTGTTCTAATTGTGTTGGTGCAACATTTGAGAGCCCTCTGTGTGTTACATGCTAAAATATAGATAAAAGGCTGTGTTTGTGTAGCTTTGAAGATGGGCTTCTGCAGGATTTTCTCTCACTGTGAGAATACTCTGGACAGATGGGTTGCATGCAGATGTAGTCGTCATCCCACAAGTTTTCATTTATGTATCCAACTCCACCTTCAGATGAAAGTCACAGTGCAATGCTACCCATACATGGTCAGATATGCTTAAATATGCTTTGTGAATAGAACATAATGCTGCCCAGTATACCAACCTCAGGGCAGAGAACTGTTCAAAGTCGATAGTAGTAAATTAAATCATTCCTAGAAAGGGTTTTGTCTTTACAGCCTCTTTATACAAAACCTCTGTATTGATTAGTGGACATTACAGTCTTTTTCAGCTCAAGATTGGGATCAGTAAACTTTTTACATTTGCCCAAAATATGTGGTTCATTGGTGATTCTCTTTTCCAACAATTTAGCTACTTGCAGTGACCTCCAGGAAGTTGCGTCTAACTGTGCAAACAAGATGTTTTGTCTTTGCTAAAAACAAGAAAGAAATAGTGGAAAGATGTAAAGTGGAAAGAGGCTTTTAACCATTTGGTGACCAGATTTAATCTAGATATCTGTTCATGTTTTTTAGCTAGCATTGATCTGTGCTTAACCCTGTAATGTATTAATCTCACAAACTAGCAAAGGCGAATTTTCCATTGGGTGAATGAGACCCGATCAAAGAAAGATCAACAATCACAGCTTTGCATGACTGTAGACAATACTTCATCACCGTAAATGGGCGTGTATTTCCAATGAGACATTAGGTAGTAACATTGTTGTAGTTTTTCTCACAGACCAGCTACACGTTGGTATGTATCAATGGAATTTTTCAAATGTGATATAGTCGTTGGTACATGTAGGCTACTGTTGAGGTGGAATCTGCTGGGAGTGAACCAAAACATTTGTGAGGAACACACTGAAAGCAGTTCCGAAACAAGAATGTAGTGATTAAATGTTGTTTGTGCTGTTCAGGAAAGTCCTTACAGAGCAAAAGGGATATAAAAATCATTCAATTTGAATAGTTCAGTGGTAAAAAATAAGTTTTGTAATGATAAAAGTATGATCTTTAGAATGTTTTATTAGAAAGTTCACAAACTTGCATTTTATGCAAACTGATTTAGTTTTCTTTAAGCTTTAAAGAACCATATTCAGCCTTCCCTTAATGTTTATTTCAGTTTGGTTTTATGCTAAGTTCCTCCAGAGAAAGAATATGACTTCTTGATTGTGTTTGATGATTTATTATCCTTCTCCTGGAGGTACTGTAAAACTGAAACAGACAAAACCTACTTTAACAACAAATACAGCACACATTTTATGTTACACACCCCTGTTTATAAAAGTAAGTGAGTACCTAAACCCAAATACATCTACAAATGTAGCTAGCTTGATGCTAACACTGAATAAAACACAAGCAAATATTCTGGCTCACAAGTTTAATATGTGTATACAGGATGTAAATATAGCCCATTTTAAAACCATACTGTACTCTTTTTATACTGCTAATTAATGGTGTAATTATACAAAATCTAAAATGAAGAATCTTCAGGTGGCATTTTAAGATGCTTTAGAATATTTTTATCACTTCCAAGATGGTCGAGTGCAAACCACACGCTTGTGTCAAATAATGTACCTTTCACGTTGGGTAAAGGAATTGTATGTACAGATTTATGTCGATTGGGAAGCTCAAAAAAATTTATTGTAATGGTTGTGACTTAACAAAAAAAAAGTGCCACAAGATATTTTTTTTTTCTGTTTTTGGAAGTACTGGAGTGAATGTTATTCTATGTGTAAGTTGTTATATATATTTTTTTTCCTGGTTGATATGGACCAATGTGTCTGCAGTAAAGATGAATAATAATAGTAATGCCCACAGGGATGCTAATAGAATTAGCATCACACTGCCTTTCAAATGAAACCATACAGCACAAGTATCAATTTTGCCCCTTTTTCAGAACATAACTCAAGTTAGCAAAACACTTACAGGCATTGGTTTCCTGTGCTCTGTTGAAATGAAACCTTTAGCGAAAATGAGTGCACTCACAAGCAAATTTTTGTCTTTTTCTACTACCACTTTTTCTTTTTCTAGCACACTGAAGCAGCGGTAGTGTACTATTTTACTCGCTACTCCCTAAAGGTTGGCCTAACTAACGTACATTAGCAGCGGCAGTACAAACCACGATGCCTTCAAAAAGTAATAAAACATAGCAGTTTATTTAGTCTTCCTTCTGAACCAATTTTTTGGTCAGTTTAATCCTCTTTTAAATACAAAACTGACTAAATCTCATTGCTTCCAGTAGGTTTGTAAGGTAAACCCTTCCGTCTCCACCTACATAACTCTCTATTGATGAATAAAATATATACTTTTTCCAAACAAGTTTCCTCAGAGAGTGGTTGCAAGATCCGAGATGTTAGAACATTGATCTGTCTATCCTCAGTTTTCTGTCATGTCACCAACACACATTTTTCCAACAGCTAAATTTGATATTGATTGTCTGGAGCACAGTTTTGAATTGTCTGCCTGAAAAACGCAGTTAGATATTTATAAACTGACTTCAAAGGTTTATTGGTGAGTATCATATAATGGTTTTACACAGACTAAATAATCTACCATGATTTTCTCTCCCTTTTAAAAGTGAAAGGCACATTCACCCATTCTTAGATTTAAAATAACTTTGAAGCAAAATAAAATATGTCATAAGCTGCATTTAAGCAGACATTTCTGCATCATCCTTCTTAGTCCGTTTTTTTGGCTCTTTATCCCCCTCTCACCCAGGAGGCCCTGATCATGGCCAGCATGGAGCACCCCCACCTTGTGCGACTCCTGGGTGTCTGCCTGAGTCCCACCATCCAGCTGGTCACTCAGCTCATGCCCCACGGCTGCCTCCTGGACTACGTGCACGAGCACAAGGATAACATTGGATCGCAGCTGCTGCTCAACTGGTGTGTCCAAATTGCAAAGGTAAGCAGCCGTAATCAGCATCAAATTGGATAGCATCTGGTGTCATGGCAACATTTGTACATTAGTGTATGTTTTGGCAGGTGGGGGGATTGTCATAGATTACATGGATATGTAGCTTCAGCTTGCCTTTTTTTTCTCACTATAGTTTGAATGATGATGACATTTTGAGGGTTTCTAACTCGGCACTGAACCCATTAAGCTCTGTTTTGGGGGAAAACAGGACATCAGGTTTTCAATCTGCTGTAAAAAAAAAAGCTAAAATCCTTCAGACTTTGTGCTGTACTTACTCATAGCAGCCATTAACAAGAATGGAATTGAACATTTAAGTGGAAATCTTTTTTTTTTTTAAGGATATCCTGTTGGATTTGAATGACACAATGGGTCATCAACATGAAGCAGCATATACATGTTATTCCTTTTATTAACAAAGCCGGAAACCTTTGGATCCAGACATGTGCAGTGCTGAATTGTGTGTGCATTTTTTTTAAATGAAATTACATACGTGCGTGTTCTTTGTTTGCAAAAAAAATCCTGTATATATTGTAACCGCTGGATTCTGACTTTTAACCCAGGGAATGGAGTAAGGTGTTAGGTTTGCTTTAGATCATGTGCAGGCAGATATCTGCTGTGATACAAAAGCATTGCAAGTCAAATTAGCAAAAAAAAAAAAAAAAAAACTTAATCAGTATAAAAGGTTTTTATACAACTTTACCAGATTTGATTTTGCCTCAGCGTTGTTTATTCTATGTGATGTAGGGCTTTAATCACTCATATTTTTTTAGTAAATTCTACTGTTTAGAATCAATGGGTATTCTTAGGCAGAGATACCAAATCACGTTTATGACTGTCTATTTGAGTTTTGTATTACCAAGTGAAAGAAAAATGTTTTTTTGTTAGCTTGGAATAAGTCATGTATAATATCCAACATATTGACACCCTAATTACTGCCATACAAGTTCCAGTAGGCCTTCTATGTTTTTTTTAAGGTTTCAGCTCTTCTCTGCAGAGATTTTCCTGTTTAAGCTCACTTAACTTAGATTAATGGATCAGTGTTCACAATTTAACAAGCTATGGGATGCATTTCACTAAAATCAGGTATGCTGGAGTACAGAAGCATTCAAATCCTGCAGGACAGTTAAATTATGAAATAATATGATAATATCTTATCATTGGAAAAGCTGTACAATAGAGGACACATGTACAATCAAAAGGGTGCTGCTGGTTTCTAACTGTAAGCATCCAAGTCTTAGGCTATAAAGAAGTGCATCCATTACTTAATATCATGCCTCTCTTGTTTAATAAATTCACCAAGCAATATCCGCAAGGTGATATAGTTACCTTGGCTAATGTACCAAATAGATAGTAGTGAATTTTCTGCCACTTCATCTACTAACCCAAAACAATGATTTAGCTCAGTATTTACTTCCTCTATTTCTTCTTTTTTGAAGTTCTCAACCTTTTACAAACACTTTGCATGGGCATCTTCTCCTGTGCAAATAAATAAATAAAGTGATATTGTTGCGCAATTCTAGATGGAAGGTTTTATTACTTGAAAATACTTTATTGCTGGAGACACCCATTACATGCAATGGAGAATCACAGCATGTGCTCACCCTGTTGTTGCCATTAGCTCCATGCAAACTGATGTGCTGCCATGATAAATACAGTAAACCCAACAACTGCATGCTAATAAACAACTTTCGGTGCATAACAAATCTTGTTTCACACACACTAGTTAGTTAACGTTTTTGAGCTGTTCTTCATTAGCCGGTCCATTAGAATTGATTCTCATTGGTCATTAAAAGCAGTGTGTCCAATCGCTTCAATCAACTGACAGTCATTTGTCAGTGATGTGTGCTCTGGTTTCATGGGGTTTGAGAGGTTAGTTTGGCAGGCTTTAACCCTTTATCCCATGTGATGGATGACTTCCAAAAGCTTGAGGAACAGGTTACTTAAGCAGGTACTTACTGCCATAATTGGATTCGATTTCACCTGCTGTGACCAGAGGGGAAATGTTGGGGTCTTGGTGCTTCTGTTAGAGGAATAGGAAGAGATCACTCAGTAGTTGCAAAGACTCCTGCAGTCAGTTCAATAAACAGACTGATTGTGATTGATGGTAAATACAGCCAATCATTATTTTTATATAGTTTGACTGGAATTCATACTCTGATCATTTGTTTTATTGAGTGAATTAGGAAATCAGTCAAGTTGAGTGTTTTTGCTCATGTTAGATTTGTTCTTTGTTTTATTGTTTCCATCATTGTCATTACTACATAGAAGCTACAGTGCCAGTTTAACCACCCACACCTTTATTTTATAACTGAAAACTTTGTTTCAAGCAGTTTCCAGTCACTTTGCTAAATGAATTAGGTTTTTATTGCAATACAATAAACCATTTATACTAATTTGTGAGGCAGATTTTTCTGTGCAAGAGAAACGGCTATTTGTTATGAAAGAACAAAAATCTTTGAAGTCACACTGATGTTGTTTGCTTTTTTTCCATTTAACTTATAGATATAATAAGTAGAGAGCATTTAAGATGATTGCTCTTCAACTCCAGCCATCTGTCCATTGATCACGCTTAGATCAGGTTGCAAACGGAACAATTCCTTGAAGGAAATACGGATATGACTCTTCCCAGCGACACGCTGTAGTAACTACTGGAGTAACCGTGTTCCATAAGGCTAGGAGGAACATACAGATGCACAGAACCTTATCCAGCCAGTTCCAGTTCTGGCCGTGGTTGTCAACCCTCATAGGGAAGTACCCAAAACAAGTACCTGAACCACATCAGCTGTAACCCTCTGATGAAGAGGAGCAGCTGCTTTATAAGTTTCACACTATGAAAGAAGGATAAAAGATGAAAAAACCTCCACCTTACAACTCTGATCCCCCGTCTATACGTCACACTTCTACATCACCCTATACAGCTGCAGATTAGCCTATCCCTTTGTTCAAGTATTTTACCTCCTTTACTTGAAATAAAAACTTGAAGGTATTACTCATCTGATTTCCAGCTGAGATGATGTCAACTATTTTGGAGGAGTTGATGTTTATTTTGCCACTTAAACCTGACCACAATGTCAGTAATTCTACATTCCCTGAATGAGTGAATGTCTTCCTTTGTTTAAAGACTTTCTTATATAATCTATAGTTATGAAAATCACTTTGATTAGATTATATTTTTCTTTCATCTGGTAAACAAGAAACTCATGATAAAGGAAAAGGAAGAGCATCGTGTTGGGTTTGAACACAACTCATGTTTGCAAACACTTTTGATGGCAGAACCATATGACTCATCCCAGTATGATACATCTACAGTCAGAATCAATTTGACTATGACCCTTTTCAATAACAGCTGAGTTCTCTTAGTTATAGTGGAAAGACAAGATGGCAAACCTAGCCCACCAAGTAGCTTGAGTCTACTGTGTTACATTAGCTTTTTGTCATCCTCACACTTCTATCACAGAGCCATGAAATAAATTGTTAAACCATAAAAGGAAAGGCAATTTCAGCATCGTCTCTATGAGCATTTGATTATATACATTTATGTGTGTCTGTTTTTTTGTTTTGTTTTTTTGCGCCTCTTTGTACATCCAGGCACATGGCCATGCCTATTTGGGCATGTGAGCAAAATAAATAACTCCGACTTCTTCTCTGAATGATCTTTGCGCTCTCAAGGTAATGACGGGGAACCTCTCCACCACCAGAGAGGGCACACTTCAGAAGAAGCACAGTTTTCTAGCGAAGGGGAGAATAATTTCCCTCACTCTTCAGTGGGCTTTGAAAAGGTTGTTGTTGAGATGGAGGACGGGATAGAAGGAGGTGAAAGGAAGGTGTAAAAAAAAACAGAAAAAGAAAAACATACATATATGGCACACTTAAGGATGGGCTGTGTAGTGTTAACATGTAGGAACTTGAAGAGTAGTAGTAGTTTTTTGTGCAATGATTGTAAATAGAATGTAAAAACCTCCTGAAAAATCTGTTTTTTTTAACTACAGGGTAAATTTGATGTTGTGATACTCAAAAAGTTAGCTCAGTAATTTTTACCACCATGTTGCATCACCTCTTCTTTCAAACACAGCGTCTGAGAGCTAAAGCGGTAAGTCAGCTGTGGTTACAAAGTGAAATATTTACCTGTTCTTTGTTTGACAGAAGATTTCAGCTTCACAAAACTGAGGACTTTTGTTGCATAATTTACCAAAGGTTTTCAGTGATGGGTCTGGGTTGCATTCAGGTCCCCTCAGCATATCTTTTTATTGTTGTTGTATCATGTAAACACGTTGGTTGGTGAAGCTGAAAATAGAAAAAGACAACTGAATGGTGACTTTGTAAATGTCCTCCTCACCCTGGATAACAGAAAAAGAATTGTGGATTGTGATTGGTAAAAATGTTTTAGATTAACACCAGACCCAGGAATGTCTTTTTTTTTATTGTGAAAAGATCTGTACGTTTAAGAAAAATACATGAGAGGTGAAAATTAAAGCTGCATAGAAAACACTTTGGAACTTCATGGAATAAAATAAAAAAATTAGAAAGATTCCACTGTGTTTAACACAAAAAAAACAATTGATATTGAGAGTTCACATTTATCCTAATTATTTTGAAAATTTTAATTAAATCAGAAAGCCTTTATTGTCATTGTAAACAGGGGTGCTACTCTTTATGGTATTACATTTGAATAAAAGGAGCATCAAAATGTTAAAAAAAGAGGAAATAAATAGAAATAAAATACTTAAAGTAGAATAAAAATATGGTAAGTACTAAAACACAAATGTATACATATATTTAAGTTTGTAATCTTAATTTAATACACTGCATTCCTCTGTAAATGCTGGCTGGGAAGCTCTTTGTTTTCCAGCTTGACCATAATTTAATGTCATTGCACTTTGCCAGTGTCCCAGTCGCATCGCCACCACCACATGCCACAACAATAGCACAAACGGCGGCCGTATATGGGGTATGACCCGGGCAGGTGACTGCTGTGCCACAAATTGATTGGCCGAGGCCTGTCGCCAGGCAGTGACTCTTCATCACTGAGTGTTTTGGGCATTGAGAAAATGGCCCCCATTAATCTACAGCCACACTCAGGGCTGTTCCACTCCAACTACCACACACACACACACGATCACAAAAGGCACACATTATGCAGAACATTTACAGAGGTTTCTTTAAATGTGTGTGTGATGTTACTATAATTTATTAGCCTCAATCTCTCGTGGCATATGCCTGCTTTCATTTTTCCTATATTATTACTTTTTCTTTGTTTTGTGTTGTGTGTATCCACATTTTTCTCAAAAACATTCTTTTGATTTCCTTTATTTTCTTTGCATTTCCACCGTTTTCTGTTTTCATTTATTTATTTTCTACTCTGTACATTCTTGCATATGACTTCTTGTTTCCATCCTGCATGCAATCTTGCTGGCTAATTTAGCTTTTGTGCTCCCCTTTTTTTCTCCTTCATTCCTTCCTCTGCATTTACTCAACACACACATCTCCTTTCCTCTTACATTTCGGCTCATTTGTCATCTCCTTGGTTGCCCCATGCTGTTGTATCAGAGGTCAAAGGTTTTCCCACCACATCATCGTCCTCATTTTCCACTCCGGGCCACATATCCCTAGATGACCCTTTGTGTATTTGCATGTGGGTAAAATCTCTGTAGTAGTTCCTCGGTGCATGAAAATGACCTCCTTCTTGCCTTCTCGGCATCTCCCTCTTGTATCAAGCTTCTCTTTGTCACTCACTAACTGAACCACTTTCGCTTTTTTTCCATTAGGTTTTGGATTATTAATGGAATAATTAGGATTGGAATGTATTTTAATGAACAAATCAATCACTGAATTAAATATGGGATTGGAAGTGAGTGTATGTGGAGCTGCAGGAGTCTTTTAATTTGGCTCTTCCCTTTTTTGTTTCTTTCCCCTGTCTTCCTTTCGTGGTCTCTCTCCCTGGGCTCAGTATAATGATGGTAGAATAGATTGAGAGTAGTAAGACTGTCAGTGAAATGATTTGGTTTGGCACTCAAGTTCCTACTAGGCAAGTCTTTGTATTGTTTTTTTTTTTTTTGGGAGGGTTTGAGTTCCGATAACTTATGCTGGGGCTTCTATCTAGGCTGTATTCAGGTCATATATCGGTTAACTGAGAGTGAATATGGCACACATAATGGGAAATGTGTGGGCTTTCTTTAGCTGCAAAAAATCCTTCAGTGAGATTTGCATCCTGTCATTATTGTGTGTCTGACTGTTAATGATTTCATCAATACTGACCTGTCGGGATTTTTGCAAGGTAACCGTGACACTGTCCTATATTACCTTGCAAGCTATGCCTAAAACTATGTGTGCATGTAGGAATTCATGGACAAAATGAGCAAACATTTCCTGCAACAAGTTAGTCACGAAGTGAAAACATATGGGATATACATTGTTATCTTTGCCTTTGTGTGTGTATGCATCCATGTGCATTAAAATTCTTATGTGGACCTCCATACGTGGAGATTTGCATCCCTGGAGAAGCCACCCGATGGCATAAGATCCAATCTGGTCAAGCTTAGCGTGAAGCCCTCTGTGTCATTCACTTCCGTCTCTGTGCTGAGCAAACACTTATTCCCTGTACTCATTAGCCAAGCCTTTACACTTCTCCCTCTTCCTGCCCCCAGCACATGTCCTTCAACTCCCCCTTCCTCACTAAAAGATGGAATCCTGTGTCTATCATGTTATCACATCCCAAGAAAAGAAATGCCTCAGATGATACAACATAGGGGATTGGATGAATGATTTTCCTGATAAAGTTGTCCTTATATATTCTTTTATTCTTGTTCTGTTTTTCTCTGGATGCATGGTAATGCTTCCTTCCACAGCACAAGTTGTTTTAACTTTTGTTTGTCTTTTCTTGTAATGTTTTTTTTTACCATTCCTGTGAATCAGATATAAATATAAAGTGCACTCTTAGTGCACTCAATAATGGAAAGGAAATTATATTATTTTATGTCCTTTGAAATAATCATTTGAGGTAAGTCATTACCTGTGAGTTGGGTAATAAAAAGAAATGGATATTTGGTTGATTAAAGGTCTTTTTTTCCTTTTCCACTGACCCGAAAGATGGTTTACATAATTTATTGTAAGATGAACAACATTCTTCACATTATGTATCAGTAGGTATCCCCAACATTGTGATGAAACTGTATTTAAATCCAAACCACATTTGTCTAAACTTAATCAAATATTTTGTGTCATTAACAACCAAGTATTTTTTCATAAACCTAACCAAGTAGTTTTGTTTCATAAACTTAACCAAGTAGTTTTGTTTCATAAACCTAACCAAGTAGTTTTGTTGCATAAACCTAACCAAGTAGTTTTGTTTCGTAAACCTAACCAAGTAGTTTTGTTGCATAAACCTAACCTTTTGAGCAGCTAACCTTACTAAGTCTATTCTTTTTTACCACTTCATAGGATCCTTCACTGTATTAAACATGTGACCAAGTAGTCGTTTCTTAAACCTAACCATATAGTTTTGTACAGTTCACTTTACTAAGTAGTATTCTTTCATAACCTAACAAAGATGCACATACACATTTTTTCCATTGATTTAAACATTTAATTTTGGCACCAAAACCTAAGTAATATCAAACAAAAAAAAAGACTTAAATAAATAGATAAACACAAAAAAGCAAGTGTATTTCATGTTTAAAAATGATTGTTATATCCTTCACTGTATTTAACATCTAACCAAATAATTGTTTCCTAAACCAAACCAATACTTTTATACAAGTCTCTTTGTTTTGTCTAACAAAATATTATAATCCTAAACTTAACCACCTGAATACCACAACTTCCCATCCAACCTTTTCTAAGGGCCTTGTGCTTTATTTATGATGATCTATCATATTGCAGTTAGTGCAGTGAACATTATGACATGTCATACATCTCTGAGATCTGAAGAACCATATAATTGGCAGACAACAAAAAAGGATTGTCAACTATTTATCATGATGTCATATTAGGCTCAGCTTGTGAATTTTATTTAACAGACTCTATAACAAAGCCTCAGTGTGTGTTGCCACCCTGCTTGTAAAGAAAAGGTGCAACAAAGCCCACAATTACCTATACAGTAGTGAAAACTGTCCTTTGTGTGCTGACAGGCAATTATCATTATGAACAGAAGAGCAACAAGCTTTATGTCATCTAAATTCTTGTTAACAGTTGATGAGCTAACGAAATGCAGCCTGGAGGTGAAATGTGCTTTTCACTTCAGCATTTGTCACTGACATGCCGAACATGTGTTTTAAACCAGAGCAAGTCTAATCAAAATCAAGGAAGATAAGATGCATATCAGCACTGTTCGGATTTCTAAAAGCTGACAATAATGTAGCATCCGTGCAGTTTGTATTAAATTGTTTTCCAGTATTGTTGCTTCTCTTAAATCAGTTGCCTACAGCTTCACTATGAGGATCTGTGGGATAGAATTAGCCTTTATTGAATGTTTTAACTTAAATGTAAAAACACAGTGACAAAGTCAGAAATGTTTTAATTTAGTTTTGGGATATTGCATGTTGTTCTTTATGAAGTGGCAGATTAAGACTTCAAACAGCAGTGATGGATGCATACAGGGCTGAAAACGTTTGGTTTCTTTTAGTCCCACCGATGTTTCTTTCTAAAACGCATTATGTAGTTATAGTACATTTATGACTGTCAGCAGGCTGTATGGTAGTAATCCATGTTCAGCACTTCATTTCCCCGGGGCTTCATTAATAATGCAGTCCCACATTTTTTTGCATCTCACAGTTTCGTACCATGATTACCAAACATTCCATAAAAAGTATTTTGCAAGATTAAAATAAGAAAAACAAAACATTTTTTCTCTTTTCTACTGATGGAGATGCATTCTTGAAAAATTCCTACACACACACACTCTCACAAAGCAGTCCCTAGGGAAATGCACATGTCCCTGCTGATGCAACAAAATAAGAAAATGGGGTGGAAGTAGATGAGGATGAAGGATTTGGGATGGTAAGGAGTACAGCCGATGGGGAGATAAGCTCCTTGGGCCTTTCTAATTATCTGTAAGGATCAGTACTTCTCAAGGATGCATAAGGGGAGGGATTTGACTACTAGATCCACTGGGTAGAAAGGGCTGATTGGATTGGTCACCTCTTTCAATACACACCCATTACTCGTGAAACCTCAAACTGAGGCTCATTAGGCATATGCACACATGCAATGAACACAGGGATTCTACTTCAATACCTCATGACTATGCAATTTTGAAATATGCTCACGGCATTCAATTTTCGTTTTTTCTCCTGCTGAGTCCTTAGGATGTCATTTAAATAAGAAAGCAACACCACCAGGTGAAGTACTGATACAAATATATAGCACAATTACGTTTTCATTGTCTTAATACAAGCAGGTTGATTGTAATCTGGATTTTTTTTACTGTAATTTGAGAGTTGTTTTTGCTTGTGCATCTGGTGTTATTACTAAAATGTATATTCTAGCCACAGATAGTTTTCAGACCTGTTTAAGTTTTTTAAATAGTCTAATTTTATGGCTTTTGCTTGGACAGGTAACATACAAGTCAGTGGTCCCATTTATTTTTCCTTTTTGGATCAATTTATAAAAGTCCAGAACTGGCCTCCCACAAATGGATAAAATGGTCAAACAGATTTGACCAAAATAAGCGAAATCAATTGATCTTGTGGCACAAAGATTGCATTTTACAAGCATAGCTCTCCCAGTGTATGAGAAGTAACAGCACAATGTTGCACATCTGTGAGGATGTTCTTCAGCAGAGATGATGAAAAGATGTGAAGAGGAAGGTATGGATAATGATGCAAAGAGAAACTTCTCGGATGCTCAGGTTAAGGGTATCAGGTAATGACTTTCCTGGCTGCATGGTTTGACTTTTATTGACCTTACTAAGCAGAGCACTGTTGTGATATGTCTATTCAGCATGCCAGAAAGTCACATGACAATACCAACCAATCATTAAATCAGACATGAGTTTGACATGCACCCAGCTGCTTCCTGGGAGTTTTGAAGGGGGGTTGTCTTGTTAGTTTCATCCTGTACAATACTGTACACCTTGTAGATACAATAATATAATTCTGTCTCACTTTTCTCCTATTTTTTTCTCATTTAAAGCCACTAAATTAGCTGGAAAACCATCATAACTACTTCAACTAACAGCACGTTTAATCATTTGATGAACGAATGAACAAAGAACTTTTTTTTTCTAAATTGGGTTTGAGGACATCCTTTATTAAACACTGATTCAAAGAGGATTTAATGAGACCCATAACAGTGGTGAGGTAATAAAACAGTGTAGATGCTTTTCCTTAAATCCGGCATGTCAAAAGCCGTCTTTCATGGGAGCTGTACAGTATTTTTTTCAGTTTGTCCCTGCTTCAACACACCTGACTCAAATAAAATTCCTCATGAACGTCTGCATAACAGCTTATCAATGTGACTCAGGTGTGTTTAAGCAGGAACACATCAAAAACCTGCAGGGTTGATTTAAGAACTGGAGCTAGATACCCCTTTTTTAAATGCATCTAGAGATGTTGCTTTATCCAGCTGCATAAAATGCATCAGTTTAGTTAATTGATTACACAGCATGTGTGTTAGTGCTTCATGGCTTCGCCAGGCTTTGGTTGTGACCACCCTGACTTTGCAGTATCAATGAATCCTGCGCCAAAACTCTGGACCGAACTGGGTCGAGATAGGGAATTATCAAAAGAAAAGAATTTTATTTTTTAAACAAATAAATTATAAGTAAATAAATTAAAGGAGCTAGTCACAGGACAGATGGTGGTAATTGTCAGATGTAAAGAGAGAGTAGAGAACAAGGTCAGATAATAAACCGGTAACGCAAAGAATAATGAGAATGGTAAGAAATCAAACATTATGTGTGTGATTAGAGCAGGAATTAATGCCTTGTGGTGATATTAAATCACCTTAAAAGGTCTGTAAAATGTTTTTTTTTCTTTAATTGACTTTGGCAATTTGAATACAGTTCAGTTTGATGCATAGTGCTGCGTTCACAAACTCAACTGGCAGTGTTAAATTTTTAAACAGCCAGAAAGTGAGTTAGAGCGACTACTCTGTAACGTAAAATATGTTTTAGTGACTGTACTGTGTATTTACACACTTTGCAATCGTGTTAATTTCAACGGAACAATGTTTAATTTCATATCAAAAGTAGCCCGTGGGCATGTTTAAAATGAAAAAGTCTAAAAGCCTCTTGCTGCGATAATTATCCTCTGTGATTAAAAATGATAACTTCTCAGTGTCACAGCATGAAGCAGCTAAATTACAGGCATTACTGTGCAGACTCAATGCTGGATGGAGAGTATAGTTTGCTGCTCAGATGATTTAAATGAGGCTCAGGTGTGCTTATTGTTATTGTCTCTTTTTGTTATCTGTCCGTTTTTGTTTCTCCCCTCCTCTCGGTATGTTTCACACGTCAAAGTCTGACTTCTGGGCCGATGATGCAACCCATTATTACTGTGAATTAGCCAGCAGGCTAGCTTTCTTTAGCACTGTTAATTGAGGTTTGGGAGGCATTGCTTTTCATTTAACAATGCTTTTGTTGTAGTTTCTTGCAGATTCAACTACAAAAGTGCTTTTTTTATTTTATATTTTCTCACAGAAATGCTGAAATTAATTGAACCGATCAAAACGTTTTCCCAGTTTGTCTAATTTCATTTCAGCTGCTGGAGATTATTGACATTTATTCATGTAAATTTGCCAGCAGCGGCCTTTTATTGCCTGCACAGTGACATTTTGGAAGGATCTTACACAGGGGAGCTGAGATCATGCAAACACAGCTTAGATATTTTTACGTTTGGTTCCTTCTTTAGGAGATGCACAATTAGGAGTGTAAGCAGAGAGATATCAAGCACTGATAAGTTTCGACATTGTTGTTAAATCCACTCCCACAGTGAGAATTTCACCCTCTCTTGCTTCTACGTGCTCTATCTCTCTATTCAAATCCCTCAGGTGAACACAAACACACACACACACATAAACACACAGCTCAGGTTGATAGATAGGTAGAGTTTTTCCTGCTCTGTGGCTCCAGATCGGCTGAATGCGGAGTAAATGGGCCTGCACCCCGACTGCTGCGCCTCCACTGTGCTGTCGTTTTATATGTCACATTATGTCACTTCCACCTGCATTGTTCATTAACCATTCGAACCATCCGCCGATGCAGTTTGGAGCTTATTTTGTCTGTGCAGATAATTCACACACTGCACTGCTTTAACACATTATCTCAAAGTGTTTTGGAAATAAATTAGGCTTAACTTTCAGGGCAATATTTCTGAATAAAATTTGAATTTGTTATGCGCTCGTGTGAATATACTCATGATTGAAGAGACTGGCTCAGGTTTTTTTTTTTTTTCTCACCCCACACACACAACACAAACACACAGATGTGTTTATGCTTTTTCTTTTTTTCTTCTTTTTTGCACACATGCTTCCGAAGCTGCCAGCTCTGTGGGAATACTTTCCATTCTATCTCCAGCGCAGCACGCAGCGCATGACAGACCACCACCTGCACCACCTGAGCTGAGCCCATTGTGCACGGTCCTTATCGCGCCGGTCCCAGTTCTCAGCTTGCGGGCAGTCCCATATTCCTCACATTGTTGCTGCCACTTCACCCGGTTTTGTGGGGGTTCAGGGGGTGTTTCACTAATGGTGTCGGGGTGCCCCGCATGTTGTGTTCTTATCACCACTTCTAGAAACAGGCACCTCACCTTTAGGCGCTTCACAGACACTTTAGCATTTTGCCTCTTTTTTTTAAGCTACTCTGAATAGAAACTTCTTTAAATCCAGCTCATTTATACTGGGTCTATACTGGTACCCAGCAACTGTATTATTAAAAATATCCACTGAGAGTTCCTCAGGCTTCCTCAAAAGAGTTGCTTATTATTTCAGCAAACACTGAAACCAAAGCTCTGAGATGAATGTCAACACCATAACTCTCCTCCTTTATCATCTATATAATTATATAAACTCCTAATAAAAACATAATAGAACGTTTTGGAAATCCATTTTAACCTTTATTCAGTTTAATGCTCCACAAAGAAAATTATGTTAATGTTCAAACTACTAAACTTTAGATTTTAATGCAAATATTTGTTTTGTATTATCTTTTTGTATTTAATGGCTATTTATTTAATACTTTCTTAGACCGGAGCATTCCTTCCCTTTTTAACAACATTCAATAAGCATTTAGGAACTGAGGACACAAACCGCTGAAGCCTTGTTGTTCCTTTCTTCTCTTGCTTACAATTCAGGGTCTCTGTTGTCAGTTGTGCTTCATAATGTGTCACATTTTCAAAGGGAATAAATGAAATGACACAAAGTATTGCAAAAAAATCATGTCAGCATTGTTAGATGTAGAAACAGCCATGAAATGAAGCAGAATATGTTCGGAGCCTAATTAAAAAAGTTGACCAATTGATCTAATGAGATCCTGCTTTTAAGGCACCTGTTAAATGTGGTACTTTTTATTTTTACAGGTGACACAAGTAGCTTTGATATGTGAAGTTATATAAACTGTTCTAATTATTTGTCTCATTAAATGTTTAAAGAGAAAAAGAATACTTTTGAAATGACAGTGTTTTGCCCTTGTAGATATTTGTACACCTGCTGGTTGATGCTGCTGGAGCTTACATCTTGATGCTGTAATATATCTCACAAGCTGCTTAATGGGACCTTTTCAAGGTAGATGTTTTATGGGAACTGAACTAAAGTGGACAGTTTTATTAAAATGTGTCACAATACCAACACATCTGATTCTCATCTAACCTAATTTTAGAAGTTGCAATTTCAATAAAGGACACAGGAAATGTGCATCTTTTCAGATCATTTCCAATATCTCACTTTAAATTTTGCACTGTGTATTTAATTGTAAGCCAAATAAATAAATAAATAAACCTCTCAGGCTTTCTGTTAAGATCTTCAGGAACTTGTATCACCCAAATGTTTTTACATTGTGCATAAGATACTTATAAATGAATCTTATAAGTCCACAACGTCTCACTGGGAATCTACCAGTGCTTATTGGCTCTGACATAAACGTGTTTTATGTGGTTTTAGTAGTCATGTACCTGTTTGGTAACTCAGAATGTCTGTTGTTAAATTTAGAACCATCCTCAGCTGGAAAATAAATGCTTTATTATGAGAAAGATTAGCTTTTTAAGTAGAACGCATCACATAAATTGATGAACTCCATGCTTACTGTGGATGTATGATGAAATTTTATTGTATTCAGCATTACTCTCAATCAGGTAAATGCTCATCTCTAATATAGCCTCATGAACAATGAATGTAGACTTTTAATTGCAACCACTACATTCAATTCAACTTCAATTCAACTTTATTTATATAGCCCCTCTTCATGACAGTGTCATCTCAGGGCGCTTTTCATAACAATATAGTCTATCATCTCTGATTATATTTTCTGTCAAGCATCTGAAAGTAACAGCAGATAACCAGTTAAATGCTAGAACATGAGATGAAGCTATGTTTAGTCAATTCAGCTCATCAACGTGATTTTTTTTTCCAGTAATATCACATTTTTCTCCCTAACAATAAACAAAAGCATCACAATGAAGATTATTTTGTACAAAACATATTGCTGTTTCTTTTTATAGTCTTTAATACCATGAGAAGGTTTATCTCATGTGCTATCTACTGCAGCGCTGTCCTTGTAGCAGAAATCTGTTGGTTGCCCAACCGACCACAACCAGGCATGTTTCAGTGAGTAGCGGAGTGATCACTATTGGTTATGCAGGACCAACCAAAATAAATTGAAGTTACCAATATCCCCTAGAGGTCATTTCAGTCATTCAGGTTTATACCCTTTGCTCACCTTGTTCCTTTCAGGATTGTCATCAGATCCTTTCATCCAAAAATCCAAAACAGTCCAACATTTTCCCATTTGCAGGTTCACGGTGGTGGAACGAGCTATCAAAGGTTTGGGCAAGGGTTTTCTTTTCAACCCTCAAATATTTCCGCATTAATTCAGTATTAGCTCACATTAACTTTGCACTATCTTTCCTGTTCCACATGTACTTTATTAATTCAGCATTTTATTCCCCAGAAACTAATAATCTTTGAGAAAAGCTGGCAGATATTCAACATATTTATTAATCTACTTAAAATTCAAGTTTTCATTGCGACTCGAGTCTTTAATCTGTTGGGAATTTGTCCAATTTCCTCACAGATGAACTTTTCTGTATGTTATTCATTAGATGACCAACACAGAGTTATTAGCAGATGTGCATAACTAAGAAGGAGATATTGAATAGTGCTTTGCCTTTGGGTCTTAAGAATTGAAATGTTGGTTAATTACTTCTGCTGCAAGTTCTGTGTAATCACAAATTATCCAACTCTGGCATCTGGGGATGGTGACACATAAACAATGGTAAAGCAGCACAATCAGCGGGGCCCTCTCAACCTGAAAGCAGGGACTGGCCCCACATCCTCCACTGGGACTCTGGTGTTTACCACCCAGGGTGGCTGAAAATTAATTGGCTCCTTGAGCTGTCGTACATTCAGTGCTGTCAGTGCAATGGCCTCCCCTCATTGCCCCGTCAGTTTAAGTCGAAGTGTATTAATGGGCTGTGTGGGCCATTGATTCCTAATTTCTCTCGACGTCGACATCAGGGATAAATATTGCGTGGCATGCTCATCTTCTGGCTTATTGTAATCAGCGTTGTTATTGATCGCCTTGCCTGATCCTCACCCCCACCAGAAGTAATCTATTTTAAATACACTTTCAGTTAAAGCGAAGCTGTTTTAAGAAGTCTTCACTGGACATCTTGCCACAGATTGGTGACAACAGTTCAAACCTGAATGCAAACGGACAGAAAGAAATGTTACAAGTATGCTTCGGGGAAAAAAATGTCTTGCCTTTGAGGAGTGGTAGTCTCATGGTGGTCTCTGTCAGTGCATGTGTTTGTTTAGATATGTGTGTCTACGCTCAGTCTCAGCAAGGCCGGAGGATGATGGATGAGGGCTCGGCTAGCAGCTAGTCAGACGTCGGCGCTATTGATTTCCCCTCACATTCGTGTGGGAGGAGGAGGAGGAGGGGGAGGTGGCTTGCGCGCTTCTGCACAATGTACCTCCTCGTGTGCACACACATACACATATTTACAGTATTTCCACCACAATTGTTTCAAATGGGCAATGATTCTTTTGCACCAGTGGAGGCATGGGCCTTGGTTTAAATTTTCCATTGTCTGCTGAGTACAGTCACTGCCTCCCTTCTCACCAAGGTGTTTTTATTGATCCTCCTGCAAAGTGGCATCCACTTGCTTAACATCCAGTCTATTACACTTCATTGGGCTCAGCCTTGCCTGTCTTCTTGTCCTTCTTGCTGTTTTGTTTAGCTCCGAGTGCAGGAGACAGAAATGGGCATGTGCTCATGAGGACGTGATAAAAACCTGTTTGCGCTTCTCTATAATGAGCTGAACCGTTCAATGTCGAACTGTTTAAGGGTCTCTGCGCTATCCACTTCATTTAGCAGCATGTAAAGCCTGCCAAAGTTCTTTCAAATAAGGGTTTTGTTGTTTTCATCCACGTACTTGCTTTGCTCGCCATGCGTTTGTAATTAACAAATTGTCGGTGCATCTATTCTTCTCCTTGCCTAGCCATCTTGAAAATGGCCCCAATTACAGAGGACACAGAGGCGGCATGTCAAAGACAATCCCTTGCTTGACAGAACAAGATTATATTTGTACACGTTGCAAGAAGTAGATATTGATGTAGCATGCTTCAGGCTGCAATCCCATTTTATTTATATTTAAACAGCTTTTGTCCACCTTCACAGCAGCAATGCACAGATGAAAGATGTGCAGAGATTGAACAACTTCAGAAAACATGCTGCTCAATTATCTTTTAATTTAGTAATGTAGAGAGACATTTTCTTATTGTTTTCTTAAACTGACTGCGTTTGAAAAGTTCTCAAGAAAAATAGATCAAATTTGATCTTTGTTTTTACATTGAAATATTTGCTTTACTGAATTGTTTTTCAAAACTTTGCAACATTTCCAAAATGCTAAAAGCTGTCTGAGCTTCTCTGTCTCTCTGAGTCGTGCACATGAGGTATGATGGCGATTAAAGATTAAATCTAAATGTCTGCATGGGTTGCAGTTTGTGTTGATGACAGTTATGACAATAATTTTCTGTTAGTGGTGACATTTACCGCATCACTGCTCTCATGCTGCTTCAGTCTTGAGATGGAAAGTGATAAACGGCTCCAGGAGAGGATTCACAGCCATGCATTTTCCTTTCTTCCTCAGGGAATGATGTACCTGGAGGAAAGGAGGCTGGTCCACAGAGACCTGGCGGCTCGGAACGTGCTGGTGAAGTCTCCCAATCACATCAAGATCACTGACTTTGGCTTAGCACGACTGCTAGACGGAGATGAAAAGGAATACAATGCAGACGGGGGCAAGGTTGGTGTAAGTGGAGGCGTGAGCATATCTTTAAATTAATAAAGCATTTACTGGATGTAGAGTGATGCAACCTACAGGTCAATTCACGATAAAAGATGAAACAGTGAGAATTTAGCAGAAATCAAAATGGCAAAAAGGGCATAACTGGTGAAAATGAAACAAGTTCTGTTAATCTGTAGTCAAACCCCAAAATATGATGCAGCAATAAAAGAAACAAACCATTTTTTTAGCATTATCCACATGCACATAAAAATGCTAATGAAAAAAAACAGCAGTAACTACCAGCATAGATCCCTAATTATTTTTTACCTAGCATAAGCTAACCTATAGCATAGGTAGGCTCCAAAAGTCTACTGGAAAGTCCCCAACATTATTACGGTTACTGTTTTTCAGGCATCTGGCACAGGCACAAAACGTTACCCTGGTAACCAGGAAAATTGAAGTTCTATAACATTTTTTGGCAGAAATTACCATACCAAAGAAAAAACCTATTCATGGATAATATCTGGAATATAGGTGTTGTAGCTGAAGCTTGGGTAGCCATCATGCTCTGGAAATGGACATGGTCACCAACCTCATGGTGGGAACCCTTTTTAAAGGTGCCATAGGAATGCAGAAAATGTACTTTTCTTCCCTCCTGATGCTTCACTTTTATTTTTATAATCTTTTGGTCATATTTTTGAGTTTGTTCAATTTTCCCTATTTTCTATTACATTTTATTTTGTATCTATTACATCAGTGTTTGTTGTGGGTCTGCCAAATAAGGTCATGGACTTCCTGTAACCAATTCCATGAATCAGATTCATTTCTGTTGACATTTATAGTAAACTTGCCAATGAAATGTTTCTCTGCTGGGAGATTAGCATATAGCTGTTACCAGACTAAAAACATGGCGAAACAGGGTAGAGTTGAACTTTCTGTAACCTGGAGAGGGGTGGGGCATGACAGGCCTCATTCACATTTAAAGAGACCATACCAAAACGAGTCGCTCTTAAGTCGCACCTAAGAACAGGGGTTAGGGTTAGGGTTAGAACAGAAGCATCAGACCAAAGCATTACAGTTCTACTTTATACAGACAATAAATGAATGATTTACATATTAAAAGGAAGGATTTAAAAGCATGATGTATCTCCTTCAAATTTAGATCTTTTAAAGTCTAAATTGGTTTGGAGCTGGGTCTAGATTTATCACAAAACACGCACATTTTTCATGCTGGTGTCTGACAGATTCTGTCTGATAATGTGTCAGAAAGGGTTCAGGCTGAGTTGTGACAAGGTTATCATTTGACAGGCTTTCTGTTTGCTGTATGTAGGGCAAAAACTATGTGTAGCAAAGATGATTAAATAAATAAAAGTCCATTTAAAGAGGTAATGTCAGCCTTTTGTAAACAAGGTAGTCTTAAAAATCCAGTGTCAAAACATCGTTTTCACTCAAATACCAGCATGACGTATAACTCTGCATCCAGCTCTTTTCTACTAGAAAGGTTATGACAATGTAGAAACAGTGTAAGGATCACTATACACCAAATAATCATCATGCATTTAAATATAGTCACATTTACAAATGTTTCACTTTGACTTATGTCCTTGACACGGTACACTAACAGCATTTAAATGCTGTGAATGTTAACATGACTCATCTGTGTGCATTTTTCACACAGAAGTGAGAACCATAAATACACTCACCATTTGCTTTATTAGTCCACTTGTTGAATTTATTTTAATAACCAGCCACAGGACGAGAAGCTCACTAGTTTTGGAGGGATTTGCAAATAGAACCACTGCTCCTCAGATGACAAGCCTTGGGCGTCTGGTCAGGATGCGTCCTAGATGCCTCGGGGGCAGATCCCTTCAGGGGCAGATCCCTTCGGGGGGAGACTCCTGGGGGACCCAGGAGATACTAGAGGGATTATAATATCTCAGCTGACACTGGGAATGCCTTGGGATTCCCCTGGACAAACTGGCAAATGGAAAGTCTTCTTCCCTGCTTAGGCAGCCGCCTCCCTAACCTGCCCCACTGATAAGGGGTAAAGAGAATAGGTGAATGAATTTCTAATCAGCTAATAACATGATTGTCATTTACCATTTGCAAACATGATAAGAGTACTTCCTAATGTTTAGACTGGCTATCAGAGAGATGAAGATAACAAATTTGAGTAACTTTGAACTGGTCTGGTCTCAATAGTATGTGGTAAGTAGTAGAGTTCTGGTGTACTGAGGTTTTTACACACAACCGTTTATAGGGTTTAGAGAGAATGGGTCTGACAAAGCAAAATATGCAGTGAGCAGCAGTTGTCTAGATCAAAATGACTTGCTGAAGCTTGAAGCAGATGATGTACAGCCGTAGAAGACCTGATCAGGTGCAACTCCTGTTAGTTAAGAAAAGGAAACTGAGGCTATATTTTACATAGACTCACCAAAACTAGGCAATAGAATATTGGAAGCTTGTTAACTGATCTATTCAGGTTGTGAAGTCAAAATTAACATGAACACATAGATTAATCATGTTGCTGATACAAAATCCAGGTTAATCATAGATATGTAGATATGTGTTATTTTTTAATCACAGTTTAGGGTACAGTAAGACCAACTGAACATTGTTTAAGCACCACAGCCAATCTTAGTATTCTTACTTACCATGTCCTTTCCTTTATGACCACAGTGTTAGCCAATCAGAAGTTGAGCAAGCCTTGGAAACTGATTGGTTGAGAGATCCAGCTGCACCCTTGACTTATGTTATGACCAAATTCTGCTAAAAACTACAAGACTTATGATGTTTATATCTGGACTGGATTATTTTACAGAACATGTACATTCAATAACAAAGAGATCTTAGACCATATAGACTGGTTAAACTCCTAAGTGCAGTCAGAAAATCTGACGAATACCCACTTGCTGCTCTTTTCCTAGATTTATCTCACTGGCATGAAAATGACTAATCACTGTGTTCAAGCTTGTTTGCATCTTTCCTGGCCTTCAAAACCAAAGGTATTCCAGTGAGATACAGGACAGTTGCTTTGAACTAAGTTTTGGTTTAGGGATGAGCTTAAAACTCAGTGGAGTGTTTGTTAGCAAGTAGCCAGCTGGTTTGAATACTTTGCTTCCATTGCAAAGAAGACCCTTAGTAGCTATGGCTGATTTAACTCAAAAGGAAAGTCTTTTGGCATCTATGCTTTACCGACTGTTTCCTCTTTGGAGAATTGTTCACTGCATAGTGGTAACAAATATGCAAAAACCAGTGTCATCTGCTGATGGGCAGAGATGTGATTTTGAGGCACAATTGGCATTTTAACAGGACCTAATTCATGAAATGAGAAAAAAAGGTGTGAAGTCACACAAAGCTATTTTAATGCCATAAGAAATTTGTCATGGAAAAACCTTTCAAATGCACAATATCAATGGCCAAATGAATCAATGAATAAAAGCAGAATGAAAATATTCAGCAGAGATGACATCCAATCTAGATGCAGGATGAGCTGGAAATAGAACTGATCAGGCTTAATCTCTGTGTGTAGTAAGAAGAAAGGCACTGGCCACTTTATTAGGTATCCCCATCCAATTACTTGCTAACATAAATTGCTTGTCAGCCAGTCACATAGCAGCAATTTCATGCAACCAAGGTATGCAACTTTCCAGACTTGAAGCAGATGGTCTACAGCAGTAGAAGACCACACCAGGTGCCACTCATGTCAGCTAAGAACAGGAAGCTGAGACTACAATTCACCCAAACTCCCCAATATTAGACAACTGGTCAATTGAGTATCAATTTTAGCTGCCTCATACTATGGTCAGAATTTGGCATAAACAATTTGAGCAGAAATCCATATTACTGGTTAAGGCTGTTGGTGGTGTAATGGTGTAGGGAATATTTTCTTAGTAATCTTTGGGCCTTTTTCGACCAGGCTGGTTCCCGTGCTAGTTCGGTTCTTGAGCTAGAGCCAGAGCTTTGCTTGTTCAACTTCAGTGCTTCCAAAAAAACAGTTTTGTTTTCAACCGAAAGAGCCTGGTCGGTTCTGCGTCATTACGTAATCTACATCATGTTTACGTGCGTTATAATAAATGTCACAGCCTCCCGTCACATACGAGTAACACTATAACAGCAACACTTACAGACTTCATGGTGCTTAAGCTATGAGTTTTCACCACGGTATTTTCCACCATGGACAGGAGGAATAACTCAACCATGGTGGAATTTAGGGCGCCGGTTGTTTAGTTCACCGATCAGAAATAGGATCACGAAAATGCTGGTTGCTTTTGGATCGCTTGTTACCGCGGTGTCCCAGCTTTCTCTCCTGATCTATGAAATTGATTTAAGCTTTTATCATATGCTGAGCAGCTGATCAAGGCGCCGTTTGTAGCTGTGGACATCTCTGGCCCAGCACAGAGTTGGTGCCTGGATTGAACCAGTTTTGAGAACCAAGGGCCATTGCTCAGGCGGTCAAAAACCAAAGAATTGGTGCCTAATCTGGCTCTGACTCTGAACTAGAACGGGAACCAGCCTGGTCGAAAAAGGCCCTTTGTGTCTCGGTACCAATTCATCATTATTTGAATGCCAGAGCCTATCTGTATTGTTGCAGACCATGCCCATCCTTTTACGACCACAGCGTGCAAAATGGTAGCTACTTCCAGCAGGATAACGCACTATGTTACAAATCTTAAAACATCTCCAACTGAACATGATAACAAGTGCACTGTACTACAGTGCCCTCCACAGTCACCAGATCTCAATCCAATAGGGATGTGATGGAATGGGGAGATCCTTTTTCCAGATGCACAGCTGACATGTAAATATGGAGAAACACATTTACGCAGCATGGTGGAACAGTGGTGCAAGAAGGTTGCTGGTTTGAGCCCAGGCTGGGGAGGGTTGTCCACAGGAACCTTTCTGTGTGGAGTTTGCATGTTCTCCCCATGTATGCGTCGGTTCTCTCCGGGTTCTCCAGCTTTCTCCCACCCACAAGACATGCATGTTAGGTTATAATAGCTATGGTTAAAATTGTATTAAAATAACTTTGGATAAAAGCGTCTGCCAAATCACTGTATAGTACCGGATGGTTCCAACACCTTGTTGAATTTATGCCATGACAGCAGTTCTGAAAGCAAAAGGGGGTACAATCCAATACTAGCAAGGTTCACCTAATAAAGTGTATAGGGATTGGAAGTGTAACACAAGTTTCTGACTCCTCTGTCTCCTTGTCTAAACGGTAAAACATCAGTTCAGCAGACGTGTTTCACCTGCATGGATGTTTGTTTTTCTCAACCACTTGAAGGACATGAAGAAATTATTTTTTTCTGACATTTTTGTGCAGCAGTGCAGAAATGACTATTCATGTGGCCATACAAGAAGCATTTATAACCAGCAATCAAATATTTTCAGCTCCATTGCTTGAACAGATACAGAAGAATAGTCAAAGCGGGGCTGCGAAAATGATGAGATGGAGATTTTTTTTGTCAAATCTGGAGCAAATTCCTGAACAAACGAGCATAAATGTTTTGTTTTCTCTTCTATCAGGGAGCAGCAGCCCAACAAACTCTGTTGAACTTTGCCTCAGTGCGACGCAATTTCGAAACACTTCATTCTAACAAACAACGCAGCCACAGTTCCAGTTTGTTTTGTTTGGGGACTACATTAATCAGAAGCCCCTCTGTTCTTCCTCGTTTGAAATTTGCTATGTAAATTGTTCTGATCAACTCCCTTTATTAAATTGGCTTGTTCATTGCAACATCTATTCAGCTGGAGGCCTGAAGGTAGCCGCTGCATCTTGAGTCGAAGCCGTTATCTCAGGCGAACGGGGAGAGACGAGAAAAAAAAAATCATTTTCATAACCCAGGCGAGTTGGAAGCAACCATCTGAGTGATTGACTCCATGTTGGTATTCATTGATGCCTTGATAAATGAGAGCTGTTGTCAGCACATCTACATGTATGCCATAAAAACAGACGCACCGTGGGAGATAAATCAACACAGATGAAAGTGGAGGTGCCATTCAGACCTGAAGCATATCATTTCCTCTCTTCCTGATCCTTTCCCTAAAGAGCAAGGGCATGTGATTGTGTATTTGCATGTGTATGTGTGTGTGTGTGTGATTTGCTCCCACACAAAGGGGTGGGACCATGTTTTAAAAACTGTCAGCTGCACACGTGTGTGCATGTGTGCATTCACATGCAAAACGACACATAATTGGCTCGTTCACTATACAGCTGAAAAACCCTCCTACCCTCAATGTTAAATCATACTGCGGTTAGGATTTGTGCTTTTGTCCTTGTCAGGAATGTCAAGAGACCTGTTAACGATATTTCACACCCAACCTGCTCTAAACTTGCAAGCTATTCTGATAAAGTGAGAAAAAATGACAAAAGCAATCTCATTTAGTGTCTTAATAATGCCTGCAATTGATTAGCACTGGGTAAGAGATAATTTCATCATAATGCTTGAGTAATACCGAACACAAGTTGGTTCAAAGTTTACTCTAATATCGCGTAGGGTTTCTGTTGAGCAAATCTGTTAAAACTGTAAGTACAGTGCTGTGCAGAAGTGTTCAGTCACTCTCCGTTTCTTTATGCATCCAATGTGAATATCTTCTTCAACACAGTCTGAAGACATGTTCTCTTGTAATGTATGTAATAAACTTTAAACTTTATTTATTTATAAAGCTATTTTCCTGCCACAGGGAACACAAAGTGCTTTACATGATAAAAACAATAAAATAATAACACTCAAAAAGACACATAGCAATGTAACCCCCACCCCCAAACACACACACACACAACTGAACAACCTCATCCCGTCTTCCCACCCCCAATATGACTCCCTGATTTCTGTCTCTATAATAATATGTTAGTAAATAAGAAATAAATACTACATAAATAAAGACTAAAAACATTTGGCTGCAAAAGCAAATTTCTGCAAAATTCTGATAAGAAGCCAGTCTGTCCGTCATCCTAGTAAACCTCCACATGTCTGCACAAACATTCACTGAGAAGGGCACACAACACTGAATCTTCACATGAGTTTATTTTATGTATTTATTTATTTTCACATTTGAATTTGGATATACTGGGATGTACTTGCGACCCGTCGAGGGTTTACTCTACCTCTTGACCTTGAATTGGATTAAATGATTTAGAAAACAGGTGCCCTTTCAGTCACATTCCTCTGAAAATGAATCTGACAAAAGGAGTTGATCAAAAATGGGTCAAACGTTGCAAATACAGTTATCAACTGCTGAGGGTTGGCTGTGTTGATCCAGATTTAAATGTACTTGTCTGTGTTTCCTCAGATGCCCATCAAGTGGATGGCTCTGGAGTGCATCCACTACAGGAAGTTCACTCATCAGAGTGATGTGTGGAGCTATGGTGGGTGCCAAATATATTCTATGTAAACATGCATGTGTCTCAAGACAGCAGAGACCTGAAATCATGTTACCGTCATCCCCCTACCTGAATGATTTCCTTCTGCACTTCTCTCTCATCTTTTCTTTTGTTCTTCTATTCTCAGGAGTGACCATCTGGGAGTTGATGACATTTGGAGGGAAGCCATATGATGGTATCCCCACACGAGAAATCCCAGACATCCTGGAGAAGGGGGAGCGCCTCCCGCAGCCACCTATTTGCACCATTGATGTTTACATGGTCATGGTCAAATGTGAGTCACAGCAACTCATATGCACTTGTCCAAAAGTCCCACACATGTTTAAATAATATGAAAAAACATGACATATTTAGCCTTTTTTTAAAAAATTTACAATATTTAATGAAAGCTCCTATTAAATTGTCACCGCTACTGTATGTGGTCACACACTGAAATAGTGTGTGCTTGTGAACATTTTTTTATTATTATTATTTTAATAGAATTGTCATTTTCTGACCTAAAATGAAAGAATAATTACTCATTAATTTATCCATATGAAACTGGTGTCAGCAGGAGGTAAGCTAAGCATTGTGTAAATCCTGGCTCAGTCTGCCAGCACCTCTAAAGATCACTAATTAAAATATTACATCTTGAGTAATCCATGCAAAAGCGCAAAAGCGATTAGTTGGGATTACACATGTTGGACTCGTGGCTGGGAGTATCAACTTCTTTGATGTTGCCAGGCAACCATTGTAGCAGAGAACTGAGGAAGTGGCAGTAGTAGAGTATTATTGTCATCCTCACCATGTTGACAAGTCCCATGATGAATTGTGCTCACAGTTGGTTTTGTTTGTTTTTTTTGTTTGTTTGTTGTCTTGTACAAGAGGTGATTCTTGAGGAAGGCGAATGATGCCCTTGCGCTGATGCTTCAAGATCAGAAATAGTCTAGACCACGGGTGGGGAACCTTGGTTCTCCCTGTTCTCACACAACAAGGGTTTATATATCAGTGTCCAGATCTTGATAACCCGCTGGATCCATTTGATTTGAATCAGGTGTGCTGGACCAGTAATACATGGAAAACCTGCAGGATTCTGCCCCTTTAGGACCATGGTTCCCCACACCTGGTCTAGCCTACTTTGTGTATTTAGATCACTTCAGGCATTACGTCTGAATAACCATAGGCTGCTAGCTGCAGATTCTACAGAGACTCCATCAGCAAAGGCTGAATTTGATTTGAACAGACATGGATAATCACTGAAATTCTATGAGATGTTAAGTTTTTTTTGTTAACCACACATTTAATAATTCTTTAGGGATCATATGTTGGAATGACCTGCTTGGAAAGCACGCAATATAACCATGGTTTGTACCAGCAACGCTGTGGCACACCGAGTAAGATGTAGCCAAATTTATTTTAGTTCTTTTATTAATATTAACATCGTCAATGAAAGGACATGGTCTAAAACAGATGTGATATTGTCAGACAAAGAGAAAACCCAGAATTCTTGCAATCTTTGTTTGAGAAATGGCTTCAGAGGCAGTTTTAAGTTGAATAGGTTTTGTAGGACTTTGTGGTTTTAAGATCACAGCCATTCAGTATCTATTCAGATGTCTCTTTGGATTCTCTCAGTCTTTAATTATACTTTACAATATTGTGGATGAACTCGACAAATTATATCTACTATGAAGAAAATTATATTTAATCACTGACTGATCAGCCGCTGCAATTGTTAAAATTAGGTCCACACAAATAATGTGAGGTGTATCTACATTTATTTATTTATTTGTTTATTAGTTTGTTTGTTTGTTTGTTTGTTTAGGGAGCCTAAATTTATTAAACCAGGTCCCAGAGTGAACAAATGGGGGCCACACATTGTGCATCAAATCAATTCCCATCTATGTGCTGTGTGTTTTAGTGATGCCATTGTGCCGGTGGAGCTACGATAGTGGAGTCGTTAATGTCTGTACTGGTAACCTTGATGTTTCAATGAAACATATTCAAGGAACAACACACAGTAAACATTCTGCCACATTAAAACAGGAATGTCACATGTTAATAGTAACCTCAATTTATGTTTTTTTGAAAGACACAAGAAGTCTTAGGCAGAATGCATAATTTGTGGCAAGACGCTATTTAATAAAAGCAACAGCTCAGCTTGCCAGGTAAGGGGTTCCACAGCTTTGTGTCATTACATTAAACAGGTCTTTGTGGAAAGTATATTGAGAACTCCTGGTTTATGGTTTTTCCACAATTTATGCACTGTACTGGTGCTTCCTGCTATTTTACATCAATTACGTTCTCTATCAAGCTTAATGAAAAACCATCCCACTTCTGTTTTTCTTTATTTTGTTTCAAAGGGAAACAATAATAGCTTAAAAATGTTAAAATAACCCAAAGCAACAATGAACCAATCAACACAACAGAGTAGAGGAATGAAGTCAACACACTAAAAGAGAACGACCTGAATAAAAGTTGCAGTTACCTTGGTATTTAACAAGATACACATCATGATTTATTACTAAGAAATGTCTTCAGGATCTTTTTTTAAAAAGCTGTATCTCTGTACTATGCACTGTCAAATTATTAGCCAATAAAAATGTGTCAATTACTACCTGCAGCATGAGCAACAGGTGGAAAGTATTGCTCACATTATTACAGAGCAACACTGTAATACTGTGTGCTATGTTTGTTTTTTCAAAAGATATATTTAAGTCATGTTTACACCGTGCTGCAACTCAGCTTGAGGTGCTACAGATGAGTTGTAGTTTAATAAGAGCTCATACTTTTAATATTCATCTGGTGAGATGTTATTGGAGCTCTGGGGCTTCATTTCAAGGCTGAAAGAGAAGTTAATATGTAACGAGGAAGAAAAAAAATCGAACTGTTTTGTCGTGAAACTGTGATGAAATGCTGCTTTATGGGCTTCATGCTGCAGACCATTCTCCACCAGGGACTCTGCCCACATCTTTGTTGGCGTCATCCTCCATCTGGGCTACCATGCCTTCCTCCAACCCACTTTACCCCTTTGTCTCCCTCCAGCTTGTACAACTAACCCTAAAAGCAGGCTCCTCCTGAAACCCCCACCCTGACTTCTCCCATAGTGCTGGTGTATGGGGTTGCCATGGGATTCACCCTCCCATATTTCCAGGAAGCAGTCCAGCCGTGCATGCCAAAACATGCTTAGAATCTTGCCAGCTATTGGCTTGTTGGCTGGTTTTCCTCTCACCAGTCTGGTCGTCACTCCACCTTGTCTGAACCCATCTATTGCAGGGGGACTTTACTGTCACACAGTCTTCTGTTGCTTGAAATTCTCAATAAAAACTGACTGCATATAAACTGTATTTATGAATCTTGTAAGTCCTCCATTGAACTATCACCACAACTACATTATAAATACAGCACATTTCTTGCTGCCTAAAACACTATGAATTTCAACTTGTAGCACTAATTTGGATTCACTCTGCAAAGAACTAAAAATGCCAAATGCATTGAATGAAAATAATGTGATCCTGCTTAGAGCTTGAAATCAAAATATATTCTCTTGACAAAGACGTTAATCCAACTGAAATGTCATAATATCTAATAGTTTCCAATGGTTTCTGACAGGACTAAAGGAGACCCTGAAAGCCCTGTAGCCATTTGCCCTAATTACAACAGCAACTTGTTCTTTTCTTTCCCCTGGAGTAGAAAGATCATTTTTATGTGGTATGCAGATCTGTCATGTCTGTGCAATACTATCATAATGGCTGATGTAAAGGGGTTCCCTTACTTGGCTGAAAGTGTGGGCATCCATCCACAAATTCTTCCGTGGTACAGTTATTTAAAGAAATAGGCAGACGAGGCTGGTCTAAGTATGAGAGAACAGTCTGGACTCTGCGTTTTCCATTTGTTCTTCATGTCATCCCACACAAATACAGAAAAGAAGTTCAGTTCAAAGAAAAACTAAACGAGAAGAAAAGAACAGGTGGATTGTGCCGCCCATTTACAAGCCTGGAGGAAATTTAGCAACGGCCACATGAATTCTAATTACATGTTGACTGAGAGCTGTTGTTTGTGATTTGGTGTTCTGTCATACTGTGGGCCCTGCCGCCTCAGTGCCGCCCCAATAAAGATGAAATAAGAGTTTGATTGCTGGAGTAATTGCACCTCATTTGGGTAATGGGCCTGCATGTGGCGCTACAAGTGGAAATTAGATGAACCGAACAAAGTCAAAGAGGCGAAATGACAACAGAAACCACAAGTGTTTATTTAAATGGTGCAAGGTTTTTGTTTGAAAGGGGTTTTGACAGAAAGCATAAATCTGGTCACATTTAACTGATACAATAACCTGAAGTAAAACATTAAAAATTAAAACTTTTGAGGATTACATTTCTTTAAAGTTTCATGTGATAGTTTACTTTCAGTTTAACTAGAAGCTTTGCTAGCTTCCTAAACTTATTGATGTGTAGCTTAATCAGCACAAAGTAACATAAATACTGCAGTACTCTTTGATCATTTTTATAGTATATATTCCACTCCAGTGGGAAATTTTTATTGTTTTGTGGGCCCAAAATACACCGACTCAAAAACAAACATGGCATAGTTTTTACCACATTATCTTGAAATCAATTGAATGCTATATGTAGCTAAATTAGCATAGCTTCATGCTAGCATTAGCGTAATAGAGTTGCATTGTATAGTAATTCTACTTGTACAGAGTCATAATCTCTTTAAGAAAAATTGTAGCCAAAAACAAATATTTGCTACAAGATGACAAATTAGGAAACTAGTGTAAATGATTTTTTAAAGGGTGTAGTGACAATGCTGATTCATGAATATGTACGTATTTGTCCTCTTGTTCAATGGGCCTGTCAATCATCTGAGGGACTTGGGGTGTCCAGGCAGGTTTTAGAGGGTTTCAGAACCATCACGGTCACCTCTCTTTCTCAGATGCAGGCCAACATTGCTCATGTGCATTTCTTTGGATTTTTATTTGGACCCCTTTTTTCTTTTTCATGAAAGTCGCTTTGACAGTTCATGAATTTTATGGATTTTTAGCATGAGAAGTTTTATTATTATTATTATTATAAGACAACTCCACCCCACCATGTTTTTTTAATATATATACTGATAAAACAAAAAATGTAACAGGAGTAAAGTTTTGTTTTTTTTATATATTTGATTGTAACAAAAGATCACATATATTATTGTCTGTATTTGTCTTCAGAAGTAGTATGTCTGAGAAAAAAATAGGCAGGATAATAAGAAAGCGATTAAAGTTAAAAGCTTCTTTACTCAAGCTTTTATCTATTATGCATTAGTCTATTTACCTGTTCTTTCTTTTCTACCTCTCGTACATCCATCCTCTGCTCTTCTTCTTCCTTAGGCTGGATGATTGATGCAGACAGCAGGCCGAAGTTCAAGGAGCTTGCTGCTGAGTTCTGCCGAATGGCGCGCGACCCCCAGCGATACCTGGTCATTCAGGTGTGTCTGCCTTAACAAGCTCACTGTCAGAGCACTTGTTAATGAGGCGTATCTGCGTAACCAGTGCTATGCTAGAGTGAACCAAACATTGTTGTATCTGATGCAGTCTTTTGAAATACTTGCTAACTAAAGCTTCTGTGGAGCCAGCTGGATTAAATAAGTAAAAATGTGTGATTCAGGGAGACGACCGCATGAAGCTTCCCAGCCCCAATGACAGCAAGTTTTTCCAAAGCCTGCTGGATGAGGAGGACCTGGATGATTTGATGGATGCAGAGGAGTATCTGGTTCCTCGAGGTTTCAATGTGACTCCTTCATCTTGCACAGCAAAGCCTCGAGTTGACTCCAATAGGGTAAGAATATTGCTTTTGGACACAAAAAGATGTTGTGACTCTTAATAGTGTCATAATTTGGGATCGTTGAAGACTGGGGTCACTTCTTAAATGACAAAAGATCTCATTAAAATGCTATGTAGGGAATTTCAGTAACACATCCTCCGTGGTTGGTTTATTGCGACTTTCCTAAGCAGTTTATATAGGTAGTGTCAGGTCTGACTGGTCTGCAAGAATCTTTACATGGGTGCTTACTGAACAACCGCTTCTTCTTTTGACTATTTTTTTTTCCCATATCTTAACATACAAATATGATGTTGGACAGCTGGAAAGAATGCAGCTGAATGAGGTAACTACACAGAACAGTTTGAGACAAACTGATTGGTTAACACGTCAAATTTCCTTTAAAAACATTTAAGTTCTACTGATTTCACTCAGTTTTTTGTATTCTTAACTACTCAAATGCTCAAGGTGCTTGAGAACTTTCAATACACAGATGATTTCCACCTGCTAATGGTCCGCTTCCATTTCCACCCCCAACGTGTCTGGCTTTAACCTGGGATCTTTATGCGCTAACTCCCCAGGCCCCAGGTTTCATTACTCAGTGCTCCATACGCAAATAACAGATGCTCTCTTAAAGGCTGGAGCCTAATAGTCAATGAGTGTTTGCTCTGCAGCATGCTTTTTTGTGCCGCTGGGGCATGGCTCTGCATTTTATGCACATTTACTCCCATGACTCGCAAGAGAGTCCTTGTTTTTGACTCTCCTCCAAAAACACACACGATGAAATCCAGCATACTTAAGGTACAAACCTCTATCACTCTTTTCATTATGCAGTCAAGCATGCTTTGACAGGAATTTATTACTACAAAATAAAAAAAACTAGTTATCTTTGCCAAAAAAAAACCAAACTATTTGCTGATTTACTTTCTCAGTTATACATAAAAGGAGGAACAGATAATAATTTGCTTTGAAGAAATGAAATGAGAAGTCAGAGAAGGGGAAGTTGATCGCAATAGAGGGTGAACTGTGGGTGTAGGTGGACAGCTATAACCCCAGGATGTTTCCGTTGCTTGTGTTGTGTTCTGTTGCTGTGCTTCCTGTAATTGCTGCTTTACCACTAGCAGTTGGCAAGAGTGTAGAAGAGCTGGCCTCGAATAAATAGCCCAGGGCAAGACAGCACAGCACCGCAAGAAACCCTTGCTTTACGAGTCATGTTTTGTATTTTCTTGTGGGTATTTCGTTCTCATTTTTTTGAGGCTCAGGTGTTTAGATCATAGATTTGCTTGACTGCCCCTTAGATTCTCTTAAGATTGATGAATGCTTCGGCAGAACTTAGAGAATTTTACAACACCACGTTTTAAAATGTTGGCAAAATAACCTTGCAGGAGCGATTGGCAGCTGTGTGAAGTGGTTGTGATGAGGAACAGCACATCTATATCCGAGACCATGATCCTCAACTGGAAAAGGATGAAATGGGTGTGATGGGAATGAGATCCTGTTCAACTAGAGGAGATAACGTTTTGAGGTTTTGTTCACGGGTGAGGGAAAGATCGAAAAGGATTTTGACCGGTGGATTTACTGCGCCATTTTCAGTGATGTGCACTCTGCATCGGTCTATCGGGGAGAAGAATTTGAGCCAAAGGCAAAACTTGATTTACTGGTCAAGCTGTCGGTAGTTACCAAAAGAATGAAATCACAAAAACAGTGTCCTTCGTAGGGTTGCCAGGTTCTCTCTCAGAGATAGGGTAAAAAGTTTTGTCAAGTGACAGCCCAATCAGGACAGACACAAGAGAAGGACATGCTGGAGGAACTACATCTGTCAGTTGGTTTGGAAATGCCTTGGGATCCCATTGGAACAAGAGACATGTGACTGGGAGGAAGGAAGTCTGGGGTTCTTTACTTAGCCTGCTGCCCCACCAATCAAACCACAGATAAGTGTAAAGAAAATGGATAGATGGGTGGAAAAATAAGCAACACTTTAAAGATACAGCTGGAAAACCACACGTTAGATTAGTCAGTTAGTCGAGGCAGATGGCTGCCCATCTTGAGCCGCGTTCTGCCGGTGGTTTTGTCTCCCACTTAAAAGGAAGTTTTCCTTCCCACTGTCGCATGCATGCTCAAGCTAAGAGTTGAATCAAAGTCAAGTTTGGTGCAATCTTTTGGTTTCCCTAGCTAGGCTGTTTTTCATGAATTGGCTCAAAATAATGTCTGTAAAGCATCCTGAGATGACATTGTCATGAAGTGGCGCTATACAAAGAAAGTTGTATTGTAACAGGTTTATAAATGTTAAAGCGACAAAGTCTCTAACTATATAAAAAAAATTCCAAAAATTGTTGACAATTTTAAAATAATGTTCCTTGATGTAAAAGACTGAATATTCCATCATGCAGTACACAATCCCACCAAAACAATCTGTGATCTTTTTGTAATTAGTCAACAGTGCATTAGAAACAGACATGGTTCTGTCATAGAAATCACTGCACAGGCTGAGGAATGCTTCCTGAAACTATGTGCATGAAAACAGTTTGTAGGTGAAAGCTCCATCATGCAAAGATGTATGTGAATGTGATCCTGGAACACTGCCACAAATCAAAATATACTGAGACACAGTGGAAAATTGTATTGTAGTCATAAAAATATAAATTTAACATCTTTTTGAATTTCATAGACTGTGTCCTCTAGAGTGAAGAATAGAAGGTCCATGTGATATTATTTAATTCAAAGCTATGGAACTGCCAACTTACACATTTGTAAAATACTATCAAATTGAGGTTTAGAACAAGAAATACTCGCTCCTAGATTATTTTCCAGGAAGTATATCTCACCTTCATCCTAGATCTATTACAAGTATGATGTCATAGTAGAAGAGTGTAGTCATGATCACAATCCAGACCTTTCACAAACTGAAAATGTGTGAAAGGCAAAAGAAACATTCTTGTTTGATATAATCCCAAATCAAACAAGAATGGGAAAAATATCCTCAGATGTTTACATACTGATGTTGAAAGAAGAGGAAATTCTACACACTAGTGAACATGGCCCTATTGCAACTTATTTCAGATGGGGCTACCACACAGCAAAAAAAACCGAGAGTTACATTTTCAGGGTTTTTTTTTATTCCAAAAGAGTGATTTTAACATGTCAAGAGTGAAATAGCTAGCACCAGAGTTATTTCACAGAGTTAATCACATGGTGCCATCCTAACTCATTTCAGACATAAATAGACTCCGCCTCCAAACTACACCATGAAGTGTTGTTTCTAGCGGTTAAATGAAAAGAGTTGATTATCTCAGAGTTAGATCCACTCCATACAGACATAATTATGCTCCACCTACATATATAACTGAAAGTTTGTCGAGGGCCTCAGCCCTTCCACCTCCCTGAGCAAAGTGAATGGGTGTTAACAGTGAGGCTGTTTGAAATGATTTCATCCAAATATGTTTTTTCAACCAGCTGGGTTAAGATTGATAGTGTAGAGCACATGTATCAAACTCCAGTCCTCGAGGACCAGTATCCAGCAGGTTTTGTTGTTTCTCTACACTAGCACACCTGATGCAATCAAGTAGATCCAATAGGTTCTTGTTAGCCTATTAAGTATTTTCAGTCAGCTGTGTTAGAGCATGGAGACAACAAAAACATGCTGGACACTGGCCCTCAAGGACTGGAGTTTGACAACCCTGGTGTAGAAAGCTGCACTTGTGATTTGTTTTGCAGTGGAAGATGATATACCAGTCTTCTGTCAAATCAGTGATGTACTTTTAGCTGAAAATTATGTTTATCTTTTGGCAAACAAGCTGCTGACAAGCATTATCAATCATTTATATTTTTGAATTCGAAATATTTTTTCCCACTATATATTAGACTTTTTAGGGAGTGTAACAACTCAAGGCTTAATATTTAACACTCCTAAGTGTTCATCTTGAATCTTTTTGTTGTTATTTGGACTTGGGAATGTTGAGTGTTACTTAAAGACAGAAAGACAGAGGTTGCATGAACCAACTATTGTTTTGCTACTTTTGCTATAATACCATATTATTAAAACAAAACATCAATGTGCTTTGGGTAGCAACATTCACAAATGTCTTTCGTTTTTAATTTTTTTTAAAAAATTGTCTTTTTCCACTGTCAAACTTTTACAACACAGAACCAGTTTGGCTATCGAGATGGTGGCCCAAACCCAGCAGAAGGAGTCCTGACAGGTGCCCAAGCCTGTGTAAACCAGGAAACCAGTGGTGGCCTGGGTCCAGCACTGGAAGACCAGCGCTGCAATGGAACCCTGCATAAGAAGAGCCTGAGCCAAGCTGTTGGGGAAGACAGCGGGTCCCAGAGGTACAGCGCTGACCCCACCATCTTCCTGGGTGAGAGATCACCCAGAGGAGACACGGATGAGGACGGCTACATGACAGCAATGAAGGACAAGAGCTCTTCAGGTACTCAAAAACAAACACTGAATAGTCTTGACCCGGAAAGTCGAGTCAAATTAATTTTGCGAAGTACTGCCACAATTATTTTATGAAAGCTAAAGAGATATCTAGGTCAAAATTCTGCATTAGATTTTCATTAATATGGCAAACACAGCCAACACAGTGCAAATGACACAAACAAAACAGAGTGTAAAACATGTACAATGAGTTCTGTGCACGTCAATGTGTTCCATCTCATCTTTGCTCATTCACAAAGTAAATAAAACCTTTTGCAGCATTGTCTGCTTGTCATTTTGCTTGTTCATTTCATTTTGCTCCATTGATTAATATTCCTGCAGAGTCTTCATCGATGGTGGTTTATAACAGCTACTACTCCAGAGTCATGTTTTGCCTTTGATCATATTTCAGTCCATCATCCATGTTTCTACACTGCCGTCTTTGATTTTTGAGCAGCTCCAAATACAACAAAGCCTGCAGCAAAATGCATCTGATGCAATGTCAAGGAACTCAAGAGTGGGCAAAATCAATAGGTTTCACACCCCACTATTATAGTGCTTGGAAGTAGTGAAGAGAGGTCATTTGTTGGCACTTTCACCCCAGGCAGATGGAGTTTCCAGTGCCAAAGAACTGCTGGCATGTTGCCCATCTAGCCCTCGGTGGCTGCCATCATTGCCATTACTATCTCATCTCCTCATTAGTCAATGATCTCTTCTTCTAACTCTCTTTCAATTTCCATTTACTTTGTTTACTCTCCTATTGATTCAATTTCTGTGTATTTTTCACACATTGTCTCAGAGTCTCACATTGCTTTCTCTCCACTTTGTCTAATTCCGGCCCTTTCCCCTTCTCTGGTCTGTGCTGCAGAGTATCTGAATCCAATTGAGGAGAACCCCTTTGTCTCACGGCGTAAAAACGGTGAGATCCATGCATTGGATAACCCAGGCTATCACAGCACGCCTAACAGCCAGCCTAAAGGAGAGGATGAGTACATCAACGAGCCCCTTTACCTCAACACCTTTCACAGCCCCGCGGAGCTGGGCCTGGAAGCCCTGAGGAGAAACGGTCTGCCCTTACCCACCCAGCCTCCTTCCTCCATCTCAGCCTCAACCTCAGGCTCCCACCTTCCACTTACCATCCAGACCAGCCTGCCCCACTTCCCCCTCCCCTCAGCCCAGCCATCTCCATCTGGTGTGCCCTGCCTTCATGGTCCAGCGACCCACATCCTCCACACCCACCACAGCATCAAATCCGCAGGACAACCTGGTAATTCAAGCGGTGGCTCCACCAGTCAGAGCCAAACAGGAAGTACTGCTCAAGTCCCAGTGAGCCAATCAAGTGTCCTGTCCGCTTCGGCCACTATTGGGCACGGAAGCCTGCCAGCTTACCAGAGCCACACAACGGTGCACCCTGCAAGCATGCTGAAGCATGGCGGGCATACATCAGGTAAAGCCAGCGGAAAGAAGCTGAAG
This sequence comes from Pseudomugil gertrudae, assembly GCA_037177535.1. Taxonomy (NCBI): domain Eukaryota; kingdom Metazoa; phylum Chordata; class Actinopteri; order Atheriniformes; family Pseudomugilidae; genus Pseudomugil; species Pseudomugil gertrudae. Next base: position 5,841,558 of record JBAMHV010000026.1, on the reverse strand, counting down.
GTAACCTTTGACAATCCTGAATACTGGCAGCACAGCTTGCCTCCCAAATCATCTCTCCAGATGGCTCCTGATGCGGCGCAGGGTGGCTCCACTAATGCCAAGCTCTTCTATAAACAGAATGGACACATACGGCCCGCGGTAGCTGAAAATCCTGAGTACATGTCAGAGTTTTCCATGAAATCTGGCACAGTGTTACCACCCCCTCCCTACAGGCAGCGAAACACTGTGGTCTAGATCGTTTCCCAATCTTACTTTACCCTCCAACTACTCTGACATCCTCCTTGGTTGCACCATCAGAGGCGTCAACCAAAGCCATCCCCCACTCGTTCCAGATAATGTGCCATCTGCTGTAGCAACATCCAAACGAGGTGGACAAGCAGAATAAACTCAAACACCTTCACTATATCCAGTCTGGTCCATTTCTGTTCTGTAGATAGAGACTCTGCTCCAACTCAAGAGTGTGATGGTTATTTGAGTTTTTGTCGAAGAATGGACTCACAGCTGCGGCCACACTGGGTTGTGTTGTCGCACCAAGGCAGGCACGCAACTGTCAAACACAGAGGATTATTCTTTGGGGACCTGAACTCACTGCCAGCCATTTGGGTGTAAGATTTGTGAGGAGAACATATACTTTTTTTTCTTTCCTTTTCTTTTCTTTGGTTCTGCAGCATTAAAGCCTGAGGATGAGCAATATTCTGCTGAGGGTTTCTGAAATAAGTAAACAGACCGAACAAATACAGTCTGTGAGATGTCTGGCTTTTGTGAATGACCTTAGAATGAGGCGAAAAAAGCTAAATATGGAGGGAAAAAGACAGAGTTTATGTTCAGTCAGCGGACGTAGTGCTATATCATATTCAGTGTTTTTGCCAATAGGATTAGCCAGTGTGTTCTTAAGTTTTCCATTCAGTATGTGAAATCCATCTAATCCTTCTACTGTAACGATGATAATGTGATGGCAGGAACAATGCTTTTTTTTCTTTTGCTTTTGTAGTTTAACTTTGGACTTTTTACATTGTCTGAAAAGACACAAGGCAACTGCTGTTTTGTTGTTCGTGGTTGACTGCTGTCTACTTGGAGAAGCTGATCGATACCAGCTTTGACGAGGCAAGAGGGGGAAAATACACTAATACTTTTATAAACCCTGACTGCAGAGCTAAAAAAGTTTTTTTTTTTTTTATACACTGGTTTTCCCATTTTGACAATGAAACTAACTAAGAGTAAATTTATTTATGGAAATAGCTGTATACAGCTAAATTCCTTGTCAAGATTATCCATAAAGCAGCAGAGCTCAAAATTGTGATCTTCAGAGAGAGCGAGCTAGAGAGAAAAAAGTCTACTGAGAACAGAGGGAAGGCTCATACAACTGACTAATGAAGACCTCAAGGAATGAAGAAGGCAACACCAGCAGAGCACAGTGAAACTTTTTATGTGTGTGTTTATGTCTGTGATTGGGTCTGGGTGTGTACGTTCATATATTATCAAGTCTGCTTGAACCTGCTGGGATATCTTTCGGAAAAAAGCATATAACTGGAATTAGTGACAGTGGAATCAACAGCAAGAGATGTTTAGTTTTTAAGGTAATCGGCAGTAGCCTCAACAAAGCTTCTTTAGTGGATACATGCCGTCAAGTAGTGGACAACTGAAGCTTGATTTAAAAGCTCATGGAGTGACCTGATTGCACCAGATCTCTCCGGTCCCCAGCTTTTTTCTTTGTTTTTGTTTTGCATTGTGTTATTTAAAGCAAGGAACAGGACGTGTTATGCAGAATCTGCTGTTACACAAGAGATAATAGCCTCTTATCTATAGCAGCTATTTTAATGAGATTGAGTTATTTAAAAAGCAGGAAATGGATGCATCGATCCACCTTTAATGCCATCATTCCAGTGCAATTTAATTTGAAAATAATGTACATCTTTTAGATTTGTATTATTGCCTTGACAACTCAAACACAGATCCATCCATACCATTAACATTAGCATATTAGTGTTTTTATGTAAAAACCTGTCCCCTCTTAAAACCAACGTCATATACTGTTGTTACCTATGAGTCTAATTCCAAACAAAAATGGTAAGACTTGTTGTTGTGCCCTTTCTCTAAATGCATCAGGTTTCACTACTTTGACTTGCCATTTTGCAGAATCCCCACCACTAGTCTTATCTCTAGAGGAATCATTACAGCCGCTTGAGGAGCTCAGAAATTTAGTTGGAGTCCAAAACTTAAAAAAAGAAATATGTAGGTAATTTTCTCCAACAAATAAATGGTAAGTTGACATGAGGGACTTCACAAATATGCAAGAAACACAATCTGAAATGAATAAATACGCTGAGAAATCAGTTGTTTTTTTAAGTCAACATAGTGGGGGAAGGTTATTGATACTGAACTAAGAGAAAAATATCATCCTGCTGCACAGCATGACAGCTACTGCTTTCAGGCTTTTATGATTATATGTAAAAATTGGCAGCAAAGGGCTAAGGTTAGGGACAGAGCAAATATTTAATGTAGAGAAATTTGAACATGTTCAATTAAAACAAATTCTTAAAACAGTCATAGCTTGCTCTGTAATTTTGCATTTAATTAATCTGATTAAATTTGGTTTAATTTACCCATTTCTGTGCACACTAAAGAACTTTCGATGACCATCAGTTTTGGGGGCCTTGCATCTCCATGATCAAAAACTGAATCAAAAGTACATTTTTTATATTGATTGATCTCAATCTTGATCTTGAAAGTTTCATTCTTGATGTAGAAGCACTCAGGTAGCAACATGCTCACTCAACAGGCCTTGCCTCACGGACTTGGTGCATTTAAATGGGAGGAGCTGAGAAGCTAAGGACTTAAAAAGGAGGATTGCTCACAGCTTTATGGTCAAAGATGTTGATATTTTGTCGAATGAAAACAAACAAAATTAACAATGACCTCAACTGCTAGGAAAGAAAAATTGCATTCAGTCTTAGTTATGCTTTATGCTTCCTGTTGGGTCCACTTATTCTCTCTCCATATGCATCCTGTCTCCTCTGGCTCTCCAGCTACATTTTCCACTAATAACTGGGTGAATTTTGACATGATGGCCAGACACATTGGATGTTGTTGCACTTGATTGTGCTAGATTATATGTTGTTTTGCGCTATCAGTGAAAGAGACTGTTACATTTATTTAAGACCCTTTTATGACGCATATGATGCCATAACTGTGTGTTGTTTCAGTTCTACTTCTGACATGTTGTTAGATGGGTTGGGTGTATAACCTCTTTTGTTATGTTTATGTTTTCATACTCCACACCAGTAATTTCTACTTGAAAACGTAGACAACAACTTTTGATCTTCACCAAAATCATCCTTTACCAGGGGTTTAGAGGTAGATATGATCCATACTCTGATTACAATCACCCACAACAATGAGGAAAATAAGCACTATATTTCATCAGCACAATTTTAGGGGTACAGGGTTGATCCACACCTTCAGTAACCTATTTGTTGTCAGTGTTGCTCTAGTTGTTAGTATTGTTATTAAATGTAGCTATTTTAGTGTTATCACTGTTGCTTTGGTGAAGCTATAACTTGTTCATTTACACTTCCTTAGAGTTTGTTTGACTCCTTTCCTTGTTAGCTTTGAGTGACATCATCAGAAAGACTTGGGATTACCAGTAAAGTTTTCATCACCATGCTGCTAAAATCACTGGTTTTACAGCCATCCTTTATTCCAGAAAGCCATACTTAACACCCTGCGGGTATTAAAAATAACAAACCTAAAAGATAAGGCATATATTATGTTGCTTTTTCTCAGAAGTTTAGGTGCAGTATCTCTTTGGGTTAAAATATCAGTTCTTTAAATGTAAAGAAAGTATTTTGGGCCCTGAAACGTTAATGAGGCCAATATATACCAGTCTTTATTTAAAAAGTTTAAAAGCTGCTTTGTCACTGTTCAAACAGCTTTTCATCATTCTAGGAAAACCCTGTCTGAGTTGTTTTCTTGTTGAAGCTATTTATCTTGTGTATTTAAGCGTGTCTGAGAGGGTTTGTCTATGCACATGTAAAGATGTATATGTTTTTACTCCCCATGGAGCACTTTTGATCAAGGTTGTAGGTAGACAGAGAGCATTTCTGGCTTTATCTGGCCGTTTACCGTTTCAGAAAATAAAAGCTTCCACATAAATCTGGTGCTGCCGTCGAACGTTCAAAATCAGCACATATTTGAGGTGGAATTGACCAGCTTCAAGAATGTCCTCCTTTCCATTTTTTTTTTGGCTGTTTGTTTTTGTTTGTTTGCTTCAAACAGTATTTATAACTTTGCTTTGATGATATCATGATTAATTAATGAGAGATCTTTTTGTAGTCCTTCTTAGAGCTCTAATTCTATAAAAAACAGAGACAGCATTTAACATCGGTGTTAAAAATTAATGCCTGGTTTTGGTATGTTAATACTGAAATGATGGAAGTGAATCTGGGTTTTAAAGAGAAAAAAAGTTGATGGTAAAAAGAAAAAGAGAAGGCATGTCTGGATCTGATTCCCCTTAACTGAACCGCACACAGGCAAAATATGTGCTTGAGTCACTTAGAGGCACTGAAAAGACAAATGTCGAAAATCTAAAGTACTTACTGCTTTTTTCCCCTTTTTTTAATCTAATCATTATGAGATTTTATTGGCAGTTTGAAAGATAAAACACCTGAAACTTCATTGTTTTGTCATTCAAACACAATTTAAGTACAAATTATTATGTAATGCACTTTTTTGCTATATGCATGAAAAGTGCTTTATAAATAAAGTTAGGTTTGATTTGATAAAAATGCAGCTTTGCAGAATTGTTCTGCCTCGAGACCTATTTTGCCTGGGCGTCGGGTTCCGTTACTAGCTGCTATTGGTCTCATATTGCTCATGGTAAAAATGTTGTGTGAGGCCTTGTACATGTGTGCAAGGATATTTTTAAAAGCAGAACTTTTTGTATCAGCTATCATCGCCACACTATTGTGGTTTTAGGTCACTGAAACTGAAACTTTTGGAAAACCTTTTCTCAAGCAGCTTTCACACATACACACTGCTGCCTTTCACTCCATCCTCCATGTTAGGTGCACATTCATACACGTGGGACTGATTTTAACACAACAGCAGTCATCAAGGGGCCTCCACAATTTTTTTCAATGTGTTTCGAAGAAAACACAACCATTTCTCTGGGAAATCTCTTGAATGCATCATTATTTCCATTAATGGTAGGAAGTAGTTTCTCCTGAAGGATACGTATTCAGTTTGCATTGGAGTCAGGACTACAACTGGGCAAAACACACACATATAAAAAATAATAATAAAAATAATGACTGTTGATTTCGACATGCTGTTGACATTGTGTCAACTTTTGCTTTTATTTCTTTTGTTTTTTTATTAAGTAAAAAGAAAAAAAATACATGTATGTATTTACCATGCCTTAGATGACTTATCTTTTAGTTTTTTTTTTATTTTGTACCATTTCCTCAAAGCCAAGGTACAAAGGCCTGCAGCCATGTACCGAGGTGAATCCTTTCTCCGCTCTTACCTACAGTACAGGCTGTCTGTTGTACAGTAAATATACATTTGCATGATACCCAAAGTGAGTGTTTTAACTGCCCCTCATCCTTTTCTCACCAATGACAATAATATTGACATTTCTGTCCAATGTGGGACAGATAACCCATATATTGTTTTTACTGAGTTTAGTAGCACAATCTAGGAATTATGATTTCATGTGTGTGTTTGCAGTACTCATTGTCTCTTTAATATTGACTTTTGTCCATACCATTGAGAATATACTTATTTACACCACTGTGTCAGCTACTGTACATTGTTAAATGTGTTTGTTATTCTAGCTCAATTTGTTTGCATTTTAATGCACAAACCATTGCTTATAAGTGGAAGTCATTCATTTTTTTTTCCATGTTTAATTTACCAAATCAGTGTATCTGTACAGAAATTTTGGGGTTTCCTCCAAATTTATCTAACAACACTTCAACAACAAATGTGAATAGTATTTTTATAAAGCACTGAAATGGCCAACATGATGAATTTGTAAATAAGGAGGCGATGCTTCGAATTTATATTGGTCTTCTCTCCTACTGCTATTTTCTCCTGCTTATAACAAGTTGTACAAAACAAGCCGTACATATTTGCTTTATGTGAGTGTACCTTTGGGCTAATGGGGATTTTCTTTCTTTTTTTAAGTGCTTGTTGACTTTTTTTCTCATGTGAAAACTCTGTTCAGTGGCCCTGTTCTGGACATTTGTGACTGTCCTCATGTAATCTCTCAGTTTAGGTGAACACTGTAAAACTATCAGAGTGAAGGCAGCAGGTTGATCAGTCCAAATGAATCTGTTCCAGCTCCTCCATGTCTGCTGCATTAAAACAGAAGTGAAGTCCCCATCCTTTGTATCAGTCCCTCATATTATTATTAATATTGTGAAACTGAAACCAGTGCTGCCAACCAACCTGGAGTCGGTGTAACGCTTTCTGCTTTTTAACAGAAATATTACTGAGCCAAGTCGAACTTCTTTCCTGAAAGGCAGAGCACAGCTTTTCACAAACCAACACGTTTCCATTAAAGTCCCTAACTGTTTTGCATGCATTTTGTGGAGATGTATCGGAGAAAAGGCATTGTCAGCTACACCTCCTCGCCTTTAACTACTTTCCCCATGCCTCCCCTTGGTCAATATTGACTACCTTTTTTGAGTATTTTGAAACCATACCCAAAGCTTTATATCATAGAATTACTGTTCCTCATGTTTGGTACATGAATCTGTCAAAAGTATATTTTTAATTTAATATAAATAAAGATTGATTCCGTATTTGTTTTGGTGATTGTTGTGCATTTGTTTTGTATCCAGCAGCTGAAAATACTTATACATTTCAGTAAAAAAAAAAATAGGGGGATTTTAAATGTTTTTCAACTCAGTTCTTTTTATTTATATAACATAATTTAAAAAAAGAAATAAGAAAAAAACATGCTTACCATTGTGCAAAACAGGAAGACATAAATGCTGTGCACAGCCAGCTTTTATGCTTAAAAGGCATTTTTAAAAATGACACTAAATAGTAGAGAACTGCAATAACAAAAAAAAATTAAATAAATAAAATAATAATGCCAAATTCAAGAATATCAGTGAAATAAAACTTCAAATTCCAATGGAGTTAAAAAGAAAGAAAAGGATGCAGGTCAGGAGTGAGGCAGGAAGAAAAACTATGGAAATTTTAACCGTTTTAGCCGTTGTGATGAGTAACATGAGATTGCTAGCTGACAAAACTGATGAGCTCCAGGTGCTAACTAGGTCTTAAAGAATACAGAGAGTGCAGTTTTATGTGCTTCGCCCGGACATGGCTGCATGAACACATCTCAGACTGTAATGCGTCTGTACACGGCTTCAAGACGGTCCGTGCAGACCATAAAAAACAACTCAGCGGAAAACTAAAGGGAGGTGGAGTTGTAGTGCTGTGTTTGTGTCATTCTGGACATGTCACTGTTAAAGAGAAGATCTGCACAAGAGACAACGAACTGCTAGCTTTTCCAGGTTTCAAACACAACATCCAAATGCATTTATGGTGACCTCTGGAGTTTTTAACAACAGCTCCCTCTCTGCTACTCTACAAACATTTCAGCAGTTTGTCAGCTGCTCCACCAGAGAAAATAAAATGTTGGACTTATTTTATGCAAATATTAAAAATGCATACAGCTCATCTGTCCCGCCAAGTTCTAACGATAATCCGGTTCTTCTCACCTCCTCCTACAATCCCATCGTCCAGCAACAACCTGGTCTGATGATGCTGAAGATGCTCTAAGAGGATGCTTCCAGGCTACAGGCTGTCCTCTGTGAACCTCATGGAGATGACATCAAAACCTTGACTGAGTGTGTGACAGCTTATATAAACGTCTGTGTGGACAGCACCATTCCTACAAGAACAATGAAGTGCTTCCCCAATAACAAACCCTGGATCATCAGTGACCTGAAAAGCTGCTCTAAATTAGAATTTCCCTTTGGGATTAATAAAGTATTTTTCATTTCATTTAATATGATAAAATAAACTAAATGAAAAGTTATATTGTAGAATGATTTCTAAACTCAACAGGGACACAGTGGAACAAAGGCAGGATGTGTCAAGGCTTCTCAATCCCAGTTAAAAGTCAAGCACCTGCATTTTGGACGAGCAGTATGCGAGCCAAGGAGGTTTAGTTTCAGACCATCATACAGCCCCTTGGACCAGTCCAATTAGGATTTAATTAATGTGTGAATCAAACTTGGGAAATTTCTAAATTATATCTTGATATACAATGTTTCTGCTGTTTTGACAATTATATTTGTGCAATACAAATGTTCTTAAGTACCCGAGTCAAGAGGACAGAGATCATGAGTCCTGTTGGCACCAGAAATAATTACCTCTGTTTTGTCATTAAATTAAAGGTAAAAGCCATCAGATCTTTGATTTTTTAAAGACACTCACTGAACATTCTTCATTTTGTAATGAGAACAAATGAAATGATAAATAAAAAGAATAAAACTTTCAATTTAGATATTTCGAAATAAAGTAAGAGAGGAGCATTATATTTGCTCACTATGCAGTTAATCATGTGCATCAAGGACTGGTACAGTATACCTATTGGCATCATTTCCACAGATTCAATGAACCATTAACCCAAATAACAACAAACTGTTTGGGTGGTGTTCTTACTGAAATTCACAGCCTTTGTTGCCATCTTTTTTTTCACCCTCTGTTGTCATGCATCCAGGTTCTGCATCAACAATAAGTTCTAGCTTTCCCATTATGAAATGATATACTTTCTTTAGTTCTGAAGACACAAAATAATGCAGTCTAAGCATGAATTCACCTGTTTTAGAGATTCATGACCCACATGCTGCTTTTCAGGTTGTTTTTTTTTTTTTGTCTTTTTCCTGTTTTTGTTTCAGTTGAGTCGAGTTGCTTCACAACCATGACCCACAAAGGTTTCCAAGTTTGTATACTCATCTAAACCATGAGATTTAAAATAAAATCACACATTACAGCTATTTTTACCACTTGAATGCCACCTAAAATGACAGATTTTAGTTCTATTTAGAGTATTGCAATCGAATTTTGGGCAGGACTAATTACAGTACCTACATCAGTTCTTCATTTGGAGTTAGTTAGGGTTAGTTTTGCTCCTTCCACCATCCTGATCAATATAACGAGTTGTATAGGAAGCCACTTAATTATTTTTTAAATTTATTTTTTAAAAAGTCATTTATTTAAAATTATTTCTCAAATAAATTATTTACCTCAAGGTCCATTGCTTATGAAAGTAATGATTATGACCAGCACATACGACCCTGTTGTGCATTTCGTGTCTTATTAACCTCAGCAGGGAGGCTCCAAACAGATCCAGTGATTCTCTGCTTGACATCCTATCCTGCTGCCTGTAAACAGCCCAGCAAAATGAAAGCCTTCTTTTCCATCCTCAAATGTGCATGCTTTAATGATAAAATTCTACAGATGATGTTCTTAATTAAGATGAAGGGCCTCTCAAGTTACAGCACGCTTATTTTGACCTGACTTCTTAAGATCAACACCACAGAACTTGCACTGGAGATGAGATTCTGTACCGCACCACACTTTCATGCTCAAAAGGACTTGCAGATGAAGACCAGCTGCATTAAAAGGTCTGCAGCGTTCTCTTCCAGCTTCCTCCGAAAGATTGCCTCAAACAGGCTGATGTGGATATAACATTTTGCTCCCGTTTTACTCTTGCCCCGTGCTGTGCTTAATCCGCTGTTTACCCAAGTGTTGCTTATGTAAACTGGCATAGGCAACATCGTTTGCTATGCAGCGCTCTTCCACCGCTGCTGCAGTCCCTGACTTTCATTTCAATCATAAATAATACAGAACTGTCCAATAGCAGAATATGAGCTTTCTGAAGTCACTGCTATTAATACTAATAAGGCAATGGCTTGCTTAAAGTAAACACTATTTATGAACAGAACCCCCTCCTTTCTTTTCCATCTTTTTTCCCCTCTATTCGATCCTTCGGAGCACTGAGACTCAATTAGTAAGCACATCCACCACAGTAATTTAGGGAGGGGGTTTCTGTTGCATAGGAACTCAATTTCCTCCTATATTTCAATAAACCGCATGTGCAAAATCTATGTTGATTCTGCCTTGTCATATTAGATGAGCCAAAAATAAAGAGATGCCTTCCATTTGCTTTTTTTTTTTTAAAAAAAGAGTTTAATTGATGCTCACTGCCATCCTAACACTGAGCACACATAATGGACAGATTATCCTGAACATTAAGCACACTTCCCGAAAGGAGTCTGCATGTTATCGCCCACACCAGACAGCAAAGAAGGGGGAGGTCACTGTTAATTTGGCAACTGCAGTACAACCATTTGTCAGGTATTACAAGGCACCTTTTAAAGTGGATCTTTCAGAGACACCCGATGTTGCTCTCAGGAGATGAGGTTGTTCCCCATCCTGTAGGCCTTCAGTGATTATGCTTAAAGCTCCTCTGTATAGCTGTGACATAGCTAGATGATGACAGCTCATTGCCAGCAGATCGCTGCTATTTAATTGCAACTTGACAGGGTGTTTTACCACATGTCCAAGAAGAAACAAGGTAACTGATTAAAAAAGGTTCCATACACTTGGCATTTAATTCATGTTCGGCCCGAGGGATCCACTATTTTGTTTGTTTTGTTTTAAAGTTGTGGTCATTTTATATGAATTATTCTAATGAAAAATAAGGACAATTGAAGACGTATTTAGATGGTTCTCTAAACGTATCCTGCCTACAAATGGTTGCTATTTCCTAACAAGAAAAACTGCCTCTAAATTTAACAATAGATTTCTGTGCAACATTATAACAGGTTGCATGTGCAACAAGGGGAAAGCACTATGGCAATGTGTGAAAAACCTAAGAACACCTAGTATCTTACATGCAGCAGACAGATCAGAGTTATTTGCGTTTGAAGGATTAGAAGTCATTCTGATGAGTGAGATAAACATGACTGGTTCACACAGGATGGCAACACAAAGACTGAATTTCTTTCCTTATAAAACAATTCTAACCCCAAAAAGTCCATTGTGGTCTGAGCAAATGCTACATGAAAATAATTTTACAGAGCACAGATTTCACATCAGTTCATCAGTTTATAATTTCTGAGCCTAACAATCACATTGCTCTTCTTCATTGCTTATACGGCAACTCTGATTCTGATTGGCTTTCACTAATGACCATTCAGGAGGTCTAATCCCAAAACATGTATCAAAGAGCAAAACTAAGAGACTGCATAAGTAACAATGACATGTAATGTGTAAGTGTTAAAAATGCAATTGTGTTAAGTACACTTAAAAATAGGGTATCTCCTTTTAAATCATTGCATCATCATTGGCTTACTCTGGGTGGATCTCATCCACCCATGGAGTGTCATAATGGGAGGTAGTTTCCTGACCCACATGCAGAATCACACACGATCTAGGTGATAGAAAGGGTTTTATTTAC
>JBAMHV010000026.1:5802570-5812876 GCA_037177535.1 Pseudomugil gertrudae | reverse complement strand
AGCTGTGTCTTGTTTAGTTCTGGGTATTTAGTCTGTGGGGTTTCTGTTCTGGTTGCGGGTTCATTGTTTGCTGTTGGCTGTTCCTAGTGTATTCATGTTTCTTTAGTTCACTACAGTGAGTAGTGTTTTTTGAGTCTTTAGTTTGTTTGTTTTATTTTTATAAAGAATAAATTAGTTAAAATGCCATCCGGTCATCCTCCTGTGTTTCCACCTGCAACTGGGTCCATACCTCACTTCCGCGTCGGCGAACCTGACATTTCCAAGTTCATATTTGTTACATCCCCAAGCCTGTGGCCTGAGGATGAATTCTATAAATACTCTGCAAGAGTTGTAGAGTTTTTAAAAAGGGGTCGTAACAATATTTCCTATCCTAATAAAATCCTGTAAAATATACAGATTTGTTTTTATGTTATTTGGGCATTAATCTCATGGGTACTTATTTTGTGTGTTTGTAATAGGCCAAAGATTCACTACTTTCAAGTAACAGCCTGTCAGTTTATCTCATTTGACGCTGAAGGCACACATTTTACAGTTTTAAGTGTTTTTTTCGCACCTAAAATGTGAAAAATATTTCTAGGTGTCCCAGAGGCAGCTACCTCGGCTAAATGAGTCACTGTAATTAGAGTGGATAATTAAAACAGCAATGCATACAATGGTGACGTATTAATTTCTTTGTGTACCGTTGCTGCTAGCTGAGCCATAACAGCACCACAGAATGCAGTGCTTCCTGTGAAGCTTTTCCTATTCACCCCTGCTTAATTTATTGTATTTGGCTAAATAGGTTGAAGATATTTGGCTTAAGCAAAAAGACAAAAAAAGGCAGTGAAGGGTCTCAAGCTGAGATTTTTCCAGGCACCTCTTTTTTCTTTCTCCTCCATCTTTTCCAAGTTGATGTAGCACCAAGGCTGAGAGGAGTTCATCCGCTTGGACAGCTCGATGGCAGGCGTTGCCGCCGAAGCTCCTGCTATCAAATTGACTGTAATTTCATTTTTGTGTGTAAATATGTGTTTCTTGTCAGGTGCGTGGTGGCGAGAAGAAAAACAGGCAAGCAGACAGCTCTGACAAGCAATTACACCTCTGCTTGTTTGTGAGACGGGCTGGGATGAGCTGAGGTCTGCCGACGGGGGCAGACGGCTGTATGCTCCAGAGACAGTGGAGACGATGGCCGGAGGAAGAACACTGGTGAGGCAGCCTCAGGCTCTGAGTTTTTATTTGAATTCTTGCAGTGTTTATTGAGCATGTTTGGAGCGATGGGAAAAGTCTGTGACAGGTCAGAAAAATAAACCCTCAATAACATTTTGCCTGTTAAAGATCATTTTTGGAGGGCATGTTTTCATGCTTTGTAAAAAAAATCCGACAGACAGATAAAATGGTAGATTTTGTTATTTTTTTGTTTTTTTTACACAATTCCACCTCTATAAAAAGTCCTTTGATGACTTAATTTTTGGTTGTGGAATGGCCAGAGGGGAGACCATGTTTCAGTGAGTGATGGCCCTCGTCTTTTGTTAAACCCCTTTAGCCTAATTGTCTTAACATGTAACTCAGTGTACTTTTTGTTCTTTTTTGCTTGTTTATAAGGCAAAATTTCCCATGAGATACAGTTTATTTGTCAACAACATGTGAGCAGCTTAATACATCTAGGCACAAGATGAAGTTCAAATTAAGCTTTATGAGGGGGAGAAAGGAGGTTACTGGTGCCAGACAGGCTTGTAATCTAAGATTTGCACATCCACCTCTAGTGTTTAGAGAAAGTACTCTGAAAAGACAAAAAATACAGTAACCAGCAGTTGTTTGGACTAAAGATTTCTTAGACGTCAAAAAGAGAATGCACATACTGGTTAGAAGTGATAAAATAATAACGGTTACAGAACTTTGCCACAGTTAGGATATGACTAACAACCCTGAATCACATCCACCACAGTAGTTGCAGCAGCAGATCGGGTACCATTCCTATCAAGTAAGAACAGGAAACTGAGATTACAATTCACACGAGTTCACCTGATTTCAACAAGACTGGAAAAACTTTGCCAAGTCTGAAGCTGTGTTTCAAATTCAGCTCTGACATTAGGATTTCATTAAAAACAAAGTTATGGACTCATACTGCCTTGTTGAGGCTACTACTCATGGTGTAATGGTGTTTGGGATACTTTCTTGCACACAATGATCGACCCTTCGTTCCGCTCTTGCATCATTTAAGCACCAGAACCTCCCTGAGGATGACCATGTCCATCTATTTATTATCATAGTGTAGCATCTTCCGATGGCTACTTCCAGCAGGATAATGCACCATTTCATGAAGCTCAAATCATCTCCAATTGCTTACTTGAACACAACGAGTTCCCTGTACTTCAATAGCCTCTATAGTCACATATTCTAATTGAGCATCTTTTGGATGTGGTGGAATGGTAGATGTTCATCTCAGAAATTCTGAAAACAAAATGTGGTCCAATCCAGTAAGATGTATCAAATAAAATGGCCAGTCAATGTATATTTGACATAGATGAGTGTTTCAGAAAGATTTCAGTCTACAATACCAGTGAAGTTTACCTTTGTCTCCGTCTGTGATTAATAAACACAGAGATAATCATCATCTTGTATGTTCCTGCAGCTGTAAAACGATTGATGAATTCCTTTGACTGACTTGTTTTGGGTTGGGTTTGACATATGTTGACTTCAACTTTAGTCTTGGCCAGCTGACAGAAATGCCTGCACTCCACAACCCTACAAAGTGCACAGGACTTTCAGTTCTGATGCATCAGTGGTGTTCAATAAAATTACAAAGGAGAAAAGAAGCCAAATCCAAAGGATCCAAGTTCAGATTTTACACAGGTCAGCTGTCTGCTTTGCCACTATACTTCAAAGCCACAACCTTCACAGCCATACTGTCATCAGAGATCACATCACTCCAGGAGACTAAAACTCTGCAGCAAAGCATGTCGATCGTGGTTACATGTGACCACAATGTTGCCAGGGTACACACATATGGATGTTGTAGCTGGTAGCTCAGGCAACGGCTTTGACAGATGGGTGGGTCAGCCTAGCTGTACAAGGTCATGAACCAGGAAGTCCCTCACTCAGCTGGACGTCTGTGAAATGGCTCTGTAGTAGAGAATACTGTAAGAACATTCTCAGATGTTCCATTAACTTGATAAATGGCGTAATTACTGCCAGTAAACACTGCCAGGACATAGAGAGCAGCGAGGCAGAGGACAGGAAAGCTGAGGCAGCTCATGGTTGGTCAATTCCAGTTGTTTTGATGTTGTTTATTTAGGCTTTTGTCTACAAAGAATCCCAGAGACATATCACTGGTGCAATGATGAATGAATCGCAATTGGGACCAGCAAACATCTGACCGCAGACTTACCTGACCTTGCTTATACCAATGGTGCCACCACAATCAGCATAAATTTGTAATGGAGAATATTTACAATGCAGATCAGTCATCTTTGAGACCTAATGAGCATTTTTGCCCCTCTGGAACTAAAGGAACCATTGAAGACATGGAGTATACATTCAAAATCCATCCATTATCAACTGCTTTTTCCCTGAACGGGGTCACGGGGGGGCTGGAGCCAATTCCAGCTCACAATGGGTGAGAGGCGGGGTACACCCTGGACAGGTCGCCAGTCCATCACAGGGCCACATTCAAAATCCCTTTTTCTTTATATAAAAAGGAATTAAATAAAAAAAATCTGCTACTTTTTCTGAAACTTCTGAGCTTTAAATCCTATTGAACATTATGGTTTTCATATTACGTCCACAGGTACCCAGCCACTTGTTTAAGCTCAACTTGACTTTATAAAACCCTTTAAACTGATCCTGAACAAATGTTTTCCAGGTTTTCTTGAGGTCTAACAAAGATTTCCTCCATGTATTAGCTGCTTTTTGTTATTTTCTCATTCAGTGCTAAAAATGTTGTGTCGACTATGGTAATTTCCGAAGAGCTTTCAACTAAAATGGACATATCTCAGCATGGTGAGCAAGTATTGTTAAAAAGGTTCACACAGGAAAAGAAGCTGCAACCTTACAAAAAAATGGCATAAACTGGACAGCACCTGAAAATGATGTACTTGAGGAAAAATATATCAAATCCAGCAAAGTCCTGACAGTACTGTAGAAATCACTCTGGACCTTCTGTTGAGTCATCTACTTTTCATCAAAGCCAAATGGCTCAAAAACAGGACTGTAAATCAGTGGCAGCCGGTCTTATGGAGTAATGAATCCTTCCCGGAGCCTGGACCTCAACATTATTGAAGCAGTGTGGGATCATTTTGACAGAGATTGGAACAAAGATGAGCCTTCAAGAAGCCTGGAAAACTTAAGACTGCTTTAATAATTTGGACGAATGTAGTCATATAACATGTTTACTTGAAAGCCTAACTGAAGTGTACAATTTGGCTTCATATTTCTCTACATTTGTGCTTATTTTAGTAAACTGATGTGCTGATTTTCTTTTTTCCTGCTAACTATACAGAAATTAGGGCTGACTTGGGATCCTGGAAACAGAAAGTAGAAGACAAAATGTTAATTTTTCCTCATACCCTACAAAAACATAGGTACAAACTCTCAAATGATGTATTTCTGTCTCTAAGAAAATATTACCTGAATGTGAAACAAACCCCCTCCCCAACTAACACTCTAGAGTAGCGTGTCTGGTGCCCCCGCTATGCTATCTGCAATCGCTATGTGGGCGACTTGCTTCGCTCTCCCTTCTACAGATGTAGGTTGAGAATGTTGTGGGGTCTTTGCTCTCTCGCTGAGCAAGGCGAGGAAGCGAGCCTTCATCCTCGCCCACACTTGTCTGAAATGCAGCCAAGTTGGACGAGGCAGCCTGCCCTAGCCACACTTGCGAGTAGTTCAGAGGCGGCTTCGGTTCTGGACGTTTTAATAGCAGTTTTGGATGAAATTGGTGATATTAATTGGGATTTTTTGTTTGTTTGTTTGTTGTTTTATGCTAAAGAGGAAGATGGCACTGAATGTGAGATAGCAAAAAGTTACCTAGCATCAACCATACATTACTTCACAATGTTTTGCCAATTATTTATTTGCTGGATTTCTCCATTATGTATACATGAGTACTTTTTCTACTACACAAATTAGGCACATTTAAAATTGCTGAAGGGTGTTCCCACTAGCTGAGCTCTCCGGTGGCACTGCTTTCCTGTAGTCTTACTTCTTTAACTCAATAAATCATCTGGCTTCAGTTTTATTCCATCTCACATCATTTCTGCTGCTTTCCTTTAAAATATGGTTTCCCAGTAACATACATTTAACTAAAACGGGCCTTTTCTATATTGTTTTCATTGATTCTGTCATTGTAACATTGTAACTGGGTCTTGCTTCATAATTGGATAGCTATACTGAGAGAAAAAAAAACAAAAGGTTCAATTCTTCAACGGAGCTTTGAGTAGTGGCAGAAGTGGCGAGCTGCTCCTTTCTGTGCAACGTAATGGCAGTTTGTCTGTGTGATTGGGATACACACAGTAAAGGGGTTTAAGATGAAGAGAAAGCATTCGGGAAGGATAAATTTGATTTGGTCTGTTTGTGCTCTTTTCATAAAAGCCATGTGTGCTAAAATAAATTCCAGCCCAGAGAGTAGATTTAATCATTGTATGATTAGAGTTTAATGTTGAAGCGTAAGGGCGATTTTCATGAATATGTCCTAAGGCATAGTATATTCTGAGTGTTATTGAGGAATGCTCAATTCCTCAATTCATGTTCTGCTGTAACTGCCTGCAATGAAAGCTCACCAAAAAAAGGTTAAGGAGAAAAATCTGGAAAATGTCACTATCCTGTCAATACTGAGGATGATCTTAGATTTTAGATGATAGAATTTGAATGATTTCACTATTTCACTGGACTCTGCCACAAGAACTCCTACACAGCTTAACACAAATATGATTTTAGGATAATACAACGTGACAGCAATTCATTAAATTACATTTTACTGTCCCAGAACTTTTAATACATTTAAAGTCCACGTTTGGAGGGGTTAAAAAGGTTGGAAGTGTCATGAAATGTAGTGGTACAGAGGACCCAAATGCAGGGTGAAGGCAGGAGGCAGCAGGAATGCAGAATAACTTGACTTTAAGGGCATGAACACAGGAGCAGCAACAACTAATGAACCAGCAAACTCAACACAAACCCAGAGTATTAAATACAGAGAACAAAACGAGAAACAGGTGTGACAGATAAATTAATCAAACAGGTGATCTAATGAACAGGAAACAAGGCTGAAACAGAATACAACAAACAAAATAAAACCCACAGATCCTAACAGGAGGACTATGTGATACATTCAAAGGCTAATCTGAATAATCAAGATCCTTGTGTCTTCAAGTCATTCAGCTGTTTTGGGATTTACAGACTTCTACAGAAAGGTACGGTGTTAGAAATTAAATGGTTTGGAAGGGTTCATTTTGACAGTAACATCTGAATTGTGTGATTTCTTGTCCTGCTTCAGACAACCGAGTATATATTTTTGTTAATTAGATATAATGGAGATTTAGTCAACTGTAATACAAATAATAAGCGTAACTGTAAAGTAGATGTGTTTTAGTGTTTATGGGACCAAGTAAAGACATAAGCACACACACATACTGTTTACAGGAGGGTACCACACATTAGTAGCCACAGCATGATAGTAGTGAGTATGTAACAGTGATGCAATATAGTTTTAAAGTTCTCTTGAATCATAAACACCATCATTTACACCGCTCAAGACTGAGATGATAGTGGACTTCAGGAGAAATCCCTGACACCTGCCCCCCAACACAGTGCCTACGGCGGACACTCTCAGGTTTCTGGGAGTCATAATCTCTCGGGACTTGACTGTAAAAAAAAAAAAAAGGCCCAGCAGAGGTGGTACTTTTGGTGACAGCTCAAAAAGTTTAACCTGCCATGAGAGCTGCTGATTACATTTTACACTGCCACCATCCACTCTGTACTCTTCCATCACAGTTTGGTTTGGTTCTGGCACCAAACTGGACAAGCACAAACTGCAAAGGACAATTAGGTCTGTAGGGAGAATAATCGGGGTCAACCTGCACCCATCCAGGACTTGTATCTATCCCAGGTTTGGAAGCAGGCAGTGGACATGTATGCAGAGTTCTTCCCCCCGGGGTCATAATTTTCATTAACAAAAATGTGCACTGATGCACATTTACACATGTGCATGGACTCTCAACCTGTAATTACTTCCAAATGTAGATATCATGTAAATAATATATGAATGCTGTGTAGTTGTTACTTGCATTTATAACACTACTTTAATTTTTTACTTTTGTATTTATTTATTTATTTATTTGACTTTTTCATTTTTGCTCATTTTTTAAAGTAAGAACACCAAAAGCAACTTGCCACCACTAACGACACTGTGTTCGTGATGGATTGGAGCTCCTTTTGTCTACATACACCTTTCTATTGGGTGGCTAAGATTCAACAAGGTGTTGGAAACATTCCTATCTGGTCAACATTGAAATAAGAGCATTTCAGATGTGCTGTGGGCTCATCAGTTGCACATCCATGACAACAATCCCCCATTTGACCATATTCCAAAGATACTCCAAAGACTACAGTGAACTCATTGTTTGGAGTTTTGTGACATGGTGCATAATCCTCCTGCGGTAACTACATAGTGGTCATCAAGGGATGGACATGATCAGCAGCAATACTCTGATAGGCTGTGGCATTTAGACAAAGATAACTTGGTACTTTTCCTTTGAGTTCCAAGAAAATATCCTGCACACCATTACAGCACTACAGCCTCTAACATATGGAAAGATGGATCCTTGCTCAAGTTGTTTAGGCCCGATTCTGAATGCAGCAGTAAAAAAATCGATCCCTTAACTGACCAGGCAACATTTTTCTTATCTTAGGTTGTCTAATTTTGGTGAGTTTCTGTGAATTGTAGCTTTAGTTTTCTGTTCTTAGCTGACATAAGTGGGACCCGTTGTGGTTTTCTGCTGCTTCAAGGCTGCGGATATACAGTATACCCTGGTTGGATGAAGTTGCTTCCATGTGGCTGCCTGATTAGGAATTTGTGTTGGCATGAATAAAGCCTAATAAAGTGGCCAGTGCCTTTCTTCTACTACACACAGAGATTAAGCCTGATCAGTTCTATTTCTAGCTCACCCTGCATCTAGATTGGATGTAATCTCTGCTGAATATTTTCATTTTGCTTTTATTGATATTATGCATTTGAAAGATTTTTCCATGACAGATTTCTTATGGCATTAAAATAGCTTCGTGTGACTCCACACCTTTTTCCTCACTTCATGAATTAGGTCCTGTTAAAATGCCAATTTTGCCCCTAATCAAATCTCTGCCCACCAGCAGATGACACTGGCTTTCTTGTATTTGATACCACAATGCAATGGACAATTCTAAATTATACAAGTTTACAATCAAGTTCTAGAATAATAATCTTTTCAGGCACTTTTCTTTCCACTGCTATAATGCAGCATGCATTAAGGTTGGAGAAGTCCCAAACCGGTAATTAGTTTATTAACTAAATCTTGCGGTTTATATTAAATTTAAAAACTTCTTCCTGGAAACAAACATCTGTCGGTAAAGCATAGATGCCAAAAGACTTTCATTTTGAGTTAAATCAGCCTTTGCTACTATAGGGTCTGCTGGCTATTTGCTAACAAACACTCGGCTGAGTTTTAAGCTTAACCCTAAACCAAAACGTAGTTCAAAGCATCTGTCCTGTATTTCACTGGAATACCTTTGGTTCTTATAATATGTAATAATAATAATGCATGATGTAATAGGTCATTTTCAATGCCAGTAAGATCAAATCTGGTAAAGGAGCAGCAAGTGAATGTTTTTTAAACATATTTCAGATTTTATTCACTGAGTTAAAGCTATGGTCTAAATACACACAGTCAATAAATAAATAAAATGAGCTTAAAATGCATTTATATATATAAAACAAATCACAAATCTCAACCTACTTGTTAATGAATGGACGTGTTCTGTAAAATAATCCAGTCCAGACATAAACATTGAGGTAATAGTTTTTCAGCAGAACTTCAGGTCCAACATAAGTTGGATCTTTTAACCAATCAGTGTCCAAAGCTTGCTCAACTTTATTGGTTAATAATGTGCAGGTGCAAAGATGGGCTCCTCTTACTGTTATTATGCTGCCTATTGTTTTTAATCCATTTGTATTGCAACTCAAACTAAATCAAGGTTTAGTGAAGATCCTGGTAAGCGGCCATTTACCATAGTTATAAGTCAATAAGCATAAATAGGTATGACAGACTTTCCATCTAATACTGAAAACCAATGAAAACAAAACCAGTTTACTTTTATTTATTTCAATATGATTTGATCATTTTCCAGTTTAGATTAGAAAACTCGAAGTTTCACGAACACATTATTCAGAATGACACTTTGAATTCTATTTGTCATGATAGAATGATAAAAATAGCTCGCTTGGGCAGTAAAAAAAAGAAGAACAAATAACCAACATAAAGCCTGCAAGATTAATATTTCTAGAAGACCTTTACAAGAATGCAGGTAATTTCAGCTGGAGGCTTTACAAACATCAGACATGACAGACTGAGTTAAATTTCAAGTCGCTCGCAGTCTCTCCAATTATTGCAAATCACTTGATGCTCACAGCTCATATTGATCCCGACAAGTAAAAATAGGAAAGAAAAAAAAAGATCCAGTAGGAGTGAAAGCTGTAATTTGTGCTTAAAGTTTTTATATGTCTCAACTGTTTTCACTCATTTTCTTTTATTTCACCCTAACTGGATGTCTAATTGTGGTTCGAAAGTCCCGATGAGTTTGTGCAAAGTAAATGGATAGCACAGTGGCACAACAGATGGCATCTTACACCCATCCAATCCCCTGAGCCCACTCTGTGACCAGTGCCATGCTGCCACTCTGAGCACACACACTGTAGGGCAGAATTCATTAGCGGGATCAGGTTGGCATAAAATAAAAAAACCCTGCAACACTAGGATTCACTGGTCTGACTGAGACTCAACGTTTCCTGTGTCACTTCCTTTTTGGAGGAGCTCAATTTGCCACCCAAGTTATCACTGCGAGCGAGAGACAACCCCCTCTTCTCAATCACTCAGCAATTATCACTCAGCCTTGTGGTGAGGATCCCTGTAAACGAGTCATTGATTCAAGAAATGAAACTACCTTGAGCTAAACCCACTGTGTGTGAACGCTCTTTGCCGCTGCACACCAAAACAAATCCCCTACAGGAGCCGCGGTACGGTGGCTGGGAAGTGCAAAACAAATTAAAATGTAAAAAACAAATTAAAAAATTTGTAAACAAAATTAC
>JBAMHV010000026.1:5781112-5802470 GCA_037177535.1 Pseudomugil gertrudae | reverse complement strand
AAATGTAATTTTGTTTACAAATTTTTTAATTTGTTTTTTACATTTTAATTTGTTTTGCACTTCCCAGCCACCGTACCGCGGTCTCTCACAAGGGATTTTCAAACACCTCACTCTTTCACAGCAGCCAAAATGTGCTGGCGATAAATGGATTGAGGCAACCGATTCACAGTAGAATAACCTTTGCCGGCACGCTGTAACCTTGTTGATGGCCGCTTCTCAGCCTCTTATGTTTGGCCTTTTTTTATACAAATCACATTACAGTCTATTGGCCTTTTGCAGCAATATCTAATTCAAGACTGAATTTGAATGAAATAAAAACAGGCACTTGTATGAAAGCAGAGCTGCATCATCACAGTAAGGTCACAGAAGTTCTTATCACCGCTCAATAGCTCTCTGGAAAACCATGCAGCTGAAGGATTTTGTTATTAAATGTTTCAAACTAACTGAACAGACTAATTCGTGTTAATTTTGCAGCCCAAAAGTTGAGACGACTAAGCAAAGATCTTAAGGGGCAAATTTAGTCATCTGTTTAGTTTTCTACACCCCTGCTGCAAAGATGTGTTGATTCTAGAATCTGATAAGAATCAAAGACTTTTTCAGATATTTCTTTTTTCTTTCCACATCTGATGACATGGGCTATTTTTGTGAGCTTAAACTGGCATCGGATGAGCAGAGTTGGTCAGTTTTATTCCTGTCTAGCCAAGCCAGCTTGCCTGTTTATCCGTGTGTAAAAGAACTTAGTCCCTAGAAAGAAGGAGAGGCTGCAGCTATGTTTCTTATTACATATTCTCCCTGAAGAAGTCCACACTATGTTCACCGAAAAGTCTCAGTCCTGAGAGAGACTGACTTACAAACATCACAACTCCTGCTTTTCCAAGCCTGAGTTGAATAGCAAAAGACATGCATGATCAAACTTGTTTCTTTTTAGGTAATAACAAATATTAGTAGTAAAAGCTATACATTATAAGGAGCTTTTAAAAACTATACAAGGCAAGTTCAGAGTTTTGAGATATAACCTCACAAATACCCTTTGAGTTTCAAAATTAATAATAAAGATAATGTTTCCCTCAAAAAAGAAAATTCTCTTGAATAATGTTCTTTCCAATCAGCACTAGATTAAATGATGATTTCCCCATATGCATCTGTTTGAATCACAGTGAAATATCTTTCAATATGTATTAACTATTTGTGTCTGAGGAAAGCCGGGGTGGTTTAAACGTTCAGGTCCAACAGTGCCACCCTCTGACTATGCTGAGGAACTGCAGCTCCTCTTTCAGCCTAAAGTGTGACTCAGAACCCAATTGTGCATCAGGGACATGCATCATCTCAGCTACTTTGGCTTGATTAATACATTTTGGGGGTGAAAAACAAAAGGAATGGCATGCAAGATTTGCAATGACCAGGAGAGGGGTATGCAGAGTCTAGAAAGATGGGCTGATGCACATCGTCAAAGCTATTTAAAAGCACCCAATGGAGACAAGACTTTCAGATTTTATGTGTATTCATACAACTAGCCTAATGCCTGATGCTGTGAAGGTCTACAGGAGGCGTATCTGAAGTTTAGTGAAGAGGTTAAGCTGACACCACAGCAGATATTTTAAGTGTGCACAATAGCCAGACACACCTGAATTAATCAGTTTACCTAGCAATGAAAAACAGGAAAAAATTAGTTGTGCATAAAGCCCTTTAAAATCAAATATAAGACTGAGTTAAGAAGAAAACTAAAGAGAGCTTTTAGAACAGAATGATGATCCTAAACATGCCATGAAAACCAAAATAGTTTACTTGAAGATGAAGGTTTTTGCCATAGTTTTCTAATCTAAACATATCTACCGATTCACAAGGAGTGGGTGAAGCCTTTTTTTAAGAATACCTGAATATAGATGGGAAGGATTTTATAATTCTGTAACAGGATTTTGTGTTAAGATGAGGAGCTGAATGGAGGTTTGGACCCAAATGCAGGCAGGCGGGAGGCATAGGAATGCAGGAAAATGTACTTTTAACGAAGACACCAATAAACTCAAACCCAACTAACTCAATGAACCCGTAACATGAACTAAAAACCACATGATTAAAATACAAACCAAACCCAACAAGAAGCAAGTGAACACAATCAAAATCAACACAGGTGAAAGCAATAAACCGAAAACAAAGCAGAACAGGAACACAGAAAACCAAGAAAACAAAAAAAAAAGTCGAAATCATGACATGTTGTTGGTCATCTTGATCGGTTTCTGAGCCCTCAGACAGGAAATGCCTACTGGAAGTGGTGTTTAAAGATGTGCTACTGAACATTGGCACATTTTCTCCCCTTCTTCCCTTATTGGGCATCCATCTTGTATCCTATCCGTATTCTAAACTTTCCCATGCCAGTAAAAGTCAACCTGATGCTGACTCATATCTAATCTCTTGCTCTGTCTCTTTCTCTTTCCTTTTATCCTCTACCATTGATAATGTTGTCTTGCATTTCAGAAAAGCTCTAACATTTCATCCTACTCATTGAGATATCCTACTTACGCCTTCTGGGCATGAGCACCATACGAAAACACCATGGCTATTTGGGTTAAGCACATGATCATATACATGCTATATTTAGTTCATTGTTTGAACAGCTGTCAAATCATCTTGCATAACTATCTGAGGTCACATACTTTAATGTGGTAATTTATCCTGTCAAGACCCCCTACCTTCATAAATTCATTTGAAGTTGTAATTTTGGAGTTAATTTAAAGATCATTAATCCACAAGTAGGTAGTAGTAAACTAATTATGTTAAAACTCAAAATGCACAACAGGAAAAAATGTGTTTTACTTAGACTCAGTGTGCTGCTATTGGTATTGTCACTTTTATGGCCTGTCCACTCTCCCCGATTGGCTAGTATTCTTTGCCAAACTCCTCAAATCCCCTCTCATGTGAGCCTGTGGTCAGCAGTCGGTGAAAATCCCCAGCAACATACTGTCAAAGTTCCTTGGGGCCTTCCTCACTTTCATTTTATAGACAAAGATGTGCACACACTCACTCAGAGACACATCTACACACTCCTGTCTATCACCGCTCACCACCGGGGTTGCCACAGACATGCACTGACATCACAATTAAACCGAGAACGCCCCAGCACTGCACGGTCATCCATCACATGCAACCACCAACCCCACCACCCTCCCCAGCCCCAAACACACACACACACTCACACCAGTACAGAGAGCAAACTGTGCAAAGAGTGTCTTCCTGCATGTTAAGAAGGAGGTATGCATCTCATGGTGGCAGCTCCACACCGCATCTTAATTGAGTTGTGAAAATACATTTTCAGCCTCAACTGGAAAGCAGCTTACATTATGCAACTTGTTTTGAAAACACAACAATTTTCTATTTCAGTTTTTTGTTATTTTGTCCCTAAAGCGGGCCCAGCACTCAATCTTTCTGAAGCGTAAATGCCAATGCTATTGCTATGCTACCCTTTCCCTGCTAATACCCTTCCAGTAAGGGCTCAGTCGTGCCACAGAGATGAAGATAATTCCCTGAATATCAAGAAAGATGCCTTCTTTGGGGCCCGTGGCACTCAGCAGACCGGCAGCACTGTGATTCT
This sequence comes from Pseudomugil gertrudae, assembly GCA_037177535.1. Classification (NCBI taxonomy): domain Eukaryota; kingdom Metazoa; phylum Chordata; class Actinopteri; order Atheriniformes; family Pseudomugilidae; genus Pseudomugil; species Pseudomugil gertrudae. The sequence continues at coordinate 5,798,884 of JBAMHV010000026.1, read as the reverse complement.
GATCTCATCAAGCGAGCACGTCCGCCTCCATTAGTCCCTGGCATTGTGCTCGAAATTGCTCTAACTTGTCGGGTGATTACCTCAAATGAACAATTAGGCGGCTGGCTGTCACAATAACTTGCTCCCCGTCTGTGAATGGGCTCGCCGGTTTAACGGCTGCCGCTGCCATCAAGGTGCTCCAAATAAATGATCCATTCTGGAGGGGAAATGTCAGCTCATAGCCTTCATAATGAATTGATGCGCAACATCTAGTCACACACACTTTAATGGGATGATGACGGAGATAATGCTGTTATTGGACAATGAATAAGTTGGCTGAGAAAGTTTCTTGATTGAGCCATGAGGAGATTAGTATTTCGAGGTTGTAGTTATAGATTAATCAGATGGTTAGGTTTGAAATACACTGATCTGTCTTTGTTCATGTGCCACCTGGGACCTGGGTTTCTCCAAAAGATGCATTGGAAACCCGGTCCGACACCCAGATGTAATATATATGTTCTTCTGGATTGGATAGGAGCACCCAGTGCCACATAGGTTTAAGTAGTAGTTCGAAAGCCACTCAATGGGTTCCATTTTGTTGGCTGCCATGGTGACACATCAATGCAACGTCTCTAGGTTTTGCAAATAGCATAATTTAAAAGTGAACAAAAGCCTAAATACTTAAATATATAAGAATTACTTACATCTAGTGGTAAATATGGCCCTAGAAATAACTTAAAATGCCAGGAACAGTTGTGAATGGACACTGGCTATCATTGGCCCAAGATTTTTACAGACAGAAACATGTTTTTATATGTGATATGTTACCTTTGTCAAGTGGTGCTCTAACACCTATCACACAAAGATGATACTGCAGGTTTAAAGCTTAGTGGATTCTCAAATCACAGTTAATTTCTTATCTAATGTACCAGAAAACCGAGGGTCTAAATTACCACCTCCTAATTCAAACACGTAAAGTTGATATTTACAGGTATCATTGGAAATACCTGCTCTGATTTGATTTCTGACATTTAGCTACATGTACCCCTCTGGTCTATAAACAGAACCAAATCCACTTTTTTTTTAACTACAAAAATTACACAGATTTGACAGTGTCAGGTTTAATAAGGATAAAACAAACGTTTCTGCTACCTGCAGTGAAAAAACAACAGGAAACCATCAAGCACAGAGAGCACGCTAACTTCGTGTGACTTGTGTGTCGCACTGTCACTGACTTCTGTTGCATGCTTGTAAATGCTGTTTGTCAGTAAAATGTAATTGGATTTTTTATATTGCTAAAAGTTGCAAATGTATTATTTGTTCACATGGTTTTGTATTCACTGCAATATAATTGTTTTTATTATAACTCTACATAATCAACATTTCATATTCACTTCATATCTTCTGTATAGTTTTTGTAAATACGTGTTTTATGTTATGACATCAACCTGCCAGGGGGTCTGCAGATGGAAATTAGCCTAAGGCTATAATCTGGCATATTTACATTTGTATAAAATGTTCATTAATATGCATTGTCCCCCCCCCCTTTTTTTTTTACAAATAAATAAAATGAAAATGAAATATTCTATAGTACAACAACATTAACAAAGCAAAACCAAGTAGTAATATTTATAATTTACTATGACCTGGATAGTCTCACAAAACCTTCCTGGCCAGTAAAATTCCATTAAAATGAATCAATTTAACATCAAGGAATTTTTTCTTACATTATTTGTTAGTAATAAATTATAAATCCACATCAATGTATAACCTTGTCCCAAGGGTAATATTGGAAAGCCTTGGTTGAAATGAATTGACAGTGGTGTTTGTTAAGAATCAGGGAAAAACAAGAACAAGATAAAACATCATGACTACACCTACCTACCTAATATGCTGTTTAGCCATTACATACCATCAAACAGCTCTTTAGTAGCAGAAACATAGATTCTGCATGATCCTTGAAGTTGCTTTATGCTATCATTCAGTAGAATAGCATATTCTTGAAAGGTGCAATATCATTTAATTACAATGATAACTTACAATATGATACGAGGATATTTCAACTGATCTTTTTAATCTCGGGTGATTTAATGAGGCTCACGCAGCACTTCTTTACCTCTATGCTGCTTGTAGAGCATGCATAGAAGCAGAACTTGCTCTAATTAGAATGCAGCTCTCATCAACATACCACTTTGTCCTTGTTTTACACATGCTAATATTGCAATTACATTTTGATGCAGTCCTATCTGGCACCAATAGTGATAGGGGTTGATCCTTGAAGTTGTGCAGGTTGTAAGGTAGAAGTTGTTTCAGATCTGTGATTTAATGTGAACATCAGAAAATCAGAAAAATGGTCTGGTTTGTACAACCAGTATCCCGTTTGTTAACTTTCTTTTACAAAGTTCTGCAAGATTTGGTTTTGGCATCTGCCGTGCCTCCAAACCTCATCCCTCCAAACAAAGCTGGGATGTTTGCAGGGAAGAAACCACAACAGTGTAAATAAAGATTTCTCCAAAAATGTAGCAGGTTGGAAGTCTTGGGAAGAATTGTGTCAAAATTACCAGACATTAAGAGTAAGTAAATGATGTTCTACTTCAGTGTTCGGACTAAGAAACCACTTTTCTGACAGCAGATTTGATATTCTTTGCACTTTTTCCATGTATCAGTATTCCCATTGGTCTGAGAGATGCAATCTCAAAATGTAAGAGGTACATATCATCTTCAGGTCATGTCTGTGCCACTAAACCGAAATGTTTGGGACATCAGTGACACATTTAGGTAAATCTAAATGGTTTGTTTGTCACGTGTGAAAGCCTGCTTGAGTTGTTTGCAGTCTTTCCGCTGCATCATAAGTGCAACACAGCGATTCTTTAACCACTATTGCAACCCCTTAGTGCAGATTGGTCTTGGTTATGGTGGATGAGTCATCAAAAGCTGCAGTCACTGCTTCCAGATACATTGCAATGAAGAATGGACACCCACTACAAGTTTAATCCAAGTGTGTGTGTGTGTCATTGTGTGTTTCTACTTCTCAGGCAACATGTGGAGAGTCGCCACAAGGAAATCCTGCATCAATTCAGAGCAGATTACTGATCAGAGTGTGACCAATGTCAGAAAGCGCAGAGCGGAGTAATGCAGCCTAATGGCGAAACAAGCTGGGGAGTCTTTAATGGTAATGAATACACAATGTGAGCCCAAGGCAGGATGAGAGGGGAGGCTGGGTGAGGGAGTCGTGACCAGACTGGTAAAGAGAGAGATATAACCACTGGGTACCATTCTCCACATGATAATGCATCTAGAGGCTTATTTGCAACGCCTTCCTTTTGCTCATGTCTCTGTCATGGGTTTAACATACAGCCAATCAACATAGTGTCTTGATTCATTTTGGGATTCAATTGGCTGAAAATCACTCTTTTAATTTCAGATGTAACTCTTTCTTTTATGGAAAGACTAAAATTCAGTTCTCGACCAATGTCAAGGCCGCCACACACTTCCTGTATCCTATTGGCTGTATTCATTGCACTTCTTCATATAAGAGGAACAGCAGTTAGACTCTAATGTTGACAGATTTTTTTTTTTTTACCTTTATAGCAGTTGCCAGGTAATATTCTGACCAAATATGTGTAAAAAGATTCAATGACAAAAGTTGCAGTTGATGGAGTGGACAAACCATAAAATGCACAGAGTGTTGGATTTAATATTTCTATCCATATAAATATTATATAGCTTCACTGGAGAGATGGAACAAGCTAAATCAGAGGCTCATATATGTGACAGTGTCAGACAGTGGAATAAGGTCATTTTTAACAAGCTTCTGAAGCAACTGAGAGGAAAACAAAAACGAGACACTGTTTGAGAAAAGGTTAAAGGTCATGGCAGCATTTAGAAAGTGAAACTGACACAATGTGGATTGTGACCCTCTCCTGGCTTTCCAAGTTGATTATGATTAAGAAAAAAACTTGTAAACAGATGAAAATATGTGCAACAAGTAGATTAAAATGGAAACCAAAAGAGAAGCCTACTTTATCTTACTGATAACATCCGAAAGTGGTGGAAGCTGCTACAGGTGGCCTGAGAACAGCTGCTGGTAAATTGCAAACTGCTGTTTCTTGCTGTAACTGTAAAATATGCTGAGAAAAAAACAACCCGACTCCTAATTGTCCTTCTGCATGTGGACATACGACCATTGCTACAAATGTAAAGCATAACAAACGTGAATAAATAAGTATAAGTCATGAGCAATTACCGCACATTCAAATCAGAGTTAAATTATTATGCTTGTTAGAGTTAAATGTGTCTGTCTGATCATTTATCACAATTTAATTTGCTTTGCAGGAAGTAGTAAACAGAGCAGGCTGCAGCTGAGCTTGTATTTCTCATTAAGTGTCCCTGTCTGTTGTATGTGCTGCCTTTCTTCCCCAGTGCGATGCTTCTCAGCATCTGTGTGTGTGTGTATGTGTGTAACACAGGCTTCCTTCAGTGACCCTGCCAATAGAAACAGGAATTAAACATGATCAGAATGGCTCTTCAGCTTCCCTCAGATGATCCTATGGAATCCCACAGAGACGGAATAGCCGAGCATCTGTACGGCTGCCTTTCACTGACTTTTTCTGTCTTTGTCATCTCTTTCGCGTAACTACAGGGCTTTATTGGGTGTCTAGAATTTCTTGTTGACATCAACAGTAAGCTTGATAGTGCCAATAAGTTGCTAGTAGCTGCGCAGCAAAGTTGTGCTGCCATGTGGCGCATGTAGTAGAGCGGGTTATTTCCTAACCAGCAAGTTAGTGGTTCAAACCCCGGCTCTAGCGTCCACATGTCGAAGTGTCCTTGAGCAAGACACTGAACCCCCAGTTGCTCCTGGTGCTGTGTCACCGGTGTGTGAATGTGTGTGTGTTTGTGTGAGCGAATGGGTGAATGTGTCGAATAGTGTTAAAGCGCTTTGAGTGCACTGATGTGTAGAAAAGCACTATACAAGTTTCAAGACCATAAACAGTTGGGGCAAGTGGAAATAAACGTAAAGAATCCGAATTATGAATAAGATTGTATATTTGCTTACAGTTACCATATAAACTAATGTGCATGTAATAACGGTGATGTGATCTGTAAGACACAAGAAAGAAAAAGCAGATTATGGAAGTTGAGGGTTTCTGCTTTTCTATAACATAATCCATGCTCATCTCATAAATATTTTGTTTTGTTCCTTAAATCAAACTAAAAAGTTAATGAAATTCTAAGTGAAATTCTTTTTTTTGGTTTTTTTTTTTGTTTATTTTTGTTATGCAACAAAAAGTTTGTCTTTTTTTCATCTCGCAAAGCAGTTGAACTTAGATATTCTCCATGAAATTGCTAAAAAAAAATGTCAGAAAGATTATTTCCAAGTATTTATCTACCCAACCGGTGATGCCTCAGACAGAACTCGTCTGCCCTGCCTTCCCTGTGACATGGGCCGGGGGAGTCTCCACCGTGCCACGTCGGAGCAGTGTGGTGCTTTGTCTAAGCCAAATCCTTCCTTTCAAAGGAATAAAGCTACAAAATGCATGGATGAAAAATAAAGCTACTCCAGAGATTGTTTTAAAGTACATTTTGCTTCAGCAGCTCATCTGTTTGTAGCCAAGATATGTTATGTAACAATCTGCATACCTTGGTTTTAACACGGGATAATTTGAGTTGGTATTGCTTATTTTATCACCTCCAACCTATGTACCCATTCTCCTTTGACCTCTGCTGTCAGTGAGGTAATTTGGTTCAGAATTCCTCCATGTGATTGGCTGCTTATAATAGCAAGCAAGGAACCAAGTGGACCTAATTTAATGACCGATGAGTCTTTATAGTTTATAGCCTTCTTTTCTTTCTTTTATTTTTTGATGTACAGTTTTATAGTTGACCTTATATTTTATCTTTCCAAAGGCCATTCTGAGTTTAAACAAGTTCATTTTTATTTTATATGTAAAAAGAAAAAAAGTCCTCTGCAGCAGTTTTTATCAGTCCCGTCAGGCTATTTGCACATTACAAGTGCTTTGTGTTTTCACTGTTTGAAACTCTGGTTTGATGAATGTGATGGATGATTATAATGCTCACTTGCTGTCTCACAGTTTCCCGACTCGCTGGTTTCAGAGAAAATGAACTCACTGTGTCTTTTAATAAATTCAGGTTTTCTTTTGATGTCGGCGATCTGGTGGGGATTTGAATGAGAACAAGTCGTCCCTTTGTGAAGAGTTTTGTCGCAGCAGCATGCTTCAGCCATGTTCATGTTTAGGAAGAATATGGATATGAGCAGTGTCACGCATGGTAAACATTTAAATTATACATAGTTTTAATCTTGATATGTAACATTTTATTTCCAGTCCGAGTTGGAAACCAGTTCTAAAACCTAATCTTTCTTGTTTTTGAAGTGCTTGTGCGTAGTTATAACCCAGTAGATGATATTTCCATATACATATCTATGGATATGCAAACTTGGAGCTAGCTGGAGCTACATGCAGTTTACTGTTTAAACAACATTTTTTCTTGCATGCACAACGGCCTTGACATTTTCTAGAGATGTTATGAATTTACTGCAAAGCGGCGAGATCTTCAAGAGGTCATTTATACAAGAGAATCCATCATGTCAGGCTATAACATAAGTTAGGATTAATTGTTTTTTTATGTTTATAGCTGCAGACAGGTTTTATGTGAGACAGCAATCAAAACCACATTGGCTATGTATGGGTAGATGGTAGATGCTATGATTTTAGAGTATGCTTTCTGCATGATGTCCTTCACGCTCTACAGTTGGCACCTTATTGCAGTGGCTCCTGCTGTGAAAGCATCCCCAGTTGACATTACCCGCTGTGAGAAACAACATAAACTGCAACTGCAGAAAAAGCCCAGATTTGCACTTGCTCCATATACTCCTTGATGTTTGTTTAATAAATTAGCTTCGGCGTATCCACAATGTAATGATAAATGTCTGTATCATGAGTTGCTAATATTACATAATCTGGCTTCATGATGTGAAGCAAATTATGAGGCGAGGATTTATTATTCAACCCTAATTTAGAAAAGGTTGGGTCACACAATCACAGATTGCAATAACATATATTTAGTTTGTGGCAGATTAGTAAAGCTATGCTCAGCTGTTGATCTGCAAGACTCGACCGTGCTGAAATGTTCCTGATACGAGTTACTGACCTGTTTCTAATTACCAATTAGGTGTAATATCCTCTGCACTTGTTTACAATTTAACTTTATTTGGTTACATTTCAGTCACTGTTACCCCTGTTCTTATTTAGAAATGTGGTGATACTCGCAAATTAAAATGAGCTATTTTTGTCCCCATGAATTAAAAGAAGTTAGTTTTATCATCTGAGAAATTGTTTTTCTTCAGTAGAGAATATGGTTTTTACACACCGTGCCATTTTATTTTTATGGAATTGTGTTTCTTTTGTGGATTTCTTTTTGTCTTTGTATATTTTTCTCTCTTTGGGACTGGAATTTTAAGTGTGACGCAAAATTATTGATAAGAAAAATCTTTAATGCATTTCACAACACTGCCTGTTTATTTTGCTCATAGTTCAATCAAGCATTTTTAATAGGGTAGGGATAGCTATTCATGGAATAACTGGATCTTCAATTGCAGTTTGAGGAGTGATACAAAGCTGGCAGCACTACCAAAAAAATATATGCAATTTTACAGCTGTCATCAGCTTCTGTTTGCAAATCATGACAGAATATGCAGCCAAGACCCAGGTTTACTCTCTTACATTTTTACTGCTGCGGCACTGAAACAAAAAAATTTAGCTCATAAAAAAATATGTATACTTGAATATCTTGAAGCTTCTCTTAGCTGGAGGTAATCCACTTTTTGGATGATTACCTTCTGCTCATGAGTCAGGTTGCCACTGTGAGTGCTACCGACGGCTGAAATGGACTTAAAATGCACCTCAGTGCCTACACGCTGGTCTATTGGATCCAATCAGAAGGTGGAAACTGTCCACTGAATTGATCCATTTCAACTGACATCTTGAGATTACATTCTACAATAGATTGGAATATAGAAGGGAGAAAACACATTACTGCATTTTCTCTCTGTCAGCAGAGTGAAGGGAAAACTGTTCAAGCTGAGCCTGTTTAAGTCTGCCCTACTGTGCAACTTGCACAAAAAAATATCTGTTTTCTGTATCAGAACCACAGAATGCATTGCATGTCAAAAAGCACAGAAGTGCACACTATTTCTTCAGTATATGTATATTTTATGACACTGACAAAAACTGTGAGTGAAATACTATCTGAAATAGTCAGAAGAGATCTATGAAGTTCAAATTTTTACAGGGCCTTGATGTTATAAACTGATGCAAAAAATACATCAACTGAAGATCTTTTGCAAGTTCTTCTAGGAATAAAAGATTGTTTCAGGGATTCAGCTGCTCCTGCGTTGTTTTTTAGCAAGCCTGATTTATCTGTATTCCTCTCCCTTTTTTGTTTTTTTATGTGTGTCGGCCATGTGATGGACTGGCGACCTGTCCAGGGTGTACCCCACCTCTCACCCGATGTCAGCTGGGATTGGCTACAGCCCCCAGCGCAAATTATTGGAAGAACTGCATGTGAAATGTTAAATCAATAAAATGATTAAGCAATATAAATAAATAAAAATTATGTGTTTTATGGAGCCAGCTGTGTGGTGATATTATAAAGATATTAATAAAGATAAATAAAAATAAAGATATATATCTCTGCCAATAGTTTATTAAGTCCTATACATTATTATTGGTTGGAATGAGATCATTAACGTGTGGAGATGTGTTAGTAATATGCATTCATGATAACATGCATGTAACATAAAAACATCATGGATCATCTTAATTCAGCTTCATTCTTGATGTCTAGATGAGTAACCATTATGTAACTAAGCTTAAAGGGTTTAACTAACTCAGTAGTTTACACACCATGGAAATGGGTGTTAGTCTGTGTACTGTGTATGTATTTGTGGGGGATTCTTGTGATAAACCATAATTAGTAAGAGATATTTGATTCGGATGTTCAAGGTGCATTGCAAACAAAATCAACAAGTGGACACTTTAACAAGCTGTAAGATCTTGAAGATGTTTTCTTTTCATCCAAGTTGTTACTTGCCTTTATGCTTTTCATGGAGATTTAAAATTCTAAGCCTTTTTGGATGACAGATCAAATGTGTTAACATCATTCTGAGTGACCTGAGTGAACGAGAAGCTACACCAGGTTTTAACAACTTCCGTTCCACAGATTTACCATCATGCATATTTTTCAAATAAAAACCATTTTCAACAACTATTTCAATTCATTCAATTGTTTTGTGCATCTGGAGTCAGTCGAATGTAGTTGAATACTTTTTCTTCCATTGTCGCCAAATGAGCTCTATTATTTTTAGTTGCTGTGATAATTTTTATTGCTTTGATTTCTACCCTAAGTCATATTATGGGCTAATTTTAACTGTGATGTGACTTGTTTAATGTGTGTTTTTAAGTGTGAAAAAATGACATCCATAAGCCATAAACGGGTTATATTTTTACGCAAACCCAACTACAAAGAGAGGAAGTGTTTCAATAACATGTTATTCAAATCATGAATTTTCTTCTTTTCCCACTATGTTCACATTAATATTATTAATCATAAACTCTTGGAGTCCTTGCTTGCAACCCCAATAGATCCCACACAGAGAGCTCATATAAAAAATAAAGGATTGCATCCATTTCTGTGTAATTTGTCAAATATTTGCAACTGAAACACAATTTCTGGATCGTTTTAATACATAAAGTTTAAAAAAGATCACAAACTCAAATGAAGTTACAAGAAAAAAAACCTTTGTATTTTCTAATTGATTATTTTAAAAAAATATGAAATTCTATGTTTCTTTTCAACTCTTTTAATAAATTAAATTATATCAAAAGACTTAATTAATCCCATCGGTACAGCAAACATTGTTTTGTTGTCCGGGTGTATTTGGACAGTGTTTATCCAGCCTTCTTTTAGTTTCTGTTGTGAGCAAAGAAGACTAAGATATGATGCAAAATAAAAGGAAAAAAGGCATGAACATCATGTTTGACAGAAAGCAATGAATGTAAAAAAGAGGTTATACAGCAAAGCAAGTTAAAAATTACACGTCAGTTGTCTGATCATGAACAAGAAATAGGAAGTCCTATTATTAAACTATTAAAAAAGCAGGAAAAAGAGAATAATGACCATGTAAAACATATTAAACACACTGCATCCTCCAATTTGTTTTCCTACATGCTTTTTTGTTTCTGAACGACAGAGTCTCTTTGTTTTGCCATCTCTTCCTTCCCTCTGAGTGCACGCTCCATTAGCCAACATTTCTGCGGCTCTGTCGCCTCCATTTGTAGTTTACTGCTTGCACGCTCGATCGGGCTTGTGATTCACAGAAAATGATGGAGGGAAAAGGCTAAACCTTGGCCGAAAAAATATATGGCTCTGAAAATCGATGCCCTAAATTTGAGCTAAAGGATAAAGGGGGTGTGATTTAACCAGCCTGAAAGTTTCAGTTCATGATCCCAAATCATGAATATGTCACTTTTTAGAACTCCTTTCTGTAAAACTGACACCAGATGTCTTGTGACGTGTCTTACATCTTACATTTTTCTAAAGCTGTCTTAAATATTGCTTGTGAGGATTTGGTAATAATGCTTTTTTTCCCACCTGAAATCAATGGACGGGAATGAAGAAGGACTCTGAAGCTTCCACTGTCTCTTTTCACACTCATGCAACAAACAGATGTGTCTCTTTAGCCCCCCTCAGGTCAATAGATACAAAATACCTCCATTACGAGTACACATACAACCACAGGTGACCTCTTTGAATTTTGATGGTTCATCAGCTTTGGTAATATTTTATGGAATCAACTGATTTTGCCCAGAGCTATCTGCTTTAATGTTTGCTAGCTATTTCTGGATTAATTGGAACAATATGTCTAGATGTAAAATGTTGCTTTTTTTTAATAAGTAAAGCTGACTCTTTTATACTTCACAGGCGAACACATGTGGGACCTTTACAGCTGACATTTCAATTTCAATTAATATATGCAGCTTATCAACTGAGGACTTTGAAGGTGTCTTGGAGATGCTAAGGAATTATGGAAATGCAACCTCAGCAAAGACTAGACTGCCCTCAGCGAAGAAATTACACAGTGACAAAATAATTAAAAGCCATGTCTAATTTAAATACATGCTTTTAAACTCTTAAATATCCCCCAGACCTCTTGGTGCAGGTCTGGAAAAATGCTGCTTCTACAGGTTTCAAAGTGGAATCACCTGCGGGCATCTGTGCCGAAGCCATGATGATTGGACCTCTCTTACTAAAAGCATGACGAAGCGGAAAGTAAGATGTAACCTTTTAACAGAATCAGAATGGTGCTTGGCTGTGCATGTGCGGATCCAAGCAGAGAAACAGGAGATAAGAGGAGTGCTGAAATAGAGAGGAGTCAATGTAATTGGGGGGAAAAAAGTGATAGAGCAGGTACAAAAAGGTAAGGTAATGCCCACGTGCATGCATATGTTTTACTGTACTCTATGAGCAAGTGGTCGTAACTCTTCTGCTGGCAAACTCCATTTGAACTGTCTCATTTACACTCTATGTGGTCGGTGTAGGTAACAGCCCTATTATAGAGCAGTGAAGCGGCTCAGGCAGTATCCCAGGTCTTGCTGACAAAACTTTAATGTATAGGCCTTTGTGCTCTGTGTACTGGAATTCAATAGGCTACCGAACAGTCAGATCTGCCTGGAATTGGATGGAGGAGTTAGAGCCCTGTCACAAGGGCCCAGTGGGGCAGCAAGCCTCCACTCTGTCTGCCTAATACGGGTGTCACAGATGCAGGGAGAGGCCCAGTGCCTCCGGTACGGACTGACTAAATAAATTCATCCACTGTATTGGATTTGTGTGTGTATGTGGGTTTAGTTTTTAGCATTAGTTTTTACGCTTCTTAATGCTTAGGAGGAATAACTTTGAAATGTATAGATTCTCCTCCATGAGCCGCCACTTTACTGTGGTGGAGGGGTGTGTGTGTTCCGAAGATCCCAGCAGCTATCGGAGGCTTTATGTCCCTGGTAGGCAAATATTGGAAAGAAGGCTCCCTTGCCCGGACGCAGGTCACCGGGGCACGAGGGCAAGTGTCTGGTGGAGCCTTGTGGTACTCCATAATGATAAAAAAAACTTTTTTTTTTAATGATAGGAAAGCTGACCCTGTGCTGGAGTTACAAATCACATGACTTATAGTGGTAAAGGCTGCTTTTATGCAGTCTCTTGCTTGTAAAATAATCATTTATGGAACCAGCAAGTCTTCAAACTTCATAATATTTTACGTTAATCTGCTCTCTATTTTTCAATTTTTTCACCAAAAACAGCCCTCAAAAATTAACTTTATTAACCCTATGAATTATATGCAGTGGTACAGTAAATTGCAGAGTCAAACCTTTTGTGGATCCGATTTGTTTGAGTTGTTTGTCTATCCCCGTATGGCTGACTGGAAACTTGTCTTTTTATGTCAAGTATTTTTCAAGATTCTGCAAAATCCTGACCATAATCCTGATTTTTGTCTGTTTTTTTTTATACCATTTACACTTTTAGGTGTGCAATAGTCAGTGTTAAGTCAAATATACTTTATTGATTTCACTTGTCAGCTCAGTTGTGAAGTATTACACATTTAGTTAAATAAAACTGTGGGAAAATGGACACATTTCTTGTTGACCAAAAGATTATTCTGGGTAATGAAGAAGTATCTGACTTGACTTGGTAAAAAACAAGTGGTTAGTATTTTATGCTAAAAAATAGCAAAATATATCTTAACAATGTCATAACATCTATCCACAAGTTTTGGATGATTTGAAGAGATGATTAATAAGGTGGCCATGCTTCAAATAGCAGACGTGTGTCATTCTTAATGGAAAAGTGAAAAAAAGAAAAGCTTCTGTAATTTCTGCAAACTGCTGGAAACTAAGTGGTACATTTGTTGCTGAGTGTTTTCAACTGCGGAATAAGACCTGTTTCCAAAAATGGCTCCACCAGCACAAAGATATATATAGGTTTGATGAAATAAATCCCAGTGCACATGTTCAAGGTAATGAAAGAACAAGTCAGCTGGTGCAGTGTGGCTCGTTGATGTGTATAACAGTGTTTGGACAAACGTAATTCAGAGGAAGGAGATATATCAGCCTTTGGCTTACAAATCACTTTCTGGTTTTGGTTATTTAAAGGGAAAACTGAATTTCAGCAGACTTCTTTCAGTCATCAAAAGGAGGGAGAGTGGGGATCTTTTATGAAAAGTGCTGTATTATACAGAAGCAGAAGGTTAAAGGAAAGCCTTTAATTTGTGCATTTAAGTATTATTTCCCAATTACCTGGAAATATTTACCATTTTTTATTGAATATGAAGAGAACCGTGTGAGCCTAAGGCCAATGTGAGTGAATAATATGACAAAAACCTACTAAAGTTATTCATTCGTTCTTTTTCTGAAAGGCTTAAGCCAATTCAGGGTCGTGGAGAAGCTGGAGCTATCCCAAAAATTAGCAGATGAGAGGCAGGGTCCACCTTGATTTTCATATTTGCAAAGTAGTTTTTTTATTTTCAGACTTGCTTCAAATGATCATAAACAGGACCCCATAATTTGTTTTAGTTAGGATAAACAGGAAACGTCTTCCCCACATTAAACCTAAACTTACTTCAAACCATTTTCTGAGTTCGCTCTCTAACCATCATACTTGTCTCCTTCAACGTTTGTGTTGTTGGTGAAGTTGCTTTTTAATTTCAATCTCACTTGTTCTCCTGTGAGGACGTGTCCACAAGCCAAACCAAACAACTTTCACACTACTGAGGCCAACCCTGAGCGTAATCAGTGGCAATGCCTCAGAAGCACGGCCTTTCTGCAGACTGCACAGAAATGTATGCAGGTGGAGCGTCCCCCCACTGTCCTCAACACTAGGCACTGGGTTCGCAGCCAGTGGGACAGTGGACCCACCACCTGTGACTCAGTGTGGGATAATCAGTGTGGAAGTGCAACCTGAATTACTACGGGGCAGGTAGAGCGGGATGGTAGCCTAAGGGCAAAGCAAGGTGACAGGGTGGAGTGGAGTGGAGAGGAGGAGGGGGCTCTCCTCCCATCAGTGGACTCAGCTTGAAATGTGATAATCACAGCCGAACAGGAGCTTCAAGCCTGCGCACTAACGAGCTTTTACTGAGTGCAATCACGAAGATGGGGTACCTCTGAAAGACAGAAAAACAAAAAGGCACCATCTGTGTCCGTCTAGACACACTTTTAGGAATAAAAACATATATACGAGAGAGAAAGTTGGAAACTCTTGGTATATAAAGTAAGCATGCACATGAAACCATTTTAAACTGTGAGGTTTGTAACTAAATGTAGTTTTTAGAATATATGAAATAAAAAGGTAAATAAAGGGTTTTAAAAAATGGACGTTGTAACACCAGTACAATTTTTATGCACACAAATAGCAACTCAAACAAATCAAATGGCAACACTTCAGTGCTCTGGCATGTAGATATGGTCAAGCTGAATTACTGAAGTTCAAAGCGAACACTGAAATAGGGACGAAAATGGATTTAAGTGACTTTCAATGTGTCATGATTGTTGGTGCTTCCGTTTTCTTGTGCCAAGTGGTAAACCTTACATCACCTAAAACAGGTCTGAGTATTTCAGAAACTGTTGATCTTTGAGTTTTCATGCACAACCATTTCTGGGGAAAACGGAGAATGGTCTGAAAATGAGAACATATCCAGTGAGCAGCCAACATGCTTTGTTGATGTTAAAGATCAGAGAATGGGCAGACTAGTTGGAGATGAGAGAAAAGCCACAACACACAGCAGGTCCCACTTCTGTCAGCTAAGAACAGGAAACCTGTTGTGAAGGAAGATTAAGAAAATGTGCGGTTCTTCCATTTCAGCTGCAACATTCAGATGGAAGGGTCAAAATTTGGTGTAAACAGCATTAAAAGCATGGACACATCTCACTGTGCTCAGAATAGTAATGGTTGTATGATAGTATGGTTAAATTCTCTTGGCACTCATTGGACCCCTAATGACCTCAGAAAACCATCTTCTCACTGTTATTTCCAGCAGTATAGCGTACCATGTCACAAAGCTCAAATAATGTCCAAATGTTTTCTTGCACATGGTGAGTTCACAATACTTCAACTGCCTCCAACAGAGTACCTTTAGGATGAAGTGGAACAGGAAACTATGTAACCATGCATTTGTCATGTTTTGGACATTGTGTGGGTGTTTTTGAGTTCCTGTTTTGCCCTATTTGTTTCTGTTTAGCTTTATGTTCTGTCCATTACTTTCACCTGCGTTAATTTTAGATTATAAGTATCTTGTTTCACATATGTCTTGTTTATCCATCCATCCATCCATTTTCTACCGCTCTTCCCTGAACGGGGTCGCGGGGGGGCTGGAGCCAATCCCAGCTGTCAATGGGCAAGAGGCGGGGTACACCCTGGACAGGTTGCCAGTCCATTGCAGGGCCAACACACATAGACGAACAACCATGCACACACACTCACTCCTATGTGTGTGCACACACTCACTCCTATGGGCAATTTAGAGTCTCCAATCAGCCTATCCCCAAGGTGCATGTCTTTAGACTGTGGGAGGAAGCCGGAGAACCCGGAGAGAACCCACGCTAACACGGGGAGAACATGTAAACTCCTCACAGAAAGATTCCCGGTTTGACCCCCGCCTCGAACCGGCAACCTTCTTGCTGTGAGGCCACAGAGCTAACCAACTGCACCACCGTGCAGCCCTATGTCTTGTTTAGTTCAGTTGTATTTAGGTCTTTTGTGTTCCCGGTTCTAGTTGCGGGGCCATTAGCCCTTCAGTTAGCCGTGTTTAGTGTCTTAGTCTTAGAAGTTTTAGTTCTTGATGTTTCACTGGTTCTGAATTAAATCATCTCTACGTTCCGCCTGCCTCCTGCCTATTCCTGCCTGCTTTTAGGGTTCCACACCTCACCTCTGTTCATCCCTGTTTGGGACAGCATGTGCTTGGCATTGAATAACTGACTCAAATTTATGAAAGATTTAACTTCTTCTCTTTATATTTGACTCATATTGTAATTTTCGTGATGCAAGTGAATCAAGAATTAATTATAAAATGACCCTTTGTTGCTTTTCTTTAGAAACCAAAACGCTTTTCCTCATCTTTAATGTTTTCTCCAACAGGTTTGTCCCCTCTTACTTATAAAAAACACACAGTTACAATATAAAACACCATTATCACAGCTATCAGTAATCCTGAAATTCTTCCCTGTCCCTGTACCCAGTACTGTAAGTATTAATATTTTACCCATACATGGAATTTCTGTTTTTTTCTTTAACTCTTACTTATTTTCCTCTCTTCTTGCTTTCCCTTGCATCCCCACAGAGGCAATCTAATAAGGTAGTGAAACAAGTTAAATAAACCCCCATCAGACTTCCAACAGAAGCAAAGATCTACTTGGTAGCAGATGTGGATCTTGTTAGAGTAAAACGTAGATGATGTTAAATTGGCTGAAAAACAAGATGTGTCACGAAAAAAGAAAACTGTGTTTTGCCATTTAAATTCCCTTCATGGATTAAAAATAAACTGAGTTATTATAGGAAGAGATGAAACAAGCCTTTGTAATTAATGAGTTTTTAGTTGTAATTTAATAGTGAACTCCTGCATGCATGCCTCCACATGCACACTTCTGTAATTTCACACATATCTTACCTTCTTGCTTCTTTTGCTCATCTGATTTCGGCTAATTTGCTAATTTGGAATTTTGCCCAAGCACACAAAACATTACTTTTATCTCAAGAGATGTGCATTGGTGTCATTAGCAGAAGAGCTTTTATGCATTTAATGTACCTAATTGCATTGCTCTTCACATATGAATGCACATAATGAGAGCACTTTTGTTATGATAACTGCCAAACACACAATTATAATTCCCATTAACATACTTCTGAAAAGAACACAGATGCACAAAAGAGATGAAGCAAATACTTGAGAGAAAATTACAGGTGGTCAATGTAGATGCTCACTGATTGTCACAGAGACAATGAAGTCTTGTTTTTTTACAGAAAAGACAGAGGAATGATGATCCTATCTCTAGGGTAACTGGGTATGAAAGTGAAGGGGGCACTTTTAAATCACACTTGAATTCAGCAGAAAATGATAGTCATAGTCACTGTGCTTTGTGTTAAATTTAGTCCCTGTAACAAAAAGGTTATTTAATTCTGTTGGCGTGCTTAGGGGGAGGATAGCCAGTGTGCCTTTAGTGGGCGATGGGTGATTTGCAGATGTGTATTGTTGGGTGTGTCAGCTTTGTTAAGCTGCCTTTATGTATTAGGTCATGGGCGTATTTAAAGCCCTAATCTGCATGATTCAGTTAATATGAGGGAAATGTAATACAGATAAACGGGCTCAACTTTAAACTCTTAAGGCCTAACTTATTAAATTTAATACCTCTGTGAGAAATTTTGCATCACTTTATGGTAGAAACTTTACTTTAACCCTGGTGTTCACCATCTGGTGTCCTGCACCCTGTGAATACCAGAAAGCAGAAGATTACACTACAATCATTTACATATTACATAGATGAGAATAAAATAAATAGCTTTTTTGCAGATTTTGTTAAAGGGTCAAATAAAGTTTTCAGGTTTTAAAAATTAGATACTTCTAGGTCAGGCATTAAAGGATTTTCTTTATGCTTGGTTTCAATGTTCCCTCTAATTTTTAATGTGACTGAGCAAACACACAAACTCCCTGAGCATTTCTTGGACCACTGTGAGCAA
>JBAMHV010000026.1:5764074-5777648 GCA_037177535.1 Pseudomugil gertrudae | reverse complement strand
GCTCAAATAAGATGTGAAGCGCCCTGAGATGACACTGTCATGAAGTGGCGCTATATAAATAAAGTTGAATTGAATTACAAGTTGGTAAAATTTGTATGTATGAAGCATTACATGAATTTTGCGAATACATTTCCAAATAAGTTACAAATTGTAACTTTAATAAGCTGTGATACATGTCAAAGATGACATTTACTACCTTTTTTCCTTTTATGCTTCAATGGAACTTAAATGATGGAAACCAAAGCTTAGAATTGGACCTGAAGTAAAACTGCATGCTGTTGAACACTGTGCCAATTCTTTAAATGACCAAAAGATTATTTGAAAGTCTTTCAGATTTTCTCCCTAATTACTGCAAATCTGGTATTTCTATTAAGAAGCTAGACACATTTGATGTGGGGAAATTGATTCCTTCATTAGAAAGAACGGCTGGCAGCAAGATCCTGCATGTGACCATAGAATTATCAAAGGTCAATCCGGCAATGAAAATGTGCAATCAAGGGAAAGAAACTGGTGCAATTTGAATTTCTTTCAGTCAAACTGAATAAGTATGACTACAGCTCCGTTTGGCCCCCACATGTGATTCAATTTCAGAGGTTTATTTGAAGATCTGCAAAGAGATGGTTCTGTACACTTTGAAGACTCTTGTCCTACTGTTAGTGATCTTTGGACAATGGCTCTATCTGACAGTGAAAATAAGGCTCCTGGAGGTTGAGGTGCTTTTGTACCAGTATGCATCACTTTCATCTTTCCTCTGCTGTCTCTCTTCACACATGGGGGACAACAGAAACGAGAAGAGATGGCGCTCAGTGTGTGGGCTTTAATCCCCTTATTGTTACATTCCGCAAGCCACAGCATTCTTTGTTGTCCACACTATTTCAAAAATATCATTTAATCTCTGTTATTGATGTTCTGTTAAATGGTAAACCTTTTCAAGACAGTATCAGACGTGAGGCTCATTTTGCTTCTCGTCTGATACCTTCCCCACCTTCTCCTGCTATAATGAAGCAGGACTTCTATATTTCTTTTTCTTTGAGTCGGTGGACATCCTCAGGACCTGTTTCTGCATTTCAAGAAACCAGTTAGCAACACACACACGCAGCCAAGCAGTGAGAGACAGACAGGACCACACCTTATTCTCACTCATTATTAATGAAGGGTCCAGGTTGAACACGGAGCCAAGCAAGACGTGGCACGAGGCGAGAAACATGATACGAATTTAAAAGCAGAGCGAGAAGAAGAAAATATACAAAAAGATAACAGGCGGAATGGTTAAAGCAGGGATGTGGTGAAGCGCAGGGACTAATGAGTAGTTCTGTTTCCCATGCTGTGATTTGTATTTGGTCAACTGGCTTGAAAAATTCATAATTGGATGAGTTGGTGCTTGTCACGAAAGAGAGGCTTCCACAGAGCAAGGTGCTGGTAATGCTGCTACTCCTTAGCAACTAATGCTTATTGATTTAAACAAAAGTGAAAAAAAAAATTCAATAAGTTTTTGGTCAAACTCTGTCTTTTATAACATTTCAACCAACTCTGCTTGTTCCTGTTTAATCAGTCTGGTCACATTACATGCTATTTTTGTTTAAATAGTTATTTATATCGATAAAACCTGATATAATGTTTTGGATTATTAAACAACTTTAAAAAAAAAAACTTTGCTCAAATTATCCATCCATCCATCCACCCATTTTCTACCGCTTGTTCCCAGTGCAGGGTCGCGGGGGGGCTGGAGCCAATCCCAGCTCAACGGGCGAGAGGCGGGGTACACCCTGGACAGGTCGCCAGTCCATCCAGGGCTTGCTCAAATTATATAATTAATATATCTTTATCCGACAGTTTGCACTTCCTTAACTAGAGAATGTTTGGCAGCATCATTGCATATAAATATGGACCATCAGCCACAAAAATCAATAAAAACACATTATATACAACAAATAATTATATTTGTATGGCTTTACTTGACTAACTACACTTACACCCCCCGCAAAGAGTGTGCCTGTTGGTAAAACAGTGTCTAACTCCAAAAGTTTCCTTTTTCCACATATGTTTATTTTGCACAACACACATGCTGCAGCTACAACCTCGCTGTCCACTGCAACCTTGTTGCCAGCAGGTTAACAACAGCTCAGCTTCACTAGCAAATAAAGATAATTTGCGCAATATACAAAACAGGATCCGGCATGTAAGATACGCGGATGGATCTGCACCATGACCTAAGTCCAGAGAAATAAATTCACCTCAAGCATAACACACAGGAACTCATAAAGTGGTAAACACAACATGTTTCTAATATTGGAAATCAGTTAATCAGTCATAATCAGTTGCAATATTATATGAAATTAAACGTTTCCTAGACCATAATGCCTTGATGTCATGATCTGATTGGTGCTCTGTTCGGCTACTAATAATCCCTACCTGGGTCTTACAATTCCCCTCATGCAACACACCTGTTTTCTTTGTATTCCTAGATTTAAAGCTTAGTTTTCTGCCTCAGCACTGACATTTGCTTTTGTTTTTAATTTCTGCCTGCATGCTGGCAACCTTGCTCACAATCAGTTTTCTAAGTCCAGATTCTTGTTTACTCTCATAGAGATTGATCGTTGCTGTCGCTTTTGGTAATCTGGATTGTTGATTACATTTTTTTCTTTTGATATTATTTTGCATCTGAGTCCTATTGCTGAAAGTAGGATTAAGATCTCTGGGTTAAATAACTAAGCTGACTTCACGAAATCCAAAACAAAAGCATCCGGGCTTAATTGGCTGCACAAAGAGCCAGCAGACATGGATTCCTTTGGCTGGTGAAAGCAATCCTGCATCCATGTGGGTTTGCGGCTTACTTAAATAGGCCCTCGTGATTTAGAACAAAATAACTGATCTACCACAAGAATGGAGTTTGTCTCCGCTGAAGCAAGCTCTCTTCCTAGGCTTGTATGCAGAAGTCAAGGACCAAACAAGGGAAATACACATGCTTATAAAACAAAGAGAAAGGATAGAAGAACAGCACCCTGAATGTAAAAGCAATCCACAATTCCATGTTTACTACTATGCTGAAAACATCACAATTACAGTCCATATCCTTACCTGACATCTCCAAAAAAACAATGTCCTCCTCTGATTAGGAATCCATTAAAACTGCATCTGAAATTGATGTGCAGATGTGAGTAAATTGACAGAAATTAATTCACCTCTTTATTGCATGCTTCCAATGTCTTCATTTTGAAAGGGCAGGAGACATGAGACATCATGGTGACATGTGCTGTCCTCCATATTTCCACATTATGGCCTGTCCAGGGAAGGAGAGGATCCTGTGTGACATCTCACATGGACTGTGACAATGCTGCCATCCTCCCAGATGACAACACTGACCGGCCATGAGTCTTGCATTATTTTAGGTAAAGTACATGTTTTCATCCCCATAGTGGCAGAAGAATCAATGTAATTCTACATAGTTTTACTGTGTTATGTTTACGCTGAATATTAACGATATGTAGGTCAGGGGAAAAACACATCAATTCATCAGTTGTGTTTAAATTAGTTCTGCATTTATTTCACACATGGGATGTGTCTTACAGACATTTGTGAATGTTTATAGATTCTTGTGTTTAAGAAGCTTTGATTCTGTATTTTATATCTTATATAGCAGTCTGAGCCTGTGTAAACCAAGCGCAATTGAGTTGAAAATTTTGCATATTGTCTGTGATAAAGTGTTATATTTCCCTCATTTTGATTATATCCTACTCCCTTATCAGACATAAGTCTGCTCAAATATGTCTCACATGTCTGTTTTTATTTATTTATTTTTTTTGCATTTTATTTATTGTAATTATTTTCACTCATTGTTCAGAATAAAAGATGATGTGATTGAAATGTTGAGATTTGGCCTCAGCTCACGCTTAAGGAAACTATCTAGCTTTCCATCTCAGAGTACTCTGGCTGTTATGTGTTTTAGGTAAGATAGAGGTAAGATGTTTCAAAATCATTAAAATAACAGATTCACTCATCAAAGATGTCATTTTAATGGTTTTGGGGTTTCTAACAGTGATAGAAGTTCTACATACTGTGGCTCATTAATTTTGTGCTACGAGCTCTGACTGACACAAGCCAGGAGGAAAATATTAATATTTTTTTCTTTTATTTATTTATTTAATATGTGAATCTTTACTCCATATGTGCTGAACTGCAAGCTTACCAGTAAATTTATCTTTCTGGAAGTTTGGCTGACCTGCTGCTCAACACATGCTGTGAGTACATTAATCTTTACCTGATGTCAGTCATACTGAATTATTACACTTACAGTCACCAGAACAGATGACTACAAATCAAAGATACTGAAAACGGATATTTCGGTCAAATTTAATTAAAATGAATATGTAAACCTGATAAAGTTTGCATTAAATCTACTCTTTTAATATCGAGAAGCTTGAGCACTAATGCTCCTAAAAGAGCACCAGTCAGGGAGGAGATGAAGAACATCTGGAGTGTCTGATACTGTTAGCAATTCATCCTTGAATTGAGTTGTGGGGGTCTTTGTGGATTTGTCTGACTTCCCACTGGTGAGATCAGCTCCTGTCAGATGTTATATAGGGAGTTTGGAAGCAGTTGTTACTAGATGAGATCTGTTGCCATGTCAGGGGCAGAAAAAAAAGGACTCTCGTTATATGTCTTTGTTGTCCTTCGTCCCAAATTACACCAGCTGTACCCCTCAGTTTGATGTAAACAAAGCAAAGTTTGAGCAACCCATTCATATTATTATTAAGGGCCAAATATGTATGCATTGATTGTTATTAAAGTTGCAAGCCAGTGTATGCAATAAGGCAATAATGTCAATGTTTACCGATCTGTGAATCCACTTTTTACCTGTTAGAGAAATATTACCAGTGTGTTTTACCGTAACTGATAATAACCAAAGTTTGACTTTTTCATGAGGATTTGATGAGCTAAAACTGTGAAATGATGAAAGGAAAATTAAAAGAGCTCTCTTGACTGTGGCCCACCACATAAGTAGAAACAGACTAGTGTTAGAAATAACTTTGGCAGCATCATTACAATGACAGCATTCTTGGCCTTCAGGTCTCCACACACTTTGCAGCAGAACTACCTCTTATTGAGCCTGGGCTCCTAGCGGGGGGTTCCTCTCTCTACAGGGGACAATTTGTGTGGCGCTTAGGCAGAAAGTGCCTTATGATTCCTTCCACGTCTTTCTGATTCCCAGCCACTCATAGATCAATAGCAGTCTTTGAGCAAAGCGGAGGACCTATTGTTGCTGCTTTTGCCAGGGCCAAGTCACCACCACCGCCAGTGCAGCTAAACCATGACAGATTCATCCCGGCCTGGTTCCCCCATTAGTCAGCCACGATGAGTGAAAACACAGACCTAAGGTCCCCTAATGGGAATTTAATGCACTTCGTTGTACCTGCAGCCAAATAGAAAGAAAACGACCGCTGTTTTTACCTCCACAGATGATGACTCACAGCTGATATTAGATCTCCAGTCTGCCAGGTCGACGTGTTTCATAAGTTGAGTCTCTTTGTGTGCAGAAGCAGCATCAGTTTGGAATTGCTGCATTGTGTGCACTTGTATGCACCAGCAGGGGATAGGGTTTATGGATGGCTTGTTTCTTTTACTATGACGGAAGCATGTGCTTAATACAGAGTGGGATATGTTTCTGTGTGGATATGGAGTTTGACTGCCTGCTTGTTGCTCTCAGACATGCTCATCGTGACATTTGTCATCATGACAAACACAAAGGAAGCTTCTGTGTGGTAGAAAAAGTTTTATTCTTTGGTTTGTTATACAGATTTTATTTTACCTTTTGTTCCTTTTTGCCTTCTGCTTCGCATTCAGCAAACATATGTAGCGGGATACATCAGCCCTTATAACCCACAGTGTTTTTTAAAACATGCTTTTCCCACCCAAAAAATAAAGATGTTTCTGCATGACCGAGATCTTAACTGATCTAATTACTCACCCGGTTTGACTTTCCAGTTCAAACTTCCCTTGAAGAAGCCTTCTTCTTCGTTCCAGCTGTGCATGAAGGGCTAAACATTTTAATGGCGGGCATGTGCTGGTTCAAGCACAGCAGAGAAAAATAAACACTGTTTGTAATGCTAAATATGTGGTGGAGCGGATCAGCTTGGAAAATGTACCACACAGTTGTATTTCAGTCTTGACTCATTGCTTATATTTGGGGTGCAGTCTGCGGTTGCAGCTCTCAACAGGCCAGCAGAATTAGCATGATTCTTCCAGGCCTTTAATTAGCTTCTGTTTTATAGTTGCATTCACTTGTTAAGTCGCACTTTTACATTGCTGTTAGGTTTCTTGTTTAATAGTCCTTCTTCTGCTTAATCAGCACATCCAGTAACTGTTTGCCATTAGGACTATCTGTTTGATTTCGCCTGTGCAGTCAGCTGAAACATCACTGGAGAGCATAAAGGCTGTGCTCTCTGTGGACTGTGCTTTGGCCCTTTTGTACTGTTTAGGCTGAAAGGACTGTGACACTGGCCCTCCAGCTATGCAAAGGGCATAGAGCTGCACCCCACTAGCTGGTGACCGTAACCCTGTGAACCCTCACTCTCAGACATACAGATTAATGCGCGCACAAACTCTGAGAGGGGACGAGTATAAAACATGACAGTATCGGCAGCTCCTCGAATGGCCAGGCGTCGTCGGCCCCGCCAGGGTGTTGGGATTCATAATGACCCTGTACGCTTCTGTCCGATGGGTATTGAGCGCTTGTGACACATTAAACTGTCATGGCGTGATAAGAAATAACCACTGTCTGCTCAAATCTGAGCTTCAAAAGATTTAAGCTTGGATGGAGGAGAGAGGGATGGACCAGAGTGGAGGCAATGTACTTAGAGGGGAGGCAAAGGGCAGTTTGTATGGCTGCTCAGCATGATTCATGACGAGTAAACACTCTTCTGTCAGTGGACTGCTGACTCATACCAAAAATGGGATTCAAGCCTTAATATCTTTAGCCTTTCCATTTCTACAGCATCTGCTGGAAACATCTGCATGCTGTTCAGCGTTCATCTCACCCAGAGATGGGTAGACGGATGAATCCCAGATGGATAAATGCAAAAAAATGGGTAGATTGAAGCATAAAATGTGGGCCCGTTTCGGAGAGGATGGACTGGATAGATGCAAAGACTGACAGACATTATGAGAGATACAAGAGGACTGATAACTCATATCCATACGAAGCATGACAAAGTCTGATATTTTGTCAAAGCTGGTAACATCAATGATATGTTTCTGACAGTAGTATGGTGAATTCAGCATCACCTGGGTGCAAAGTTGTTTCTAAAACAAAACACTCCCCTGTGAAGTCGTGTTTTAAAGGTGTACAGGTTTCAGGATTGTAGATGGATTGTATGGATGTGGGGGGGCTGTTTTACATATTTAAAGAGATACGGTAAGCATGTGCTTGTAAATTGATGGGAGTCTAGTTTTGTAGCTAAGGTAGCAAAGCTACACTGAATTATAAACAGAAATGATCACAACTGTCACATAAGAGCAGAAAAAGCTACACCTCATGCAAAGCCTTTGAATTATGCAGGCTTTTGTTGAACTGCCATAGCTGAAAGACATCCACGATAATCGATAAGCATCTGTTGTTGCCGATCTGTCTGAGGAGGTTTATTAAGTATTATCAGACTTAGACTTAACTTTATTTAACTCTTTGGGATGACTCCAAATGGATATCCAGCAGCTTATAAATAAACACCCCTCAATACAGTATAATACAATAAATAGAATAAGATATGAATCCAATAAAAAAGAAAAGAGTTAGTCCATAATTTTATAGTGAGAAAGATTAGTTAAGAGTTAAGGAGTTAAAAAAAGAATATATTTAAGATAGCTGTCAATCTTCTATGGTGGGATTCCCATCAAATCCAGCCCATGATAATAATGTCCATGGTTCAGAAAAACTGCAACCAACCAAAGAGCTACATCTCAGACTCTACAGGTAGGAGTCAGCATGCTAAATATTAAAGTATGTAAAGTAAGTATGGCCTGTTTGGAAAGGTTGCAGAGAAAAGGCCCATTCTGTCATGAAAATGGAAGAGCTCGGAGAGCCCGTATCTCTGCCAAGCCATTGTCATGTTTCTTTTCTGCCAGTGATTCTCCACATGAGCAGGCACAAGCTAATGTCACCACCCGGTGGTCATGTGACCATGAACATCTTGCTGGTGAAAGCAAACCCTGCATTATCCGTGTTGAAATGTGCAGCGTGTTCTCATAGTTTTCATATAAAACTTTAAAAGAATGATGCATAGTGTTAACAATTAGATATTAATAATAATGTTAAATTTTGTTTATATAGCTGTTTTTTAAAAGAACTCAAAGATGCTTTACACTATAAAGGACAAGGTAAAAACATGATACAAAGAGACAATGAAAGCTAACAAAATACAAAATACATATACAACATGAGATATACAAAAACACTTTTACATTTTTTAAATAATGGCACAGTAAACACTGTGCTTACTAGTAGCAAAATTATCTTAACGTATTGCTGAATATTTAAAAATGAATACCGGGTACGAGTACTATCAGCACTGACACATTTGACTAGTTAGCCAGGTATTACATCTTTCTGAGCTTTTAAGTCATTTTGGGAGTTCAGTAAACAATCTCTTGTTGTCTGTGGAACAACCATGCTAATGGCAGCCAAACAAATCTATGAAAATAAAGAAAATATGTTGCGGATCAATGCTAAAAACAGTGGTGTTACGCTTCAGCAGCCTTTTGTTTTCACCAGCAATACTTCCCACATGTTCCCAGATGTTTGTGTCCGCCCTGCACCTGTCGAGAACCCTTAAAAAACCTTCCTGGATCCAGACGGTGATCCGGATGAACCCCAAAATATAAAACACATGTTTCTTATTTCATTTTGAAGATTTCCTGAATTTCTTTTTTAAATCGATCCATTACTTTTACTAATAGATGAACAGATGGACAGACAAACCTACACACGGGTAAAAACCTATCCTCTGCTTTGGTGGAGTTAAAAAAAATGGCAGCACAGATTTGCAAAGTGTTACAAAAAGTCATAACATTTAGTCCTTGCTAATAAATATTGTGCTATAATCTAGTGAATTAAATGGTGTCCTTAGATTTTCTCACTTCTTCTGCATTTTGGTTGATTTTTATGAAATGAATAATGACTAAATGCAAAAACGTCCCCCTTGTAGCAATCTATTTAGAGTTCTAGTTTTAATTCATGTGTGTCTGTTTAACTATAAAAACTTTTTACACTGTTAAACACAAGTAAAGTCTTTAATGTGTTTTGTTTAGTTGTTTTTTTTTTTTTACTTTGCTGTGTTTTCAGGCAGACTAATGTAATTTTGAACGATGAGACATCTTTAGGGTGTCTTCTAACTCACAGAGGGGTTCCAAGTAGTTCTACCTGTTCACCAACTGTTAGCCTAAGTGTCCGAGCTTGCTTCCCTGCAGGAAGGCGAGAACTTCAGCTCTGCAGGGGATGAGTGGGAAGGAGAGACAGGCAATGGGAATCGTGCATCGCTTTCTGATAGTGTTATCAGTCTGGCACGATGAAGGTAGATTTTGAATGTGACTGCACACGTTGGCGTGACTACAGTATCTATATGGTTGAAATATACAAGGGGGGTGGTAAGCTTATGGTTACACGAGGAAGTGTCAAAGCACCACTTAGCACTAATACTGACACTGTGTCATCCAGATATCATCACATGCACCATTAACAGTTTAAATCTCTCCAGTTTTTAGTCATTAGGTAATGCAGCAGCTTGCAAGGCACAACAAAAATGTAAGAAGGGAACAAAAGGGAAATAATTTAGGCAATCAAAAAGGTTTGACTGCTATTGTCAAAATTTAAAAGACCACAACACAACAAATACGTTGGATAATTTCTAATGAGTTATGCTTCACAATCAGCCCAGAGGGGATTGTTGGAAGTCTGAGCTCTCCCAAAGTCAAATTGAAATGAAATTAAATTAAACAATAAATTATTATTTGAGGAAAGTTTTAAAAGGTTTATAAAATTACAGGGCTACATACGTCTGCTCCAATGTGTTTACACCTATAAAGCAGATAGGGTAACCATTACTCAGCTAAAATTTGTTCAATAGAGTAACAATTTCACAATTGGGCCTTGTTTTGATTAAAATGTGCTATTTTAACATACATTTTGACAAAATGTCAGAATTTACCGGTAAATGAATTATTTAGCCTGCATCACAGACTACTAGTTTTGTGTTTAATGCTGGTTTGTAGAAATTGTCATGATGACATCTTGAGCTGAACCAGAATAGCTGAGTCAGTTTCTAGTTTTCTGCTTTGGGATTTTGTTAAAAGTGGAATAATCACAGCAGCAAATGTTATGTTTAGGTTCATCATAGCTGCTATTTTTCATTTAGCAACTTTACAGAGTTTGGCACCTACGTGGTTTATTCTGTTGCCGGTTTGGTTTTTTTCTGTCATTTTCCATTGGGTGGTGAACTCAACCAGGGAAGTAGTGGAGGTTATGTTTTTGCCAGCATTTATTTGTTTGTTTGTTCGAAACTTTACACAAAAATTACTAAATTAATTTTCAGGATTTTTTTTTGTCTAAGACAAAAAAGTTTTTAGTCTAACTTTGAATTTTCATCACTGCAAGGAAATTAATTAAGATACAAGCATTTAACAAACACCGCAATATAGCCAAGACCATGTGAATTCATTATCAGTGCGATTTGTGTCCCCCATATAAAATCAATAACATGGTAGAAATTGACATATGAGTGGAAATGAGCTTTTGTTATTTCATGACTACTCTGAATGCCACTTACCATCAACCCTTCTGTCTTTTGTCTTTCCTGCTCCTTCCTGGATTGGGACAGAGTTAGAATCCAGGGGGTGTAAGAATAAACCAATGTTATTGTTAGATTGACCTCAGTGCTGCTTACGTCGGTTAAGCAACTTTCCAGATCTGTTCAGCCAAATGTATAAAATGTTATTATTTCTTTTTTTTTTTTAAAGACATCTTACAAGATGTTGTGCAACTTTTAAAAGTTTTTCTTTCTTGCTAAGTTGTGAAAGCATAATTTAGGCATCAATCATCTTGTGTTTCTTTAACATAACTACCTCTGAACTCTGATAGGTTGCTTCAGCTCCTTTTGTTCATACTTTGCTACCTCATACCTTTCCCTTGTCACTATTTGTTGTTTCCATGTTGACCCTCGACATGGCCGCTTACTTCCTTGGTTTCCGTCCCCCCTGAGTGTTTGTTTGTTAGAATCAGTAGGTGGTCGCTGGCCATAACAGAATATTAATTCAAGTTCCTCCTCAAAGCAATACCTCAACAGCTGTTACTCTCCTAAGGTGCTGGTCATGAGAACAGAATAGAACAGAGGACGGGTGGTGTGGTGATAGTGTTGCTAGGATGGGTGTTGCTTCAGGGGGCCTCGTCACTCTGCAGCACTCCAAATGGTGCCGGGTTTTTAATGAATATCCTGTTTATTAAGTCCACTCAGGGAGGCTTTGCAAGTGCTTTGCATTTGCTCTCTAATTAGGAAAGCTAAACAGTCCCAGTTGCTGAAGATCAACCATTAGGGGGGAAAGAAGGCACTCAGCCTTGCTTTGCAGGGGGTGTCTTATGTTGGACTGGAGGAGGGGGAATCAAATGTTGAGTTATTATCACGGCATACAAAAAGATGACATTTTTTGGAAGGGGAAATCCATTTCCATAGTCATGGCAACAATAAAGAAACCAGTCACATACAGAGTACAAGCAGGTGCATGTGAGGGTGATTCAATCAAAGGAGAACAAGTCAATAACAAGGTCTCCACCTAGTGGACAGTTGCATAAACTGCAGCTAAACTCCAACAACAACTTGTGCTGTGCTTGTTTAAATTGTGGCTCAAAGCGTAAGATGGCATCATGCAACCAACCTGCAATCAAATATTATAATTCCATAACTGGAAGGGAAACATTACTCCTCAGCATGCGTGCATCACAAGGACGGCCATGATAAAGATGTTGACAAGGAAAGCAGCACCATTCTGCCACGGCTCTTTTTATCCACACCGTGAAAGCATCCCAATTAGCCTGCACTCCATCACACAGATTGCTGTTGAAGTTTAGGAAGTGGCAAACACTTTTAGGATTAAGACCCTGATCAAATTTTCATAACTCAATTTCAGGAGAGGACAACATGTGGGAGGAGGAGGAGGAGGAAAAAGAGAAACGTGTAAAACGGTGTGTATTAACTGTAATCAGCTGTCTTTGTTTTCATCCATTTTATTTTGGGAAAAATGGATAGTTACAGTTTAAGAGAGCTGAAGCTTATAATTTTGTTTAGTTTTTTCTGTAGCTTGCAATCAGTCCTTTTTTCATGCATGTGTGAGATTCTCTTTTGATTTGCAGATCTTTTTCAATGAACATCCATTCTCCACAGAGTTAGTGGTAAAATTATCCAAAATTATACCACGCAATTTGTCCAATTAAAGAGGCGATTGAGCACAAGTTGATCTTTAATATTCATATTGGCCCTGAACAAGCCTTTTGTCATACCTCTCACCCTCCATAACCCAATATCTTTATTTCCTCCACGTGGCAACACACTGTCCGACATGATCAGCACACACTGGGGACATATGGTCACTACTCATAGCTTGTATTAAAATCCTGACTTCAGTTACAGTCTTAATGTTTTCGCTGCTTATGCCATACAAAAGTGCTGCACATTTATTGAGTCTTCATTAAATTAAAGCATGGTTGACATTTTATTTTTCTGCATTAAAAATCCCCTGACATTATTAATCTTAGTTGGGTAAAGTAGGACTTCACCACTTTCGTTATCTGGACATCAAATGATACACCTGGGTCAAAATGACCCCTACACTGAGTGCTGTATATAGAACATTAACAGACAAGGCTGCAAGACAAGAGGAGAAGTTATTAAAGCTGCTTGAGTTGAGTGAATAGTGTGTAATTATATTATATGACTGAATTATGCATTTTATATGTTATATAAAAACCCCAATTGGGAATCATTTAGCAGGGAAAATGTCATTATGGGAAATGTGTGTACATCCAGTTTATGTGTGTAAAGCAGGACACACCAATGGCACCAGACTTTAATGGGACATTGAGCTGAGTGTCATCTACATTTCGATGGAAATTGATATCTTGGCTCCACGTGATTTCCCCCAGGAATAGCATATAGAGAAAATAGCAAAGGATTCAATAAGACTATACTGCAAGTCAACAGGACCTATATTTTCCCCCTAGAGAAGGAATGGGATTTTCATCCCCCACATTTTTTTTAGAAAGCAAGGCAGACTATTCTGTAAGTACCAGCTTTGTACAAAAACAATCCCTGTTGTTTAGTTTTGATAAGTCAGAGCTGGTGTGAGTCCAGAGCCAGAGATACAGTCACATAGCAGTTAGCTGCATTTAGTCTCTGGCACTACTATCCTACTCCAGCCCTGATGGTGGCAGTAGTGTGCTCACAAGCTTCATTTTAAATAGTTAATGGGCTCTGTGCACAGCTCCACTACTTCCTGAATTTAGGCAGCACATTTGTTTCCTGTCTTTCATTACTGGT